>BGPT01000439.1:134955-244600 GCA_003297045.1 Symbiodinium sp. clade C Y103 | reverse complement strand
CCGGCCCTGGAAAGGACTGCAGCTTTGTGATCCACTCCCCCAGTAGCATCCAGTAGCCCATGTTGTGGTTTCAGTTTTCGTTCTGAATTTTGAGAAACAGTCTCAGAATAGGTTCTGAATTTCGAGAAACAGTTTCAGAACTTTTTTGTGTGAAAATATAGGTAGANGTTTCAGTTTTCGTTCTGAATTTTGAGAAACAGTCTCAGAATAGGTTCTGAATTTCGAGAAACAGTTTCAGAACTTTTTTGTGTGAAAATATAGGTAGAAACGGTAGAAACGGTTTCTGGCACCATCCGTAAGCTATTTCAGGGCTCAATTTTCCTCCTTGGTTGACGTTTTTTTTCCCACGGACAGCCAGAAAGAGCTGAGCGCAAAGTCCACACAGCAAATCAACAATGCTTTTATCCGCTTGAACATCCAAGCTGGGCCAGCCCACAAATTTGCAGCTGCCAGGACATCCGAAGATGTCCTTTCGAAACCCCTTTAACTTTCCCACAGAAGCTTGAGTAAGGCCAAAAAATATTTTGAACCGTGTTGAAACTTGAAACTTTGGTAACTAAAGCATTAACAATTGGATTATGCCAGCATCTCTAGATTTCCCTGTTTTCTATGGGTCTCTATGTTGTCTATGTTTGTTTTGCTTGTTCTTCTTGAAAAAACGTGCAATCATTTCGCGCGGTTATATTTTAAACCAAACAGCATGAAACCGTCAGAACCGTTTCTACCTATTTGGGTTCAAAACAGGTAGAAACTCTTCCTACCGTTCTGCGCTGTTATGCTTTAAAAACGCAACAGGCAGGAACCCGTTTGAAACCGTTTGAAACCGTTTCTGGAACCTGTTCTAACCACAACCNTTCCTACCGTTCTGCGCTGTTATGCTTTAAAAACGCAACAGGCAGGAACCCGTTTGAAACCGTTTGAAACCGTTTCTGGAACCTGTTCTAACCACAACCGGTAGAAACCGTCGGAACCGTTTCTGACTGTTTTGTTGGAAATAGGTCAGAACCGTCGGAACCGTTTCTACCTGTGTTGAAAACACGCATAATTTTTGACATTAGGGTAAAATGATAAAANTTCTGACTGTTTTGTTGGAAATAGGTCAGAACCGTCGGAACCGTTTCTACCTGTGTTGAAAACACGCATAATTTTTGACATTAGGGTAAAATGATAAAATCTTCGAGACTACTTAAAACACAGACGTTGCAAGTCGTACGTTGTAAGTAACTGTAATGTAAAACCCATCAGTTTCTTTCGAGGTAAAAACTGTAAACTATGACTACAGGTCAAGTATCTAAAAGTGATATAATATCAATTGTTGAATACAGTGCAAGTGCAAGTTAGAAATTACAGGTTATANTAAAAACTGTAAACTATGACTACAGGTCAAGTATCTAAAAGTGATATAATATCAATTGTTGAATACAGTGCAAGTGCAAGTTAGAAATTACAGGTTATATGTGTTGAAGTGAAAACTATAAAGTAAAAAGTGAAAGTATAACCTACTTACCACTTTTAACTTGAAGTTGTTCAGTTTTCTGAGGCGTTCGTTTACCTTTTATGCCTTGAAATGAGTGACATGCTACTAGTTATGTTATTTGGGTGTAAGCTGCTTGTACGAGTAGTTTATTCACTTAATTCGTTCATTNCTACTAGTTATGTTATTTGGGTGTAAGCTGCTTGTACGAGTAGTTTATTCACTTAATTCGTTCATTAGCCAACAAGTTTTACCATTATATGAATTTTGTCTTCATGGGTGTGCTACGCCATATTCAAAAGTTGAGTTCTCATGACTCCTGTGGCCATAATACAAACCAATCATTAGTTTTCAGCGCCTATTTGCTGCCTGTCTGAATCTGCTTCACTGAAAAGTATTTTTATGCAGCTTAATGCAGCGCAGCCTCCCAGCATACCGTATTGACGGTACGCAGTATGCGGGTACATATTATTTCATATAACCATAGTAATGCAAGTCGCAGCACCATTCTATCCACACAGTTTTGTGGCNCATACCGTATTGACGGTACGCAGTATGCGGGTACATATTATTTCATATAACCATAGTAATGCAAGTCGCAGCACCATTCTATCCACACAGTTTTGTGGCGAACAGCCCACGGTATCCCTGTATACCGGAGGCTGTACATGATGGTTTCAACCATAGTGCATCCTACTGGAAACTAACAAGAATACATATACCACCGGGTCGAACATTGAGGTCACTCAGCTTGCTTGACCTTTCTTAAACCAACCCATACCTAGCAGTACAGTTGATAAACTGCTGTGTNGGCAAATCTGCCATGTATGGCTAGATTTTGGCAGATGTAGGCTGATATAGTTTCTGAAAAATCTTCATCAGGTTCTGAACATGCCCTTTAGGGTAAAAAATTCCACAGGTAAATACACCAGACTGAATTCTAATATAGGTCTTTAATTCTTTATATGTCTTTATATGTCTTTATATGTCTTTATATGTCTTTATATGTCTTTATATGTCTTTATATGTCTTTATATGTCTTTACACGTCTTTATATGTCTTTATACGTTATATGTCTTCATATGATATGTGTATGTATGTGTGTATGACATATATATACAGTATATATATATATATATACACATATGGACGCATGCATGTATAATTATATATATATATATGTATATTATATTTGTTTAAGTACATGAACATGTATAATGTGTATATATTGTTTGCACAATTATATACATAGTGTCAGTGTGTGTGGTGCCCCCTATTTTGGCTTGCAAACACATCGAGCTATAGATGATATACCCAACATTGATTCATAAAGCTCGGGCCATAACTATCCAACTTCCCGGGCGTTGAGAGGAACAGAGTTGATCCACTTCAGTCTGACTGGTCCTGAAATAGGCTTTGGATCCAGCTTCAAATTTATATGCCCCATGTATATCTATGCCTACATTCATGGATGTTTTGGATCCATCCAGTTCTTAAATACATACCTTCTATGGCGAACTATGATCATCCAAGCGTCGGGGGATCGCAAGGGTTCGTGACACATATTTCTACCGTTGGTTTCCCCTCAAAAGAAAGCTAGCAACAGCTTGGATGATACCTTGGGGTCCTCAACTTTAGGAAACCCCCATATCTTCAGAACCAGTGTCAAGGGGGCAGGTTTTGGTTTATTTGGGTGTTCATGTTGTGTAGCTAACTGCTGTTTCATAAAGAGAGTTGCAAGTCTTGGCAGGGAAGTCCCTATTTTTGTGGGATTATCCTATCCCCTTTTGAACTGCTTGTCTTCGATCATGCCATCAGCGCAGCCGCAGGTAGTCCCCGTGCCTTCTCCGGGTCCAACTTGCCGATCTTAACTAGCCTGGTAGGCACACATGGGTGCGCTAATTTCAATATACTTGTCTTGGGCAAATTAACACACACACACAGATATATATATATATATACAATCTACATATTTGTATATATGTATATATTATATAATATATGTATAATTCATATAATAACATTGAATGTAAAAAAACTGTATATATATATATATACATATATCATTGTATCACTATATAAATATGTATGTATATATATATATATATCCGTGCCTGTACAAATGGATATAAACAGAGAGAGAGAGAGAGGGGGGCATAGAGCGCAAGTGACTGAGTTGGGTGGAAAATTCAATATGGGTTTGTCTGAAAATAGGATACGCCTAAATCCACTGGTTTATCATTATGTTACCATCAAAATAGCTATTTGGTGGCATTTCCGATTTTTAGGCACACCCATATCTTATACGTCTATGCAATACTGTCCAACACGCAGCGCAAAGATACACGCAGTTATCAGTTGTTGAGTGCATGCTCCTTCCGGAATTTGCTGGGTGCGAGTGGGAATAAGCAATTTCCTAGCAAATGTGATAATGGTGGTTCCAACATGGCTCCAAGCCATCCAAACTATGTTAGTTTGATCCCTCAGCCCGGGGGTTGACCACAACACATTTGAAATCATCCGGTCCGGATTCTTTGAGACTCAGCGGTAGTCCCAAAATCCCGGGGCATGTCACCGCGAGGTATCACTACACGCTACTGGATGGTTCATAGCAAGCAGATCACCTGGTTACCCGGTAGAGTTCGTCCACATTTTCTTGTTGGGTGTTGCAAACTACTTGCTGAATATTGCTGAATGGGACGAGCCAAGTATGACCATGACTTGGATTTCCTCCAGGAACCCCATCAAAAAAAAAAGGTGTTCCCTATAGATTCTCAAAGAGACATCCTAAACCCCATAGACCATCCCTAAAAACTCACCATCTTTGTGGGTGCCATAAAGCATCCCAGGTCCCAGTTGCATGCTCAGCACAAACTCGTGCTTCGACAGCTTCCCCGACTTGTCCATGTCCTCAAAGCGGCACCGTCGAAGCTCAAGCCCATGATGAAATACTAAGTACTTCCAAAATAGATTGGAAAGTTCTTTATATAATTATGTATATATATATATATATATCAATAAAGTACAGTACTTCCCTGTGATTATTTGAGAGTACTTACTATTTATGAGTATGTTGTTAGGATTTTACTATATTTTACTGTTCTGCACATGTTTCAAAAAATCCATAGCACACAAAATTCCCAAGCTGATTTGCAGTGAAAACGAGGCCCCGCAAATTCTCCAAAAATCCTGGTGGGCGGCCCCAACCCAACCCAACCCAGAAAAAAGTTAACGAGCAGCACTTTTTTTCAAGTTGAAGATATTTTTCACGGAATGTTGGTCAGATTTCATGGGTGATGTATGCCGTCTATAATGTGATTTATGATTTTACTGGGATTTCATGGGATTCTAACCGGATTTAACTGGGATATACCAAACAATCTTGGAGATGTTTGGTTACACAGTCGGTACGGTTTCATCCACCTGAAATTAAAGACCGCCAAGACGAAACCCTGGTGACATGCACTGAATCTATTCATGACTTGGGGGTCTACATGGGGGTCTTGAATTTTAGGGGCCAAGGGATGTACCATGACAAGCTCAGAACCACAAACAAGTGTTTCTCTGCTATGACGTGCCCCAATGAAATCCAGGACATCATCTATTTTCTGGGTCACAGGAAAGGCCACCCCCTTAGCCAAATTAATTTATCAGTAAGTATGTCAACCAGGAATTCTAGGAGATCTATCGAACTAGATTCGATGGGATTCTTTCTAAACCAACTTATGACTGGGGGCCCCTCTTGTTGTACTGGTGGACATGTGATGCTGCAATTATGCAACTGCACAACTGCAGCTGATTGGAATACAATCTACAAGGTGAGGCCCCCAAGGTATTGGATTTTACGCCCCATCAACTATATAGTTATATAAATTCCCCATAAACCTCAGTTAACCAAATCACAAGTCAACTTAGCTATCTTAGCTGTCTAAGGCTAAGGGCTCTTTGTAAGTTGTAAGTAACGGAAAGCCTTTCTTTCCATTGTCAGGGGAGCTAACTTTACACGGGTATCGGATAGCACGCTGATGGCTAGCAAGATGATCAGGAATGGGGAAGGTTACATTGCTGGGCGTGCTATCCGATACCCATGTAAAGTCAGCTTCCCTGACAATGCAAAGAAAAGCTATCCAGTGATTCCAATTCATCTTCGGCGCCAAATGATTCTTCAAAAAGACATGGTAGCGAAGTATGCAGCGGTCGAAAACACAGATTGTGGTTCCACCACCGGCCGAGGATCCAATGACTGCAAGGTCTCTTTTTGGAAACATTTCTCAAAGCACGCCGCTTGCTTCAGGAGTTCTGGCGACCGGGGCTGGAATATCAACATGGAAGTCCAGCAGGGTCAGTCATATTCAACAGTATGATGTACCAACTTACCAAGTTGGTTTCCTCAGTTCCCCATGATCCATGGAATACCCTCTGGTATTTCCTAACATAGCTATGGAAAATCACCATTTTTCATGGGAAAATCCACGAAATAAATGATGATTTTCCATAGTTTTTTGTTACTTTGCCAGAGGGTAAACGGACCAAACATCAGCAGACCTTGTCGTTCTTCGGACAAAACCTCCAGATCTCCAATGATCGCGGCTAACCTGCAGATCGATGGACTTCATAGGCTTCAATGAACAAAAACATGGAGTTTTGTGGTGGATTCAACCAACAAAAATGTGGTTACATGACCATGAAACAAAGGGATATAACTGATATTTTTCGCCTCAATAGTGGATATCATGGATGGTTTGTGGGTGTAAAAACCAAATAATCCTTTGGGGATAGAGTGGGTATATTTTATGGGAGAATACTGTAATTAGTGGTATGTGAATCCCTGCTGCGAGCTTAAGTTTTAGTGTGTTTTTGTGGTAAATCTATGTGCATCCATTTGCATAATCCAAAGACCACAAACAAAATTCAAGTGTATGGCTATAATCCATCCAGCGCTGTTATCATCAGATTTATCACTATATAGTCGCAAAAAAATGAAACAATAGTTATATACTCCATGTTCAGAGACACCCATTCGATTTGTTCCACTGTTTGTGGGAAAAAGATGGAAAAAGGACACTCCCAACAGTCCCCTCTTGAAAAAGACATGGCTCCGCCCCTCCAAGCAACAAGCCGACAGAGAGGAGGATGTGTATTGAAGCCCAGATCAATGCGCCTGTGTTCCTCGCAAATGGAGGAGTTTCTGCTGGGAAAGCAGGAAACCAAAAACGTGGAATGAAAAATCGAAACCATTGTCACCAATGTTCTCACAGTCAGAAGCACAAAGACCTTCCTGTTTCTTGAAATATAGCAACAGTTTCGTGATTCCTACTGCTATCTTATGCTGCCATCAGAACAGCATAGGAACTAAGGTCTGGTGTGCTTCCATCTCCTGCTGGTCATGTAATCATTTCATTCATCAGTTTCACTGCCTATGCGACATGTGAATTGATGTGTGCGATTTTCCAGAACCTCAGCAATTGCAAAGACTCGCCATACTACCTATGTGAGTTTTCACGAGTTTTCCATCACTTTTTTTCAGGTGACCTCATTTGGTCATGCTATGGTCATGTTCACATCACCACTTGCCTTGCTTTTTGAAGGGGGGGCAACTCCCCGTGAGAGATCAATCCATGGCAGAGACCCATGATTTGCAGTTGACGGGAGGTAATGCGAGCAAAACTTGGTGCACCCCCAAAGGAAACGGCACCAGACACATTGCCGCAGTAGGATATACATATATATATATATACTCTCCAGTAAATTAACGTAGACCTGGCAAATAGGGCTTGGAAGATTAGTTTCCAGTAACAACTGGTGATTTTCAGGGTCTATGTTAATATACCAGAGGGTATATATATATACACACATATTTATATTATTATATTTTTGTTTTATGTCTCTGTGGACCTGTCCCATAGCCATGATATTACATAATCTGAAAATAAATAGTTCACCAACCTGGTCCAATTTGTCGCATGATTCACCGGGTCACCAAAGCTTTTGAAAGAATGCGTCCCGAAACACTTTCAATTCTTCCCAAATCACAAAAACATATCCCACCATACATTCCAAATAGATCCAAATAAGCATCCCTTATTAACTTATCCGTATCCCCAAACCGTCTTCCCTAAACATGAATAATGTATCATCATCCCTTATCTCATCCCCAAACAGTCTTCCCTGAACATAAATAATTAAACATGGCAATGTCAAATCCATTTTTCCTTGCGATTGTCCATGGATTTTCCCATTCAAAGACCACTTACAAAGGATTTCCCAGAGGGTAATAGTGGGGTTTCGTGAATTGGGGCTTGTGGGGAAATATACAGAACCAGTTCATGGGGATTATAAACCAACACAGATCACTAGGGCCTCACCTTGTAACTCTTCCATAAACCGTCCCTGAGCCGTCCCTCAACTCATCCCTTAAGATCATAAATCCAATCCCTATATTGTTGATGATGAATTCATTGAAACATCACCATGTAGGACTCGGGGATTCTGCAGAATTCCAGGTTCTTTTTCCCATCCCCATCCCCAGATCTCAGCGGTCTGAGCGTCTCTTTGTTCACGCTGTTGTCGCCATATCCCACCGTGCTGGCCGTCACCATGACGTACCACCAGGCGGTCCAAAGGTCCCACTCCGGCTCCACTGCCACAAAGATGAGGGCCGAGATGAACTGTGGCGGCACCGCAGCTACGAGGGGTTTGCTGGGTCCATGATTATACCCTCTGGTTATTTAACATAGCCATGGAAAATCCCCTATAAATGGAGGTTTTGATGGGAAACCCTCCCAAAATTAGCCATTTTCCATGGCTATGTCAAATAACCAGAGGGTATAATTGCTTAGAATGGGTACCCTCTGGTAAACTCACATAACATAATGGAAAATCCACCATTTCTAATCCGAAAAAAATCACAAAACTAAATGGGCCATGTTCAATAGCTATGTTGGAGCAAGCTTGTTGAAAATGATCCTTTAAGGTGACTTTTTTTTTTAATGCTGGGCCAATGGTGATTTCATGGTGGCTTAATGGGGCTCGATGGGATTCTGATGGATTCTGGTTGTTCAACGTTTTGTTTTGGTAAAGCCCATGTAGTTCGATGATGTATGATGGTTTACCTACTGAACAAAGGTGACTTTTCATAGCTAGTTAAATGACCAGGCGGCTTGTCAAGGGCTGAGAAAACAACATCAGCAAAGAACATGTATGCTTATTGCTGCTTCATGCAAATGGATAAGAGGAACCTATATCATGCTATATCTACTTGGAACTCAAATGGCTATCATTTTGGAAGCTTAGAGCAATAAAATAGATGCCATTTGGATCAAGGTATATATATATATAATATATATGCATGTCTTCAAAGATATGACAAGGACACATACAGTACACATATACAATATATTAAACAAATATAATAATATATAATAATACAGCATTCATGCATATATCATATAACACACATTGACCTGCAATAAGATGTATATAAATTGTGCGCAAGGGAAATCAAAGGAATAAAATCTGAATGTAACGAACAATTTTAATATAACCTATATTTTCCACTCCATTTATCTATGAGACGAAGTGATACTTGTCAAGTAAAAAATGGGAATCCCATGTCAACAATAACATTCAAATTTCAGAGACCCTGCAATAAAGTCACTTTTGGCGTGGCATGATACTACAGTAACAGCAACCAAATTGTAGAAACAACTTCTTATTCAACTATGGAACCTCCCAAAAAGATGCGCCCATCATCCATTTGTGCTTGTCAAGCCACCATTTGCTTGTCAACATTACCCACATGGCTTTGATTAAAAATAGGGTATATACCCCAAATGGCAATTTTGTAATACATATACATGCACAGATATAACATGGAAAATGGTGAGAAACCATGATAAACCATCATTTTTTATTGGTTTTCCCTACATCTTCAAACACAGCCACTGTTTCATCGCGCCTGGAAGAGCAGCAACATCAAAATGGGCCCAATCCTCCAGTCGTGGCACAACGAAACCAAATCCAGGTTTCATGCTTACCCTGCAATAAACTAACTTAGATGTGGAAAATCCAGAGTTTCCCTAGGAAAATGATCTACACATGGTGGGTTTTCCATAATGGTTTTCCACATCTATGTTGGTTTACAGGAAGCTAGCAACTGATTCAAATCCAAATGCGTTCAAGCCGGAAGGGGCACATCATAATATGTGGCTGATTGTAAATATATATATATATAAAACACATCTGGAATAATGATGTGCCACATCTTATGGAATTTACATAAGCATCACACATCTGGAAGGTCATTTTCAGGTGGTTCCACTAAGCATCATTCATAGCGGCCTGCTGGTACTTCTCTCTGGTCATCAACCCCAGCGGTTCTCCTTTGGGCATATAAACCACCCCAAACATGTTAATTCATGTTCTGACCATTCTTCAATGCAGGGATATTCAGATATATCAAGCCAAATTTTGAGCACTCGACATTGACATGTGATTTCTCAGCTGAACCTGATCCAGAATTTCCAGCGATTCTAGCTACAAGCCAGAAACTTGCTTCACACAAGAAAATGCAGCAGTTTCATTTTTAAGCAACGGACCAGTGTCTGCTGCTCTTTGGTGCTCTTTGCATTGGAAAGGCTAAGTAAACCACAAGCATTTTGTCTTGCCCCTCGCCCTTTTCCCACAGTGCCACATCCACGGATCATGTGATCCACTGTCGAGGCACAAGCCCTTGCCATAGAAAATGGATCGTCTTCGAGGGACTTTGAAGTCCGGCACACCTCCACAGTGGGACATGTTTAATGCACAACGCATCAAGGAATGTACTACTGATAGTGGCCAATGGACATGCTTACCATACACATAATCAAATAGTGATAAAGATTGCAAAATGCTATAGAGTATTTTTTGTTTCGATTGTTTTTTCTGACATAATCTGCTTTGAGGTAATTGAATTATAAGCAAAGAATGTCCTCAACGGATTCATCCACCAAAATATCCCTGCAATGATTTCCTAAGTTTTGCGTAGTTGTCTTGATTACAAACACATATTTGCGCAGGATTGTGTTCCGACATTTGTTATCAAATATCCCCAGGATTATGTGTGTGTGACTGAATTGTCACCTGTGTTCCTATCATTGTGAACCATATGTCAATATGATGTCAACTGGCCACGATATCTTATCACCACGGCACCACGGTTAACTCTCATGTACCGATGTTTGTTTGGATATGTATACACACCATTGCGGTTTGAGAACCTGAAATCTTTCAATCCATCCCTGCTGTTGTAGAGAGATTTCTCGCTAGACTTTCTGTCCGACTGTTTCAGGCAAACCTATGTGTTATACTCTGAACATCATGCCATGCCATAAAAATGGAAGCGAGCGGACTGCTCAAAGTCACCTGATTTTCACATGTTTTTCACCGGGACCACCTGTTTGTCACAACTTCCACGTCAAAAAGAAACTCAACACAACGGCCAAAAAAATCAAATCCACTCAAACCCAACCAATCTCAAAATCCATGTTGGCTTGTCACAATCAAACCATTTGGATGTCACTGTGTCTTTGTTTCCACAATGATTGATATTTAATATGTTTGAAACCAGCTTGTGAAAAATGCTTCAACACCAACAGATCCACACAGCTATCGACCAAAGCTGAGCAGCCATTTCCAGTAATGTCCACCTCAATTCAGGAACCCAAGGGCTTCGATGTCATGATGTGCAAGTAGAGGGTATGATGCCCCCATTGATGTGGAAGATTGCGTGGGTTTACCATGGAAAGAGGATGGTCTATGGATATCAAACCCAGCCATACATGGGGATTTTGTGATATAAATAATGGCAGCTCACTGAGTAATATGGTATGAATTAAAATAATTCACTATCGTGAAATGGCTAGCTATCGTGGGATAGCCATTTCACCGTCAATCCAATTCAACCATCATTTCAGCACTTGGGGATGGAACCAGCATCGTTGTGGGAGTCCGACAATTGCTCCAGTGGAACCTATGGACCGACACCGCCCTCCAATGCTGGTTGCATCACTTCATTCGTTGCTTACATCACCATGTCTGCAAATCACTTTTCGAGCATACATGTTTTTCCTAAATGACACTCCGACGTGCATTCAAAACCAGTATATCCAATAAACATGATCAAAAAATACAAAAAAATGATGGATACCATCTTGTCCATGGATACTCCACCTGGTAAATCACTTTCTTCAACCCACATCGGACATCGTCCGTCTCTTCGGCTCCCTCCCGTTTTAACGTCGAGGCACATAATGCGCCGGCACCAAGCGCTCCACAAGATCTCGGGACTTCTGGAAGAGCGGCCCGATGACCTGGCGTCGTGCTCCAGTTGGAGGCGTATAGCCTCTGGTAATCTATCAGTAGGCGATGGAAAATCACCTTAGCAGTGGTAAATGAACTATAAATGAAGTACGCATATATATATATATATATGTTCAATATTGTTCAATAGCTATTCTAAAGATTAAGAGAAGGTAGCCCAAATCCACTGGTTCATCTTCATGTTCCCCTTGGAAAATTGCCGGGGCAGCGCTTAGACCGAAAAGGTCAGGAACTTTTTTTTAGCCACCAGTTGAGCGGTGGATTAAAACCCGTCGGAAAAAATCCTGAAAAGTGTCCCTGTATCCATCTATTACCCTCTGGTAAACTAACTTAGCTATGGAAATTCACCATGTTTAATGGGAAAATCAACTATAAATGGTTATTTTCAATAGCTATGTTAAATTACCAGAGGGTAGCTTCAATGATCAACCATGATCAACCACTTATATCCAAATCTCATATGCTCAATGTATTAAGATATATTAATAGGACATATTAGGATATATTAATAGGACATATTAGGATATATTAACAGGACATATTAGGGTATATATAATACATATACATATATATATATATCAATAATATTCAATAATGATAAGTGATATTGGGAATTTGGATAGTTACGAAATTTGAAGTTTCATCATGAAGCCATGATTGTGCTGGGCAATTCACTTCATCCCATGTCATGCCTACATAAGTCCGACGTAGGTTTTCTGGGGCAAAACTTTGGGGTGAAACCAGGGTTTAGGATCTTTACTGTTCACCCTAAATTGCTCAATTCATAGTCACTATTGTAGTTACAGTACTATGCTATTCTCTGGGGGACCCCTTTGGCCCAACTGCCCAACTCCAAAATTTTGGGGTTTTCTGCTCGGCCGGGCGACCAAGTTCACCACATCGATGATTTGGCCAAAGACCACGACAATTCCCACCTGGTCGCAACATGAGCCATTGGGTATCATCATGTCCTATGTTAGATCACCCTGCACACTCAATTGTTTTGTTGGCTAGCGCACACACATTATGCATACAAATGTATAATATATATATATATATATAACATGTATAATAAAAGTGATATCCAAAGTATATATGTATGTATCACGTGTGTGCACTCATTTAAGCTAACATACTGTATTTTAGTTGCATACTAAACTACCCTTCACCAAGGTTTCCGACTAACATGGTCGATTGAGATCATCCCAGTCTCACTTGACCCCACCACATTTCCTCAACTTTGACAAACGAAAAGGCCTTCCAGTTTGGCCATGGCCGCTAATTTGACACAAAAATGATTGTGGGGGGATCTGACTCATGGTGAATCAACGCCTATTTTTTTTTCGCTGCTGGTTGGATCTCAGGCGTTTCATGTTGTTTCCCCACGCTTCCATGGTAGGTGTCTGCCAATTAAAATCCCCATGCATTTCGTTGGTCAGCAATGATATGTAATGATTCAGCAACCATTGGCTCAGCTTCAACAAGAATGACCTGAAAAAAGCAGATCGCCGGGTCACCAAGATAAATAGAATGCCGACCAACTGCGAGTACCAAAGTGTGGGGTAGAGATCGCCATAGCCTCGAGTCTGAACATGGCTGAACTGTTGCTTCAGATTGAACCCGGTCAGTGAGACATGTCCAAACCTGACATAGCTATCTGCAATAGATGGCGCCCTAAGTAATAAGTTAAAGAAATGTGTGCTTGCAGCTACTTCGGAATGATAGCATCAGCTCGACCACACTCTCTGGTTGGTAGTTTCAATTCATCTCAACAATACTTATCACTGGGATCATGCCAAATATCTGTAAATCATATCAAAATGTGGACGTGCTTGAGCATGGGTACGTGTACGTGCTTATAATATCTTATAATAGTTTCATGTGGAAAATCATGACAAGTCATTTAATCTCATTTAATTTGAAACTCTTCTACTCCCCCATCCCTCCCCCCAATAAACTGGTTTGTAACCCCACATGATAATCATGAACCCTTTCTCTCTTAGTTTTAAACCAACTTACAGTAGCTACCCTCCAGCAATGAAACATGGCAGCAACCTGGCAATTGAAAATCCCACCATGTAATTTTTGTTCCCACCCAAAAAAAATCGCATTTATAGAGGATTCCCCAGCTGACCTTTTTTAAGTACCGGAGTGTAACGAACTGGGGCATCACCCGTCCACCACACCAAGTGGCCCACAGTAGACATCGTCACCATGCCGAAGTACAGCGATTGATCCCAGGTCCAGCCTTCCACATTGGCGAAGAAAATCACCTCAATCCGACCAGTTCTGGTGGTATGATTTGTTGTTCCTAGGGTAAACTAATGTGAACAATTGAGAATTTTATTGCATTTTAATGGGACTCTTTGGTAGCTCGGTAACTTCCCCAGCGACCTGATTCACTGCTTTCATGCATTTTCATGCCAAGCCACGGCAAAGCCTTGATAACACACCAACCTGATAAGAGTGTCATGCGCGGGAAGTGAGGTTGCAATGATTGGAAGCACCATCTGGGGGCAGTTTCGTTTCTTTTGCGGATAATCATCTGATCATAGATCACTAGTCAGGATTCCTTGGAATTGTAATTTTATGAATATTATATAGCACATTCGCAAATATACTGTAAATGTTCTATGTTTATCCTGACGGATCAAATTGCCAAAACAAAAAATAATGTTCCTTCCCCCCAACCATCATCTTCCAGCGTCTTGATCAGCCAGCGAGGCCACGCAACACCATGCAAATTTTCAATGCTACACATTCACACAGTTATGGTCCTAAACAGCTATGATTTATAACTACTGCAGCTAAGGTTATAATATATCATCATAAGCCAGTTCAAACTGTTAACGGCCATAATTGAAGACCATCATAGACCCCAGATGACCCTAGTTTTAGTCACCAATCCCATTGGACAAGCGTATCAGCCTCTTATTCACTATCAGAGCAGCTGCCCCAAAGCTTTTCTGACATACCCTACTGGTGAGTTTAGGACGGGTTCCCCATATCGGAGATCATAAAGTTAAGAAACCCATGAAACGAGCAAGTATAAGCCAACTCTGAAGCATCAACCAACCATAACTTCTTCTAGATCCATGTTCAACCCCAAATCGAACCATTTCAATATGCATACGATCTATTCATCAGATTCCAGGTTCTCCCAAGCAGGAACTCACTCAGTGTGGGTTTAGTAATCCGCATTTGCACAAAAATGGGGCCTGAGTTCGTTCGCTAAGTTAGATTGCAACTCCAACTCCGCAAGGGGCAAGGGAGTACTGTAGTTATAACACCAATTATTGTCTTGACTGACTAGGGACTATAAAACCACATTCACTTTTGCATTGCCAATCTGTCACAATCTTAGATACCAAAAAAACATATTGGCTGGTTATATAGTAGATATTCCGACAGCAAAAGATTCAAGGATTAGTCCCCATCTCAGGTTGGGGATGATAGTGATGGGTTTATAAACAACAATCACTGGATTGGTTTAAGGGAAAATTTACAGGAAACCCCCATATTTCATGGGAAAATCCATGGTTTCCTGTGAATTTTCCCTTAAACCAATCCATTGAAACAAGCACAACCAGGAACTGGGGGGGGGGAGACATTGCATCTGAGGAACGTCAAGAGTGCGATCAGGAGTGAGGATTCCGTCAGCTTCCCTGGGCAAAGCCGGCCCCCTGGTTGAAAATCAAAGATGGCTTCCTGGAAAATATCGAAAAAAAAAATTGTGGTGATTGAACCAATTATCACCAATCACCAATCCATTGGGTATTAAAACTTCTATGTTTACTTGGTATCGTAGGGTATTACCCTCTGGTAAACTAACAGTTTGCTATGGAAAATCACAATGCTATTAATGGGAAAATCAACTATCTATGGCCATTTTCAATAGCAAACTGTTGGTTTACCAGAGGGTATCATTAAATATCGATTGAGTACAGGTTTTAAGAAGAAACGATAGATGCTATAAATGGATATGATCAATCAAATTCACTATATGCAAATGGTTTCCTGAAAAATCTACTATCTGCAAATGATTTTCCAGGCTATATATAAACATCCATTTACAAGTGGAGGATTTCCCATGGGGCAACACAAAGCTTCGGAAGTTTGAAAGGAACTGCAAGGAAACTGCTTGTTTATAAACAAAATGAGGAATGTCACAATGCAAATCCTACACAAATGGGTTCGCAGTGTGAGCGCCTTTAAAACCGTTCATCAACAGATTACATAATCCATTGATACCATGATCATTACCCTCTGGTAATTTAACATAGCTATTGAAAATGGCCATAGAAATAGTTCATTTTCCCAATAAGAATGATGATTATTAATTTTCCATAGTTATGTTAGGAAATACCAGAGGGTACTCATTATCATGTCAAATGTATTAATCTTTCCACAGGGGGGATTTCCCATGCCAAGTGTTCGATCAAGGTCTCGGTCTCGCTCTGCAAGTTGGTATCCGAAGCTAATTCGGAATCCACTGGGACCCAAACATTGAACCATCATGAACCATGAACCTGGATTTCTTACTTGTGCTTAGTAGGGAATGGGAGAATGGGATGATGATATTAATGGTTATTATAGGTCATGAAACCCCATTCCCTGCTAAGCACCAGTCAGACTTGCACTAAGACCCCAAGAAAAAAAAACAAATGGTGGATGAATGTAATGGGGACAGCCAAATCAGCCATTCGCGGACTGGGTCATTTATTGGTTGCGCTTTTATCCCAGGTTGATAGCGGCTGATATCCTCATTTAGGGATATCAACTCGGTATATAGACAAATACATGTAAGCCCATTTGTTCCGCAGCACCCATCAAACACCTACAAATTCTGTATCTCTTCCCTATTTTGCCATGGTTAATGCTTAAAACACTTCAATCCCCATACACTGAAGCACCAACCAACCGAACTAGGCGCAAACTGGGCACTGAGCAAAGGAGCAGTATCCAAAACCCGCAACGTCATTCCATGAAATGCTGCTTGGTTCAGGACAGTATTTCCCAGCTCATGGAGTAAGACCATCCCCAATACAGGGTAGCGCAACCCCTTGCAATAACCCGTCAGCGACAAATTTATGAAATATATCCCCATATCTGTGAGGGTTTAAACCCCAATAACTTGGATTTAGGTAATGAACCCCTCTCAAAAAAAATAATATAATAGATTCCCAAACGTTGGGAAAATCAAAAACATGACCTTAAACAAACCCAGATACAAGTTGATTTATAAACCCGACAACTACAGTTAGATCTCCCATAAACATCCATAAACTATAGTTCACCAAGTTATGTGCGTCACCTTTGCTATATCTGGAGGGCCTAACTTTTGTAACAAAACTTTGGATTTGTTTAAGGAACCCCCCGAAAAATAATACACACATTTCCTATAGATTCCCCCAAGTTCTGGCTTTCCCATTGGAAAAAATACCCTCCGGTAAACTAACATAGCTATTGAAAATAGCAAATTACAATCTATGTCCCCATAAAATCCATTAAACATTGTGATTTTCCATAGTTATGTTAGTTTACCAGAGGGTAAATCCCATTAAATCACCATTGAATCACCATTTTTATAGGTAAATCAACTACAATCACCCTAAACAAACCCATGAAACCCTCAGTGCCGTGCCGCTTGCGCAGCCCAGTCGCCGATGTGATGCCCAAGAGTCTGAAGAAGTAGCTGCATGGCGACGAGAGTCGCTCGTGAAGGATTTCCGGGGCGGATCGAAGGTCCAAAGGCGTTAGAATGGACTGAAAGTGTCCTGATGATCCAAAAAAAGTTCATCAATTCTAATTGGTCATTTTTTGACGAGAAACACCGGTTTCCGAAATAATTCTTACTGAAGGATCACTGAGACTCTTAAGGCGCTTGGTGATGTACCAACCTCCAAGTTGACTCCAAAACTCCTGTGCAGTGGATCTGGTGTTTTTACATGTGGTTCAGTGCCATGCCTGCGCTCATGACACAAGAAACATCTCACCTGGTGCCATTAGCTATTGACTGGCGCGGGGCTGCAAGTTGATTTGATGTTAAAGCTTGTATTTGAATGTATTTGATGCAAATTTTGCCTTGTGGATATGTGGTTTACTATGGTTTACTATTGTGAAACATTTGCGATCACCTGGGCAGCAGATTTTGTCCGCCCATACCCATGTGTGGGGCTGTGAAACTGCAGCGAAGCAAAGCAAGGGCCCTGGTGAATACCCAACAAAAGTGGCAAACGTGGCAAACGCATTTTCATCCATGTTCATCCCCTTAATTGTCTCATAGGCATTGACTCATCGCTGTATGGATATTTCAATGCTTCTATACAATTGGTATTGCATGATATTGCATGAATGTTTGGTCTTGGAGTTCCCTTTTCGTCGCTAAACTACATCTTTTTGTTGGGAACATTGACTTCTTTGCTGGTACCCTCCGGTCATCAAACATGGTTTTCTGGAAAATTCCCCATTACTCGCACTATCAAAAACCTCCATTGAGTTCGGGGATTTCCCATTGCCATGTTGAATTTCCGGAAGTTAACTGGGCCCCCTCTTCCTGTGAAGAGATTTTTATCCAGCCAGCGCATGAAGAGTTGGCATGGATTTGCTGCAAATGATTTGGCTGATTTTCCCTCTGCAAATCTAGGGAGCTCAGGGAATCTGTAGGGACTATGTCTTCAATGATCTTTTTTGGGGGTTCCCTCAAGCAAACTTCCACAGCTTCAACAAATCTCGGTGTTTCTTGGCCAAAATCCCCAAAATCCAATCTGCCAACCACAGGTACGCCCCAGGCCTTGTGCAAGGCTGCCGACCAAGCCGCTTCGTGGAAGATGCTGCCGCAGTAAAACCTGGAATCCGCGATCCAGGGAGAGCTGTCAGAGAACGGTTGGCCGGAAACTTCACCATTTAGTCCATTTAGTTCGATGATTGTCCCATGACACTCTTCATCTATGATTTCCAATCGCCATCTTTGAGTACCGAACTGTAGAAAAAACTGGGAGAAGACTAAATTGACATGCATTGGGCATGGGGGATGTAAAAACCAACCATCTAGGATAATTGTCTATTCACATCTGATAGCTGAGTGCGTCTGAAAAAGGTGTGTACCACCAAATGGCAAGTTTTTGTGTTGGGAAATTAGCCTAATCCTTTGGAATTGGGGACACCCTATGTTCATTCAAACCCATGTTATGTCCGGATTCATTGTGTATCCCCCATAGGTTGTTGGATTGAAATCCTTTGATATCCCCATGTTTTTGGTTTAACCATCTTAGAATCATCACTTTCCAACAGATCGCGCTTAAACACATCAACTGGCAATGGCCATGGTTCAGCAGGGAGGACCACCTTCAGAAATGTCCAGTTCCCTGGGTGTGGCACTGGTTTGGTACACAGTACCTCTCTCTCCATCAGCCTACAAAACCTTTTGCCATCACTCATGTATTAGTGACTCAATGGGTTGCTAGACGCCCATATGCATATATCCGCGTTTATTTATTTCAAGTTATCCATATCTGTAACAATATCGCGCTATATTGTGCTATATTGTGGTAAACCCAAAAGACATCAAAAGACCGTCCTCAGTATCATCATGAATGGGTGGTATCCCCAAATGGCAGTTGTTTATGGAACTTCGTCAATCCCACATTCAACACCTACCTTCCAGACCTATTCGCATCCCTTAGCCTTTGATTAAAGCAGGTTGACCCCAGCTATATCCCCATCATGGTGGGTTTCATGCCTATTCTATCCCATTTTTTGATCAATCCCATATTATTCCCATCCCCTGTTCATGGTGATTTCATCCCGTATCACACCATGGTTTCTAAGGAGTTTTATATTCAGATCCTCTTAAATCCCATGAATCATCCGTTAAATCCCATGTAAATCCCAAAAAGTACACATTTTCCCACCACAACTGATTGGGTGGTGGAATTATTTTTTTGGGTTCAACCATGATCCCCAAATCATTTGATAAAGTCCAAACTGCGAAGCCCAAGGTAGAGAAAAGTAGCTGGACAAAGGCTGACAGCAGCAAGACGTACCTCAAGCGGCAAAGGATGACTTGCGGCAAAGGATGACTTGGAAGCTATCATCCAACCCTTTCTTTTTTTGTGACGGCTGCTCTTTTCTTGATTGTGAATCTTGTCGGTTTTTGACTCCAGAAAAACTTGCTGGTATCTGCCATAGACCCAACTTGACCAGACTTATAAACCCACTTAGCTATATTATATAAATATATATATATAACATATATACAACCCTTGGGAACCAATCTGAAATGAGTGGTCCTGAGCCATGACAGAAACCTCCAAGAACAAGGACCCGTCTAAACAAAATTGGTGAATGACACACACGATCCAAGAAGGAACAGGGGTGCTCCCAACACCCAAGATACAAGGAGGCAAATTAGGTGCAACTAAACATAACAATTGACAAACACAATGTTCCAACCCTGATGGCAACCATGCAGCAACCCTGAAGACACGCGAGAATGCCAATCAGAACGGGAAAACACATCAAACACTGACACATGACTTAGGCTGATAATGGGGCACGGATCCTCGTGGCAAATGAGAGCAGGTGAATTTAGACCAAGAAGTGGGCAATTAAAAATAGGTCGGTGAAAAGACGTAAAACGTGCTGTTTCAGCCGCGTAAGTGAGGGAATTGACATGGCGACTCACTGGATACAACTGGCCTAATGCAGCCCCTTTTTTGCACTTATCCAAGGCATGTCCACATTGAAAAGATTCGCGATTGTCCTCCACTCATCAAACGTGGCAACGGCGAATCCACCATTTATATCCCTTTATAAAGGATGTCCATACATCTTGACGGCTTTACGGTCCCAGCAATGTTTATGAACCCAAGTTTCAGCACCCGCACCGGTGGTTGCCAACGAGGGGCAAGAATGCACTGGGGATGCCAGCAATCTCATCCTCCCAAGCATCGGGTAAGAAACCTTCCACCAACAATACGATCCTTGGTTTCCGGCCAGCAAGCTGGGACGATCTCCGGATGAAGATCAGTATTAAAACGCAAACATACTTCTACCTTTAGATGCAAACCTGTAAACATGTGTGTATAACATGATAGAGATAGACAGAGATACGCATGAGTAATACCGCTTCCGATTACCACACCCTCCTAATGAATAAATACAGGTCCAGGTTGTCATTTTTGGGAAAATTCAAGTTGATCAATTTGATGTTTGCTTGATCCCCTTTAGATAACACTTTTTAAATGATCCCATTTGAGGGTTTCACCCCTACATAAGAAAAACATGTAAAAACGAGTTGGTTGGGGGCGGTTGATTATTGGGATCCCTAACGCCAAGCTGCATCGCTGCTCCATCTCAGCATTTGTTTTTTCGGTTGGAGAGTGACTGTCTGGCTTCCTGACATCCTCGAAACAAAATGAAACAAACCCCTCTGCCTTGCTGTCTGCAAGGTCATCTCTTCTGGCTGGAGTCTTTAATTTCTAGATCCCATGAACGCCAAGGCGTAGCAAAGGCTATTGTAGCGCCGCTGGTCACCAGAAAGCCGAAACCGCTTCGCACGCTGCATGACCGAACACATCGCGATTTGCGACTCCGAGACTCCCGAACACAATAATTTATGCTTCAGAAGTTGCATATTGGTACCTCCCATTGAACAAGTGGTTTATTCTCCTGGGTTGACATTGTGCATGTTTCTGACTGAATTATAATCATTCACTGACTTGAAAATAATAGCATCTGGTTAACTAACATAGCTATGGACAATCACCATGTTTAATGGGAAAATCCCCTATTAATAGCCATTTTCAATAGCTAACTGTTAGTTTACCAGAGGGTAGCTGTAATAATAAGGCCATTTGGGGATGATTCCCCGAATCCAAATCCTAACAGTCCCATCATTCCAGTGACGGAAAAGGATGTGAGGTCATGATCAACTGCAAAACCTCTGGTTATTTTACATATCCTTGGAAAATGACCCATTTGTAGATGATAGAAACATATTTGTTCTTTTTTCTACCAAGCTATATTCCATACTTCTGATTTTGGCCATTTGTAGATGATACCATCTGGTAAATTAACATAGACCCTGGCATTAATCGGGATTGGAAGATTAATTTCCTCAAAAAATAGCTATTCTCAGGGTCTATGTTAATTTACCAGAGGGTAGAAATTAGACATTTACCCTCTGGTAACATAAACTATGGAAAATCAGCATTTTTCATGGGAAAATCCACTATTTCTATAGCCATTTTCAATAGCTATGTTAGTTTACCAGAGGGTACTTCTGATTTTCCACTTCGCCAACCGTTAGTTCGCCAGAGGGGTAACGAACGGACGGATCATCCCGTTGCCAGGTCGCATGATCGTAGGGGGCAGCGACAGGAGCAGCATGTGCTTCATCCTGGGATCCGTATGCATCTAATGATCCAACATAAAGGAGGCCAATGGGATGGTTCTGGCCAAGAAAAGGTTGGCCAAGACTTTTCCCAAGATAAATGCAAATCTAGCCTACTTAGCCAGCAGTGTTTCTTTTATTTTCTCTTCATCAACCGTCATCAAATGAAATCATCATGACTGAGCAAATTACTAAGGAAAGCACTCAATAACTAACCCATCAGGTATGGTTACTCAACCAGCTTTACTTTTGCTAGTTCCAAGATAAATGTACATCAAAAATGCAAAGCCACTACTTACAGTACCCTCTGGTATTTCCTAACATAACTATGGAAAATCACCATTGTTACTTACAGGTAAATCATATGATGTAACAGCAAACTGTTAGTTTACCAGAGGGTAATTACTCAACCAGCAAATGCTGGGATGTTCGGATGATCCTCGTTTTGGGGCCCGTGGCACTGCCACCAGGGTACCGTCTTAGAGTCGCCACGGAGGGATCTTCCAAGACCTCTTCATGGTAGCGACACACCTCGGGCAGGGCGGGTGTCACTAATGTTTTTTTGGTGATTAAGGCTATACTGGCTATACTGTAGAGATCCAAAAAAAACTCAAGTCAACTATATATTTAGCATCTTGCCCAACAAAGTACTTAGTACCTGGGACAATTTAAGATTATTGAAGTATAAACCATCCACGAGTCATGTTTTCATCGCCAAGAGACCCCCTCGAGTTTTTGCAGCAAGTTCCTGGCACCCACCTGAACCCCAGAGGTCAAATGGTCCGTTGTATCAGGGATTTGCTGAATCAATGGATTGGTTTTGTTGGGGAAATCTTAACCAGAAACCATGGTTTTTATGTTTTTTTGTTTAGCACCAGCATCCACCAACTACATCGGTGTCCTGTAAATGTTCCCCTATACACCAATCCAATGACTTAAGGAATCACGAAAAAAACATGAAAAAACGTGAAAAACCATAGATTCCACAAGATTCGTGGATGTCCCATTGGGAAAAAAAACCATCCAAATCATCGACTCAGCAGATCCGGGTCGCACCTTCCAGCCTTTGAGAGGTGATTCAAACCCTTCTTATCTTGGGGTTGGTGGACGGTTTCTGACCGGGAAACTGGAAGATGAGATATAACTGGGTTGATCATTCAATTTCTCCAAAAAATAGATTTATGTACAACATTGTATAATTAACCCATATCTAGCAATAAACACAGAAAATATGGATTTGTCGCGAAAAATGTTGCATCCCAAAAGTGCAGAACTTTATTGGAGGAGAGAAACCATTGGATTTTGGGTTTTTGTGCAGGTTTTTCCCGACAAATCCAAATGGGGGGAATTCACCTATGCAACTGGAGCCACGTCTATCGCAAAAGGAGACAGGATACTTTTTGACCATTACTGAGTCAGGTGGCGTGGGTTGGACAGAATGAGTCAAGTGGTGTGGGTTGGGCATCTTGGGCATTTGTGAATCATGCGTTTGCCAGTTTGGCATCTAGTCCGCCTCACTAATTCACCTCTTCCTTCCGTCGAGCGCGGTTGGGGGGAAATCCAGAGTACACTGGGCAATCAGATTGCAGTCCACCGTTTCCACAAGCTCACCCCTCAAACAAACATTCCATTTAGCAATCAGCTGGCGGAGGTGGATCTAAGGCCCTAAGGCTGGCTTTGGAACTGATTGTTCTATCTTCTTCAGGGTGCTTACGAGGGTGTTTACAATCATCCATTTGTTATTTTTCGCACAATGATTTGACGGTTTCCCAAACTGGAGGTGCCCAATAATCAGACCATTTTAATAGTATCAAAACTCGTGGTTTTGGAGAACCCCCATTTGTTAGTGCCAACTTTGATTGTTTGACTCCATTTAACTCGCTTCCATTCCCCTTTCCAACTCATGCCTTCACTGGATCGTACAGCAAGCGTGCCTCAGCCGGGCCGCTGCAGCGCCCCTCACAGTGAAATGTGTGTTGCATGCTCTATGTTACTTGATGGAATTTGTGCAGAATCACCTTAGAAAACCATAGAAAAACCATAGAAAACTAGCCTAGCAAACCATAGAAAAACATAATTGACATCCAGATTCATGTCCATAAATCATCCCATAGAATTGTTTTTTAGGGACACCCAATTTTATGGGACTCCTATTCCCATTACCCTCAGTATGGGAAGATCATGGGAATGAGCATCCCATCATCTGGGGGCCTCCTTTTAATTTCCATGGAGTTACCCTATGGAACCAGTTCGATATGTCTACCAGAACCTCAACAGTTGACCTACTAGTACCCCTACTTAGCTAAGTTTTTTGCCCCTTGCTGATGCCATCAACCCAATTTTGTTGGGTGACTATGGCTTACAATCCTTCCAGATGGACAAAAAGAACCTGAATTGGGATTTTGGTTTAGAATATTGTATCATCAGAGGGAATAAAAGGGTCTCCCGCCTTACCACAATACAACGAAGGATGTCTTGCTGATCGGAGAAACTTTGCCTGAACAAATCGGGTGTATAATTCAGGTGGCTTTTGGGTGCTTGCAATGAAGTTCCCTTGAACCAAACAAGCAAATCAATCGGAACCGTAACTCCAGGATCTCCCAGTCCTGAGGGTGTAATTTTCAAATCCGACTATGGTGTTGTAAATCATTCTAGTTACAATGACTAATGTGGGTAAAACAATAATAAACCATCCCCTAAATCACCATGAATAGGTGGTATATACCATTCCCAAATGGGTGGTTTATTATTGTTTTACCCACATTATAGTTCTCAAATCGGAAATGAACCACACAATGGGGATGCTTCCCCCTCTTTTCACATTGAGGTCGCTAGGATTTGCCCAGAACTGCTCCATTACTTCAATGAACATCCAGGTACTCAGCCGAGTTCGCCCTATTTCCACCCCGTTCAGCTCAACTGAGCAGCGTTTTGGGCATCCTTCACCACCACACCGCGGACCTCAAGCGCGCGTTGTTGCCCCTGACTGTTGAAGGATAGCATGGATGATCATACAAAGTGGACACCCAGCTTGAGAGGTAAGTTAATTTGGTTTACAACTAAGATAAGTTGGGTGTATGGTGGATGCATCTAGAAGTGGTTTATAAGTTTATAAATTAACTTGAAGCTGCGGGAGTCCTTCTTGTACTGAAGAGTGAGAGTTCAAACATTGAGTCCTGCAACCCATTGCAGTTGAATTGGGATATCTTAAGAGGTATGGATGTTCTCGGACCTACAAAAGTAGTGCCCCATAGTTACCTAGGTTTGGTGTGCGTTAACTGGCTCTTCAAAGCAATCAACATAGGGGGGCACAACCATTTGGGAACTTGGGGGATCATCCAAGTCCCATACATGGCCAATTGGTTTCCATTCTTTTGTTGTGCTTTTACCTCCCATTTTTTGGTGCATGGCAGGGAAACTATGGTCGCAGCCAAACAGTTGATATTGGTCTTCGTTTTTTCCTTCGAGTACACTTGACAACACCAAATTGACACAAATCCAGCTGAGCGGAGATTGTGCCAAAGACCCACACTGCCTGAAGTGGGCTCGCCACTTGACCTACCGCTGAGAGTGTCAATCGGACGTCGAGACCAAAATCTATCAATGGGTCCATGGCATTAAGAGCCATGGCCTCGTTCGGATGGACATGACACGGACATGACGAATGCCTGATTGACCCAAGAGGTCAAGCGCACAGCGAACCAAAAGTCCATAGAGGCCCTTAGCCTCCAACCTCTGATTGGATAAACCATGTGTGCGGCAACCGCACGGACATGCGGTAAGCTGGTTGCCCCATGCGTGGAGTGCGCAAGGAGCATGGCCACGTGAGAACATAGAACAACATTGAATGGGACCTTTGCTTTGTGGTCCATGGTTCGCTCGGCGTGGACATGCCGGTTAGCAGCTCTAGTGGCGCGGGGTGAACTCTTCTGCACCTTTGCCGTGCAACGGTTCTAACTTTGTGCAACGATCGCCGTTTCCCGATGCACCGGAGGAGTCAGCAGCGGCGACCCCGAAGCACTTTGGAGATATTTGCCGATATTTGCCGCATGTGCACGTCCACGGGTACAAAAGCGGCCTCAGGCGCCAAGAAAATTGGGATTTGCACTGATCCAGCAATGCGCCAGGCTGTTGTAAATGAGTTGGTTTCCCTGAGAACAGAAATTTAAACATGGTCATGGTGGGTTTTCCATACCTGTACAGTATCAATGTGCAGAAGAGCATCAATAACAATTATCCCAACCCTCCGATATGGATATTTCATGATATTTCACAATGAAATATTAAATGGGATGTTAAAATGGGCTTCTGAACCAACTCCTTGTAAGGGCATCAACTAACATCCAATGATTCCATTCTGAAGCCATAGCCCAGCATACGAGGGTTCATTGGGGGCCTCTCTTGGAATCCCGGTTGCAAAGCACCAAGCTAAACCACCAGTTGAGATAAGGGGTTGTCTGAATTTTTGGGGGTAACCCCCAAAGATGCCGTGGTTAATTAAAGTTGCTTATCAAATTTTGTCATCATTTCACCCTCGAAAAAGAGAGAACATTGCCATGAATGGTGACAATTAATTACCATCTTTTTTCGGACATCCCATATCAAATTGCAGGTAAAAATCCAAGGGCATACGAAAAATCTGAAGCCACTCTAGCCGCTTCACGGCCGCCAAGGCGCTCCATAGATGGATGTAGCAACCTTGATCCAACCGCTGTGATGAGGTGGGCAGAAATTGGGATCCCTTGAGATCTTCCAGCGATGTGCATTTGTGTAAACCTTGGATATGACTGTATATTATTATGTATACATATATGTATATACATAATAAACTGTACCTATCAAATGCATATTTACATATACTATGGGTCACAGTATATATATATATATAATATATATAATATATATATATATATATTGTGTATATATATATATATATTGTGTACATATATATATATATATATGTCAATAATTATGTGTCCAAGTCATTCCCGAGCGCTGACTTCAAAGGAAGATGATGAGCAATCATCAAATTGGGGGTACCCTGCTTTAAGGGTAGAACCCATACATCCATTCCATACTGTGTGTAGAAAATCATAGCCTACAAGAGGAAGGTTCTGGCCTCAAGTTCCGAGGTAGCGAGCAGCTTGATGTTGAAACCCTTGATATCTGTCTGTTTACAAAGGATCTGGCTGAATTATAGTATTTCAAGAACCTGAAAATAGCGGCTATCATACAGCGATTTGATGCGATTTGGGGATGATACACTCATACATAATCCCATCATTCCTAACGTCGCAGTGAGAACATTAGACTTTTTCCAAATGGATGAACTACCCTCCGGTGATTTTCTTACTAAAACCTCCATGTAGTTCAGGGATTTCCCTACTATAGACATCTATAGACTATAGTCATGTTTGATGACACAGGAGAGTACCCCACTTGCGGACCATAGGAAGCATCTCCAGGGATCATCCGCCTAGAAACAACGGACCATCATCCCCCCTCTGCACTTCGCCCCCAGAAAATGCTAAGTTTCATCAGAGTCGGTTCGTAATCACACCATGCAAGGATGAACACCATAATCATGTGGGATCAATGAAAAATAACAAGAAACCATCCATGATTTGAGGTTCAATGTGTATACATGTGTATGCCAATTAAGGGCTGATTTTTCTGCCCCAACCAACCAGGGTTTCGACCCCCAGCTGAGACCACCACCTTTCGCAGTTGGGTGCTACTCTGGGTCATCTGCCTTGGTTTTACTTGTTTTTTTGGCAATGTTTGGCTTGTAGAATGTGGTATCCCGAAAGTTGATGAACCTATCCAACTATGGATATAGCATAAACCCATCCTAGCTGTACTCTGTGTAAACCAATCCCTCTGACAAGTTCTTTCAGCCAAAGGCTTAAGCCGTCCCAAAAGCCGGAATAAGACTTCCAGCAGCCCAACCTGGCGGAAAACCCACATGTTCAATGGAAACATTGTCTTCGTGAATGGTGGGACTCTGCCAGGTTTGATTCTCAAAAAGGTACTCAGTTTGGTGAGATACCCATTTGTGATACTTACATCCTTTGCTTTGCTAGTAACACCCAGTTGTTTTTTCTTAATAAAATAAAATCAAACCTTTGCCGATATATAACCAAAGTGTGTTCCCAAGCGCCCCAACAACCAACTGTGTCGGCGGCCAACCCGTGCCAGGGGGCACAGGCAATTCCGATGGCCGGTCAGTGCGCTCGGAATGAACCTGCACCTGATGAAAAATGATGAGAGGGGGGCTATGAAGGGTACAGCTTAGACGAGTATCCCACTAAACTAGTGGCTACCTATGAGCCAATTCTACGCCCTGTATTATTGCTGATCGGGGTGGTAGAGTTATGGTATGATTATTACATGTTATTACCCACCTACTCACTGCTTATTCATGGGATGAGAATCGGGTTGCACCTGCATCGCATCATCGTGGGGCCATGTAAGGTATATACCCTTCGGTAATCAAATGTGGCAATGGTCATCTTCTATAGATTGAGGTTTTCATTGGGAAATCATCTGTATATAATATGTATACATGTATATGTACAGTATATAATAAGTGGGGGATTTTTGATCGCCATGTTTGATTGCCGGATGGGAGTCACTATAGGATTTAAAAACCACTTGGATGTGCAGCCCAGTCAGCAACTGGCTCTGGCCTACATCCACCTGGTTAGTTTCTACATGCAAGTGCTTAGTCAGCATGAAATTGTTCGTCTCAAAACCGGGATATCAATTTCTATGGCCATTATATCTGGACTAAAGTGAGGTCAGTGAAATATGATGCCATATGATGCCATGTTATATCCTTTTTCTATCTATCCTATAATTTGATGTCCTCCTGGAAATCAAAACAACAGGGGAAAAGTGGATGGAGTTCTTATAATGTCAATTCCGGATTAGTTGACTAACATCGGGGGTGCCTCCTCATTTGTACTGACTTCATCTGCTACTTAAGGTGGCACCCTCCTGGTTTCATTACCAACACATTGTCACGTTGCACTCCTCCCACCTCGTTCAAAACGCTTGCTTCGAAGCCGACATCCTCAATGGCTTCAACCTCAGCGATGCTTGGCATGGGCGAAGAATATTAATAGTTATAGTCCCTATAGGGCGAAAAGGCATGTGTGTGTGTGTGTACTGTTGTAGCACCAGGATTGTTTGATGATTTTCTTTCATGTTTCAACATTTCAATATTTACATCATATGTTTCCCATATTACCACCATCAGCATTTCAATGTTTACAGTTTACACCATATGTTTCCCATATTTGTTCCATATTACCACCAAGCAAATGTTGAGAAAGTGGACCAACGACTTCGCGACGAACCGTAACAGTGTTGCCAGTCTGGTGCTTCTCGATTGTCCATTGAGATCCCGAAAAAATCCATCGCCTTTCCGCACCTTCAGCTGGCTAGAACAAGAATGCGGTAAAACATTGTAAAACAATAACAAACCCCCATTTGGAAATGGTAAATATAGCACCTACAAAAATGGTGAGTCATTGGGGATGTTTTATGATTGTTTTTATCAACATTAACCATGGCAAATCACCATTCTTGCGCAAGGCCTACCCATCCAGTTTCCAGCATCAAAGTGACAACGTTCTCAGCGTGCACGCTCGGAAAATAGGTCACCTTCGGCTACGGACCCTGGGATCTGCTACCAACCTGACAGCCTGGAAGGTTCCAGCCAAAGTTTTGGAAGAACATCCTGTAACATCATTTGGACTCATAAAACATTTGCACACCCAAGAGTTAACATGGAACCTGAAAAACAAGCTAGCAACAATATTTTTACTACTGGATATTGTCTTTTTTTGGTTACATGTAAAACCTACTGGGTTGTGTTTTGCAAAAAAAAACTGGAACATTGAAATTGAGAAAGTTGAGATAAGACTGACATAGGCTGACCAGACTGCAAGATGGAATCCCAAATTGGGCTGGTAAACATATGCAAGTCGATGCTGACTCAACCCGAAGCACCTGGCGTTGACATCTGATGTTTGCTCTATTTCTGCGTGTTGAAGGCCGGGTGTGCCGCAAAAAAACATGTGAATAATATACATACAGTGTGAAATAACTAAACCAAACATGTAGTCCTCTAGTCCCTCTAGTCCCATCCGAGTTTCCCACCCTTTCAATACAACACTTGATGGTTTGGCCTCCCTAAAAAAAAATGAAACTATCGGCGTAGATGTGAATCTTCCCCGGGTCTTCCCCATTTTTGCCATGGACATCTGAGAAGGTATAAATGAAAATTCGAGCCAGTACACAATTCAAACTAACTTCGTCTTCCCCTTTGGCCCCTGCGGACTTGCGGTCACAACTTCGCCGCCTCGGCCCGTTTTAAGGTCAAAGAGATCTCTGCAGACCTCATTTTTTTCGGCGCTCATCAGAACATTGAAGGAAGCAAGGACAGGTTCAAGCCCCTTGGAGGGTTGTTGATCGCATTCTAAATTGGTTTAACATGGTTAAACTATCTTTAACTAAAGTGATCTAAAGTGTATAATCCAGCCCAGTTTAACTTTGTCGAATTATGTTTTAAAATGTGTGTAGCATTATGTAGCTAAAGATCAGTGGGGTTTAATATAGCTGACCCGAGAAGCACCAAACAAAGACAAATTGAGGGAGTAGTGTGGAAGAACTATGTAACAGCTCTGGTTCTACTTGCCCCACGCCTATACCAGGAAGGGCTCAACCCTGTAGATCTATCTGCCAGAACCCCAACACATAGTTCAAACAACTGAGGCAAGGTCAACCGGGGACCCTTCCTGTAGAAATGGCAATGTTCCACCGTGGAAGCCCCTCCATCCCACTAAGCGGGTTCTATGCTCCGGTGTCATCAAACATGGCGATTGCATGGAAATCCCAGTTCAATGGCAGTTTTAATGCGAAAATTGCCTACAAATAATAGGGCATTTTCATTTGCCATCTTTGATGGAAGAGAACCCATGTACTCGTCTAAGGGAATATATATATATATAGATATATATTCCCCATATATTTTCAAAGCCTCGATGCACCCTCTGGCAAAAAGAAACAAAGCAATCATCTGATACAATGGGTTCTTTCCATGCCGGATTGGATTTGAAGCCGTTTTGAAACCCTGTGCACGGAAGCGTTACCTCCAAAATTGTTCATGTTCAATGCGAAGTGTAGAGAAATGGAAGCAAGTCTTTCCACACATGCATTCTCAGTCAATTGACTGCAGTATTTTTCTTCGGCACAGCGGTGATATCCCAATCATGGCTCGGAACAGCCTATCTAATTATTTCGCACCAATGGCTGGATCTGTCACTTGAAAAACTGGTGGGTAAGTGGCTAATTTATGAACTGGTAGGAAAATACAACCCACTTCATTACCAGTCATTGATGCACTTGGTTTCCTGGTGAAACTCAAGAGATCCAAACTGCAAAGACCGTCAACTATCGTGTGGTTGGTAAAATCAATTCGTACTCCCTGGCTCTTCATTCACCACCGGAAAGTCAATCATTCCAATAGTAATCCCATCCAATCCCCCTCCAATGCGAACAAATTAATCATAATCAATAATGATATATCTAATGATATGAACATGCCCTCCTTCAACCCTTGGTTTAGTATTTTAGTCTTAGACCTGTTCCTTGTCTATATTTATGTTGGCATACTGTGGATGGGTGCGAAATCCTGCGCAAGTTGGGATTCCTATTGAGAAACACAATTCAACACTGGAAATCATGGGATTATCTTGAGGGATTTTGCCCATCTACCCTCTGGTAAACTAACAATTTGCTATTGAAAATGGCCATTTATAGTGGATTGTCCCATTAAAAATTGTGATTTTCCATAGTTATGTTAGTTTACCAGAGGGTAACTGGTGGGATTTCGCATTCATCCACACTATGCACCTCCAGTCGTCCCTTTCAGAGTGTCCAGCGACTTGACCCCCTCCAACGCGGTGATCGCGCGCTCCACAGCACCCACCTGTAGCCCGTGCCGGGGTGGAGATCGCCCGTGAAATTCATTCAGAATGCCTTAGCTGAATTCCCTTCAATTCATCAGTTCCCTAGCCGCTGAAATAAGGGTTATTTGGGATGATTCCCGGGTTCGGTTACGACGTGAGGTGGTGAACTCATCAGCAATGTATTCGGAATATATTGGAGAAAAAAAACCTTCAGAAGACATATTCAAACAAAAAACTGATATGGGTTAGCATCCCCAATCCCAATTAATATCATCATTTTCCCAATGAACATGCCTATTTTTGAGATATCCCCTATCTACCATACACCCTTCCGAATGCCGTTGCCAAGCCGCACAGGATGCACAAGTCATCCTCGGACAGTGCAGGTGACCCAGGGTTTGCTTTAAGGGAGGCAAGGGTTGGCCAACAAACAACGTTTGTTTAGGGATGATTTATATGAATTTACCATCCAGTAAACTCACAGTTTGCTATTGAAAATGACCCTTTAATGACCATTTATAATTAGTTGATTTTCCATATGCCACTAGATTATCATAGGTTACCATATTATATCCCCACAACATTGTGAATATACAAATGATGATATTACAACATTACTATTACCATTCATAATCATTCTATTCCCACGATATACCATACAGATACCCTTCTATTCCCATACATATATATATATATAGATAGATAGATAGATAAATAGATAGATAGATAGAAAGATGACTGATTAATACTGATTATATTCCCATTGTGACCAATGTTCCAGTTCCCCCAGTTCCGCCCAGTTGCCCTTCCACCTTGAAATGACCCACCATCCTGAGATTCGCAGCCAGAGGCCGCCGGTGGTTACCTCACGAATCTTTAAGCCATTGGGAAATAGCCAAGTGTGGTTAGTTAAGGATAGTTAAGGGCGGAAATGCAATGATCATAAATAAATATATATACATATATATATTTACAATAATATCTATAATATATAAATATGCAACAATTATAAATATATATATATATATGTATATATACAATATAAATATGTATATATATATATATAAATTAAAATAATTGTATATGAATATATATGTATACATGTATACATGTATATCTATCTATCTATCTATCTATCTATCTATCTATCTATCTATGTATCTATCTATCTATCTATCTATCTATGTATCTATCTATCTATCTATCTATCTATCTATCTATCTATCTATCTATCTATCTATCTATCTATCTAATCTATCTAATCTATCTAATCTATCTAATCTATCTAATCTATCTAATCTATCTAATCTATCTAATCTATCTAATCTATCTATCTATCTATCTAGCTATCTATCTATCTATCTATCTATCTACGGTTCTAATTTCCACACTGATCACAAAGCATCAGGCGCCTCCTTTTTATGCTTTTCGTGGCCACGCAAACGTGCGCTGTTGTGCCGTTGCGGCAGGACGTAAACGATAGGCCGGGATGATTTTCATTTTAGCATGTAAGCAGCATTTGATTCATCCATTCCTCCACTACCACCTTACTTCCCGTGCAAGTACTATAGAGGCATGGGGGGTAGAAGTTTGGAATTGGCTATGCTGCCGGCGATGGCGGGTGAATCATTCCAGCACCAAGCAAATCATATGCTGCGAGCTGCACACAGCACCAAATGCTACAAATCTCTTCATGAAGAGATTGCTTGGGCAACTTCGCGCCAATTTATGCACAAATACTACAAACTCACCACCAGATAAACTTTGGTAATGCTTTTATTGCAAGGCTATGGCGCGCTGTTCCCTTGAAAACATGGACCTTTGTTCGGACCCATCTCGAAACGGAAAGGCCCGTTGAGCTTTGATGGAAACGCAGTCCAGAAAGTGTAATCTTCCAAATGATTCTGGTGGTTGGAATCCATACATCCACATGGGTAGTCTAATCCATCCACATACTAGTTACTAGAATCCATCCATTCACTTGATCCATGGATTATTTAAATTTAAATCCTGGGTATGTTGTTCATAATGTCCAGATTTATCCATATACTTCATCTTTTCCAATCATCACCCATATAACACCATGGTATCTTGTTGGGCGATCTGTTCTGCAAACACCTCAGCAGCCGCCGAGAATTTGTTGTTGGACCTCAGCCAGCTGTGTGTAGAAGTCCTTCTGCTCGTCGTAGAAGACCTCAAAAAGCCGCGACCCTTGGGGAAGATGTGGCAACCCGCAAAAAAAAATGTCAGGAAAATGGGGACTTAACTAGGGAAAATGTAGAAAACCTATATGATTCTACTGGCGAAGATACGAACTTAACTATGAAAATGGAAATACTTCGTGGAGATTGGATGGGGCTATCAGCTCAGGTGATTGTTGTGATAGCAGCCACTGTAATAACCCCTGTAGTTGTGGCGACGTGTCCCCTGATTAGGTGGACATGTACCCCCAAGCATGCGGATAAGGGCATGTTTAACTTTGAGGTGGAAACATATGTGGGATTTAAATGGATTTAATTGATATGGGGAATAAACATGTTCAAGACGAGTATCTGATAAATCACTGACATGTTCAAATAAGTTGAAATATGGAGAATATTTGAATATGGTGATATAGTGCAGTGTAATACCTGGTTTCTTAAATCAGCTTTCAAACCACTTATCAACATATTCTTGAGCCACCACCTGGTGAGCTGCACCTCATCCCACCCCACTTGGCTCAGGGGCGTAAACCGGGTCGAAGAGAGGGCAGATCTGCTGGTAGACCTCATAGTCGTCCGGTGTGATCAAGGACTTCCGCAACAGGACGCGGAGGAACTGCGCGTAGAGACCTGCAGGCTGAGGTTGGTATTCCCAGGATAGATGTGGGGCTTAACCAGTTATAAAATTGGCACACAATTTTACAAGACAATACCCTACAATACCCAGTAAACATAGAAGTTTAATAGTCAATGGATTGGTGACAATTGGTTCAAGCAAAAAATCTTGAGCCCAAACCATGGTTTCTCAAAGGTTTCATGCAAATTCTCTTTTCATCCCATGGCGGTTGACGCTTCCAACAGAACTTGTTTGAGCCATTGCAACTAATATAGCAATCTCCCATCCCATCCCATTAGATAGGTTGGCTGGTAAATGTTCCCATTAATTATGAGTGTTGATCATATAAATTGTGCCAATAAACCAGGCAGATTCAAGTCCCCCACTACTCTCCGCTAATTGGACCTACCTATTGAAAATAGGGTTTTCCACTATGGGTTTCAATCAAGACCGTAGTGCACCATCCTACAGTGACCAGCCAAGAATCATTTAACTATGACTATATCCCTTTTATTTTCATCCCCATATCTTTGATAGTTAAAACCACACAAAACACCTACAATTGATGGTTGAAACATGTTGAAAGACCTGGAACTGGGCCAACCGGTCGCCACTTGGGGGCGCAGTTCCCGTCATAACTGGATACATCTCCATAGTTTAGGGGCGCCGTGTCTCAACTTGCGGGGTTCATCACAAGTATTGCATCCATTCATAACTAGTGTCAATGGATTGGTAATATAATGGGTAATTTTACAGGAAAGGCCTAGATTTCATGGGAAAATCCATGGTTGCATGTAGATTTTCCTTCAACCAATCCAATGATATTGTCAACGACTATTTTAAACCATTATTAACCCACTATCAACCCCCTCTTGCTATGGTAAACCCAGGAAAAAAATGCCAGTAGTAGAAATTGATTATGGTTTATTCTTGGGTATGCCCCTATGACTAGGACTATGTAAAATGTCTCCCAGTCATGGTTGGTGAATGGGTTGGTTTATGGTTGGGTTTACCACATGAAACCACCTGACCCTCTATGAACCAGCCCTATTAACCAGTATTGCTAAAATTGACCATGATCAACCATTCATTGGATCGGTCAATGGGAAAATTCAAACCGGAAACCCCTATATTTCATGGGAAAATCCATGGTTTCTTAAATTTTCCCTTAAACCAATCCAATGAACTATGCTTATCTATGATTTTCCACTATACGAAAAAATGGTTAACCCATGATTTATCCATAGTAACCCACCATTTCCCCAGGAATCCGCCCTGGCGCCCTACGGTGCCTCGTGCGGTCTCCACGGTCTCCTCGGTGAAGTTCTCCACCTTTTGGCGCACCAAATCTGTCAGCTTGGCCGCGTAGCGATGGCCTGGAACCAACGGAGTTTTAACCTGGTGATTTTAACAACCAGAAATACATTCATTGGATTGGTTAATGGGAAAATTTACATGAAACCATGGATTTTCCCATGAAATATAGGTGTTTCCTGTAAAATTACCCATTATATAACCCATCCAGTGAACCAGAAATATATGGGTTGAATATGTTTGATACATATGGATAGGTAGAAAGTCTATGACATACAAATGTAGATTGTGTTTTTTTCGAGTTTTGCCAATGTACAGAAACTCAGTTGGTAAGTGGGCTTTTATCTGAGTTTCTAAAAATAGGCTATGAACATTGATTCCCCATCGATCCAGCCGTATCTTCTCAGGCAGTATGACTGGGGTATGATTTGGGGGGTTTAGTCCGTCCCTTCTCAGGAAGCATTTTGGTGATTAATATTGCCACCTGCCACCAAATACTTTGTGAGAAGGGACTTGGCCCTTCAAATCATACCCAAAATAATTCCTCAGAAGGTAATTGGATCCATAGATTTCCACATACATAAACACATAGGTTTATCATATACATGTACACAATATAAATGTCAATTCGAATGGGAGCTAAATTCAATGCATGAACTTGATTAAGTCTATTTGGATCTTCCAAAACAGCTGAAGCGAAACTTGACACGAACTAGGAGGCTACCCTGGTTTTCACTTCACGCCGGGCAATCAGCATCCCCTATAGGTCCCATGGGAATTGTAACATCCCTCAAGGCTATCAGTGCTGGTCAGTGGCTTTCTTCCAGGAAGTCGTAACGAGCGAAAATGATCATCTGCCCCACCAGGTATCTCACCTGAAACACTGTTGGGTGGACGGATTTGGGGCCAACTTCGATGGTTAAAACGGGGCATCCCCCATTTTATGTCAGTGCGGAATGTGATGAACCAACGGATTTCGGCTATGCCCCCCAATGGACAAACCTAAAAATGAGCCCCCCACTAGGTCATACTCCGGGTACCTCCAGTGTTTGTGCAAAGTGGATACTCCAAAATGCCCCTTTTCATGTGGAAAATAATGAAAACTCATAAGATCCACAACGGGTTTGTTTGGGGATACCCACTTGTGGGAGAACCCTACATCGAATATTGGAAGAAAACTGCCATAGGGGATTTCACCAATCTCCCCATCACCAACCTCCCCAAAGCTAAACCCCTAATGATAGCTGGAAAAGATTTGCCTTTAAAGCCCGCGGTTTTTGGTGGTTGATAAGCCGATAAACCGGTTTAGCATCAAGGAAGTCACCTGACTTTTTCTTGGGGGGGTTGATCAAATCACATCAAATCTCCAAAAAAACACCAACACCTCACCTCATGCACTACTTTTGGAGGGTTAATCAAAAATCCCATTTATAAACAAAAACACTTGTCCTGATTTGCTGAAGATGCGTGTTCATTTTCCCAACTGGAAATCCACGAATCTTGGGAAATCGATAGGGCATGTGTTTTATTTCAATGGATTGGTTTTAAGGGAAAATTGAAACCGGAAAACCCTATATTTCATGGGAAAAACTGTGGTTTCCGGTTACGATTTTCCCCTAAACCAATCCATTGATAGGGGGTTCCTTAAGCAAATCCAACGGCATCGCCGCGTAGCGTAGGCATTCTTCAATCGAACGTGGGGAGCTTCCATGGCATAGCCATCGCCGTCGAAGACGGGTTTCAGCCGCGTTTCCTGTGGTAGCGACTTGAGTGCTGCCCAGCTTGCGACCAACAAAATCACGATTCAAACCACAAAATAGTGATGTGACAAAACTATGGAGCTAATATTGGTACAACTATATGTTTATGAATATATACATGCATATGTACATACATATATATATATATATATAGTGTGCATGTGTGTCTGTAGTTGTTTCATGATACCTAAGTTGGTTGAGACAAGATCAAATATAAGTATCTTTGACCACTTGGATTTTTCGTAGATATATCGAATTAAACAATGGTGGGTTTCTACAGTTTACGCCAACAAACACCACTGGGGGGGGGACACCAACTGGTGGGAATTTATCCAAGCCACGAAAACGCGCTGAAAGATCTTGGGAATCAACTCTTCTGCAGGGGAATCTGGACCCTCCTCAGCAGGTTTGCAGTCGGATTTCTTGTTGCAAGGGCAGCTGATGAGTCATCACCTCTGAAGTTAGAAAGGACATCTTCAAACAATTTTTACTAGGAACTCTTGGGTTCCAAATCAGATTTTGGAGGGTGTTGCAGTTGGTCCATCTTGGTGTTGACTGTATGTCTAAGGTGACTGAATGAAAATATTGGCCAACATGAAGTAGGTGATTGTGGCGGTGTTCATTACTGACCATCATGTATGGTGACGTCATGTCGGAAACAATTCATCCAAACCCTAAAAACATATTCCGATATGGGCATGTAGGCCACCAACAAGAACAAATACAAAATACACTTGACCAGGGTTTCTAGGGTGATATTTTGGCGATGGAAACATGTATGAATAGTGACTAGCCGGGACGGACATAGATAATCCCCCAGTATTCATAGAACATTATTATATTTGCCAGTTCCACAAAGCAATGTCCCCCCGTAATATCCAGAAATGGAATTGCATCCCGTACGGTTTTGTCCAGCAATGGTGCAAAGCCGTGGCATACAAATTGCAGTAAGTACCCCCAAAATCCCGCTATAATGAGATAATGAGGTAAACTAACAGTTTGCTATTGAACATCACCATTGAAATAGTGGATTTTCCCATGAACAATGGTGATTTTCCATAGTTATGCTAGTTTACTGGAGGGTAATAATGAGGTCATTTTCAGTAGTCCAATGGAATTGGGAATAGCCTCAGGCCATGTCGTCCTTGGTGCCATGCATCCGAGCTGACACCAATGGCTGCCATGTGATCATCCACCTGTTTGGCTGAGATCCATGTGGGACTGATGTAAAGAACATAGGAAGCAAAAACATAGACACAATATGTGTATGTATATCTATATGTAACATTAAATATTAGTTGTATCTATTTGTGCATGTGCATTGTATAATATATATAACACGCGTCCAATTAGTTGCAAATAAATAATACACGTATATATATATATACTATATACTAAGGAAACGTTAAGAAAACTATATTATAGATGAAGGCTTATGAACGCAGGGGTGTCTCAACTTGGTTTCTTTACATTCTTCTCAGTCCGTCCTCCCCTGGCGCTGCGCCAAGCTGCCGTTTCTAAACCTGGGCTGCAAGGTTTCTAGATGACCATCCCTGGAAAGATCCGATTGCCAAAGGTGTTGGCTCCCAAGCTTCGAAACAAGCGATGGCGGCTTGAGCCACCCATCCAAGTCAAGTGGGATCCTCTCATTACAACTTCTGAGAAACAAACAGAAGAGCCAAATCAAACACACTTTGTCGGATGCTTCCACTCTCCAACCCCTCATGGCTTCATAAGCCCCCAACGTACCCCGAGTTGGAAAGTTGGGACCATTTCACCTTACAGTTGAAGCTTTACGGCACCTACCATCACCCACCCCCTCCACCATCACTGCCACGTCACCGATGCCGTTGTCCATGCCATCCAGGCGTCCCGCCTGCACCACAGGCGCTGCCATCTGCCACCAGCGCTGGTACTCCTCCGCACGCTGCGCCATGTTCCTCGTGGTGGGAGCCACGGGATGACGGTGGGAAAATTTGACAGGAATCCTAGGAATCCAAAGTTGTTTTTCCAAAAGATGGGAAGGTTTCCTGCCAGTTTTCAGAACAATCCAATTTCCTTTTGTTGTTAAGTTTGTCTGAATGCTTTGAAGACTCGTGTTTGAATTGCTTGGATCAGCCATACCTAAATTTGGTTTGCTGAAATACCGCTCTTCCTGGGAGGTTTCAACCCCTAAATCTAACATCCGAGCTCTGAATTGCTATTATTCAAGATATTCAAGTTCTGAAAACGATCGTCCAGAGCCAATGTTGAACTTCGGGCTGTTTCAAATTTTGGGAAATGTAACCCAAGATGAGGAAATCAAAAAACCCATGTAGCCTATATACATTGTATATGTTTTTGTTTCCAGCTTTTCCATGTTGCCTCCAACAAAAAAGCCAGGAAAACATCAGGACTTCCCCAGCAAATCCAAGGTCAGCGGCTGGAAATTCGCTGAGGTCCAACCTGCAGCATCCCAAAAGGAAAGTCCATGGCTTCCACTAGTGATGTTGAATGAAAACAAACCCAGCGAACCCAGCGAACTTGGGATTTCAAATCTTCAATTTGTATTCATTCTTCTAGGCATTAGGTAGGGAGTTGAGCTTCTGCAAAACGTGGAGCCAAACAACTGGGATGCACGGCAACGTGTTGAAACTAGGAACTACTAGGATGTCCTTGAAAGGTTGCCATTAACTGCATTGTCCAGATTTTTTCCAGAAATATCATGGCATAGTATGAAATATCTTGCAATTGGTGAACGCAGTCCGTTTTGCACGCTTGCTTTGGTTGCAGTCCTTAAGTGGCCATATGTATATATAGATAGTTTGGACGAGCATCCAGCAATGCTAAGCCCTTGCCATCATCCTGAAGACGAAACCATCTGGTTATTTAACAGGGCCATGGAAAATCCACTATTTATAGATGATCTTCCCAGCTAGAAACCTCCATGTATAGGGGATTGTCCATGGCTATGTTAGTCATAACCAGAGGGTACCATCTGTCAAGCAACGATAGTCTTCCACAAAGAAGGGCATGTACTTGGCTTTGAAGTCCTTAGATATGGCATTCTCCAAAAGGGTGACCTCAACAAGAACACCACAAAGGGACAGAAGTCCTCACGATTTTAGTGGTTAGTTATTATCAACAACAACTGTGACTTGACACTAAAATCAGGGGCTTTAAGCAACAATACTTGGGACATATAACATAATATATATATATATATATTTATTTATTTATTTATTTATTTAATAAACAAAAATATATATATATATATATAACTATATATATATATGTGCGTTTTTCTTTAAAATATATACTACTACATATATATTTTAAAGAAAAAAAACACACATCGCGGTCACCAGAAATGGTGTGAAATATCTCCGGTTATTAGATGTGCAAATTGTCCTGGTAACAAGGGCAAGCCACCGTTGGGAAGAGACAGCTTTACACACCCCCTAAATTTGACATGGAACCCGACAAGTGGAGTCCCAGTTTGATGTGTTCAGCACTGAATATGGCCCAACTCCGTGTTAAATTCAGGGGTCTAAGAGTCTAGGCCATTTCTCATTCTGGGATAACTATGGGTTACCCAGAATTGGGAAAAAAAACTTCAGAGCAAGGCTAATTAACATTATCTTACCACCCCTTCACTAGGACCAACAGGCAGGACAGTGGAGGGTCCCCTCACAGCACCCGAACACGAATAAAAGTTGATTAAGGCTTCATGACCCCTAAAGAAAGACTGAACTCAAAAACGTGATATCATTTCCCATCTTGCTTGGCCACTGTAGTCCGCATGTTAAGGGTGGATCTCTAAAAATCCGCTTCTTGTTGTTGGCTCGACATACAGCTATGGCTCAATCTGTTGCCCAACCTGGAACAGTGTCAAAACACGGCAAACCGCTCTTAACAAGTTTCTAGATCCTCTACCTCCTATACCTCCTCGTCCTGGATGCGCTCATGTTCATTACACAAAAAGACACCACGGGCTTCCAAATACTGTAGTCCTTTAAATAAATGCCATAATTAATTGACGAGCCTGAATAGTTGGGCCATTTTGGGATAGTTTACCCCAATCCTAAGCCAGTAACCATTTAGAATCATCCTATAACCAGCCATAATTCAAACCAGTCCGTTTGACTCCTACCTCCCAAATTCAGGACGAAGCTGCTTCACGATGCTTAGCTGCCAAGATTCATCCAGAACTTGACTGGAATTTTCGGCCTCACCCTTGTGTTGTTTGATCAGCTCCAGATATTTCTTGGTGGATCCCATCAGGCAGTACCTCAGGCTGGAAGTTAGGCTCGAGCTGAGGCGAGTTGCCCTTGGCTCTTGGGAATTTCAAGAAAGACATGGTGGATCATCCTCTCTCTCTCTCTCTCTCCATCCAACTTGATGGGATTGATAGCCACATTATAAGCTGGATAACTAGGGTTAGTTCATGTAGAACTGGGTTCTAACATGCTATAACCCTAATTACCCACTACATCAAGGGGATCAACCACCAAGCACTCGCTTTTTCAAACAAATGCTGCCTACAACCCGGCACTAGCTCCATGCAACATGGCCACTCTTGGGCGTGACATCTTCGAGTGTTCCAACATATCAATGGCTGTGCAACTTCACCGACTTGATCTTACAATATCTGAATCATGTCCCAAAAATCTTCACCATGTAGGGAGGCCGGTCTCGTTTTCCTAGACTTTGGACGATGTTTTCATGACCCCCTCAATGTCTCATAAGACTTGCAACAGGAATCAGCCGTATTGAATGGTTCTCCATTGACTTCTGCGTTTATTAGAATCAAGAATTCATCACCTCCATTGTCCTTGGATAATTTCTTTTCCTGGCTAAATCTCCTTTCTGGTGATCAAATCTGCACACCCTCGAGTAATTAATCAAACATGGCGATGGAAAATCCACCATTGATAGATAATTGTCCCAGCTATCAACCTCAATTTTTAGTTTATAGTGGATTTTCCATTGCCATGCTTGATTGTTATTGTGTTTGCCACATTGGCCAGAAACCACCATTAAGAAATAACCGTTACAGCAATAACCATTAATAACCCATTAAGAACAGTAAGTAAAAAGGGTAAACACATCCCTGCTGATGACAATTAAACGCGTGCTTCTCTGGGTCTCGGTTTTTTTTCGTTTAGCTGCTCCACATTAGCTTCCAACAGCTTCCGCATTTCGCTGAAGAAGTGTTGCCGGTTCCCGTCAAAGGGTTTCAAACCTGCCGCACAGGTAGGAGATGATCTCCAGATATAACAATGTTTGATCAGATATTAAAAAAAATACACTGTTTAATAATCATTATGGAAATCTAGATAGACCCATGGCAAATCACATTTCACAACAATTAACCAATTACTGTAGTGAATGTCTATTTCCAAAAGGATCTACTTCCTGGAGTTCTGATTTTGGTCACGTTTTGCCATGATAAAGAGATCCATTGGTGCCATAAACCCAGCTAGTGATGTATCATTGTGCTTATCACATGAAATGGGAAAGCGGAGTTCCGTCCAGTCGGTCAAAGTGAAAAAATGATATCACCACTCGGTGATTTGTCCTGCGTGGTGAGTAGATCGATGTGTTTTTTAACATATCACACATACATATGTATATATATATATATATATATGTATATATATATATATGTATATTTTTGCATATTCAACAATGCCAGAAAAGAATGGGCCATCATGAGCTTAGAACCATTCAGGTCTATACTGGTACATTCCATAATCGTAGGCAATAACCATATCATACCCCAATGATAAATGGGTCACTTGATGTTAGTGGGTCTATATATTCAAGATATGGGGTATATAAACCACGAATCCTATCTAGGATGCAAGTGAACACGGACCATCAAGGGGCAATCGCGGATGGCAGCAGTCAACCATTTGCAAACCATGGTCAGTTTGTTCTGCCATCTATTTAAAAAAACAAAAACAAAAACAAATCTATTTCTATCTATCTGACTATCCATCCATCCATTGGTAGATCGAGATATAGATTCAGATATAGACATGGCATCACCCCGAGCCATCCTCAGGCACCTGTTTCTTGAAACAAAGGATGGATCTTTCGCTTGCTCCAGTCATATGCATAGCCAGAGAGACGCAGGGTCTCCACGAAGAGCATGTCGGCAAACCTGGGGAGGCTCCCACTCTTCGCGGTGAATCGACCTGAAATGAACATGGGAAGTTATATAGCATGGATTTACCCTCTGGTAAACTAACATAGCTATGGAAAATCACCATATTAATGGGAAATTCAACTATTTCTATGGCCATGGCTTCAATAGCTAGCTTAAATTACCAGAGGGTATATGGTTCATAATGGTTGATATTGGTATATCCATATAAACATTTACTGTGACATATACCAATGTTAATAATTGATACTACTATATCGTGGTTTAACCTCTGGTAATCGAACATAGCCATGGAAAATGTCAAAGGAAATAATCGGTAAATCATACACAAGTTTGCCAAAGCTAAGTTGAATTACTGAAGGGTATTTTGTTGGCTTGCAGAAATCCCCATGGTGTGGCAAAACCACGTTGGACACAAAAGTTACACAACCAAGTATGTATATATTATATATATATATATTATAATTATAATTCACTGACCTGAAACGGCTATTGTCATAAAACCATTTGGATCCATGTGGGGATGATTCCCCGAATCCTGACGATCATTCCAGTGACATCACGGCGTGATTGATCAAATTCAAAATCATGCACAAAGAAAAAGAAAAAGGAGTTCTGATTATGCGTGCTTCTCCTCCTTCTCCTTCTCCTTCTTCTTCTCCTTCTCCTCCTCCGCATTTCCTCCTCCTCGCCAGCTCCAGATCGCAGTGGGCACTGCCGGACCTCATCTGCCAGCTCCAGATCCCAGTAGGCACTGCCAAACCTCAACCGCGAGCTCCAGATCCCAGTGGGCCTGCCGGACCTCAACTGCGAGCGCCAGATCTGAGCGGGCACTGCCGGACCTCAACTGCGAGCGCCAGATCTCAGTGGGCACTGCCGGACCTCAACCGCGAGCGCCAGATCTCAGCGGGCACTGCCGGACCCCAACCGCCAGCTCCCGGGGGCATCGCCGGACCGCAACCGCCAGAGTCCACGGCAAACAAAAGCTTCAGAAGTTTCACTTCCATCTGGTCAAGCTTCTCTTCATTCTCATCCACGTAGGTTTGCAGCTGATCGCGCTCTGCATTCTCAAGCGCCGGCAAGAAGATGGCGGCATGGTGAACTTCTGCTGGCTTGTCAGCTTGTTTCGGAACTTCTCCGCTTCTGCGGCATTCTCTTCTGACAAAATTGATGGGCAAGGTGGCAAAGGCCTTTTTTCATCAGCTGCGTTGCCAGCACCTCTGCCCGAATCTCTGTCACCTGCGCTGCCACATCGTCAGGCAGATTGCCTGAAACCTGAAGCAGCTCAGCCAATGCATCTTGATGCTCGGACATTAAGATGTTGTGAGCATCGCCGAACCCGAACCCATATACATACATATATTGTATAAATGTCAAAATTATATGCCAAATAGTTTGCCAAAATATATGTCAGAATAGATATGTCAAAACATATGCCAGATAGTCTGCCAGAAGATATGCCAGAATAGATATGTCACGCATTACATGCACGATAGAATGCCAGAATATATGTCAGAATTTATGTCAGATAGGACGCCAGGGCATAATGGCATATTATCATATCATATCAAAACATATCATATCTATAGAATATGTCCTAAGGTTTACTCACTTTCTTGCTCTTCAAGGTCAACAAAAGGCTGGAGCTTCAAATGTCACACATACGTTGTCTTTCATTTTCCCCCGGCCAAGAAACACCATGGTCGTTGCTTCCGACATCATCCGGTAGATGATGTAGGTGCGTCTGAGCACAGGTGATCTATCCACACAGCGCCCTTTTGAACAGTAGCGTGGACACCCACACACTGGGGATCATCATTCCCAATAGGTTTTGAAAACATTTGAAACATCAAGAATGCTTGGAACACAACATTCAACTTGATTTCAAGGGACATGTTCAGGAACTGGTGCGTTGAGTTTTTTCCGCTGCTTTTGTGGCTTTCCTGTCCATTTTCCCACACAGCACCTACTGCCACCTGTCAACTGCAGCCGCACCCTCCCTGTTCATTGTCGGAAATTACAGGAGGGTATTCGATGGTATTTGGTATTGGCACATGATGACCCATACAAATGTGCCTGAAAATGGGGCATCCATCAAACGGAAACTCTTCAAATGCCGGTTTCTTTTATTGAAACAAGTACGAAAACATTGAACACATATAAACATCGATGTAATATATATATATATGTATTGTTATATTTCTATAAATCAGCCATCAAAACTAGGTGTCTTTTTCTTGGTTCAAGACAAGCCCTTCAGAAGGTCCAGCTCCTTACGACCCGGATCCGCACCTGGCATTACTGGAGGTGTTGCCGGTGAAGACCAAGTCTGGAATGAGAAAATGCCTCAGGTGGAGTGGCTGTGGCGACAATAAACCACACAGTTATAGCCCTGAAGCCAGTTATAAATATATGGGGTCATAATGATGTATAACCTTAGCTATGGCAGTTATAATTCCATTTAGAAGTGTTAAGGGGCATAACTGCAGCAGCATCCAGAGTGTTCGGGGAAAGCAAAGGAACTGCTGTGACTGCTATGAGTCAAGAAACATGGCAAAATGCGGCGGAATCACTCTGAAATGCTGAGATTCATCTGGGGGATGGGCATGGTTGAACCTCCCAAACGATTGAACGTGTCCCCAATCCACAAGACTTATATAAATAAGAGCATCTGACTTCTTAGAACATGAGTTCCCACAGTAATGCGGTAGTCTCCTAACAATGAACCTACAATTTGGGGATGGTGTATACCACTTATTTCACTTATTTCTGGGAATATTGGGGATGGTGTATGGTTTTGGCTTCAAAGCATCTAGTGAGCTCACAAGCTGGTTTGAGTGATTTACTTGATTTGCTCTAAAGGGGAAATTCTACGCCATCCTTTCTGCACAGGTATCCCATCTCCAACACCTAAAAAAAATCACCGGCTCTCTGAGAGATGATACTGTACCTCAAAGTTACCAAAGTTACCAAAGTTGGATTGATAAGTAGATTAACTCGAGTTCATGATAGATACATCCACAGTTCACTGGTTTTAGAAACCAAGAAACATCTGCCATGTCAGCAGGGGCACCACCGGTCGTGGGTATCAGTCAAGGCACCCGAAGTCGTGGGCGGTGAAGGTGATTTCATGTATAGGATCCTTTTTCGCCACGAAGGGAATGCCTCAACAGCTGAGACCGGCACTGCTCACTTAATATTTATGCTGAATCCAGGTCTCACCCCCCACTTTAGATCTAAATCCACTTTATAGCTTCTATAGTATATAATGTATAATTATATCAAATTAACACTTTTACTCCAAGAAAAAAAACTTACGAACCATGGATCCACTGAATGGTCAACGTTGCCCCCCCTCGCCACGTGCCGCGAGATCTCGCGGCGCCTGCGTTGAGCCCTGGTAACCAATAGTTGAGCTCCCGCCGTGACTGAGCGCTGCGGAAGAAAGCGCCATTATTCCTGGGCAACGACCATGAAACCATGAAACTGGGATGATGGAACCGGAAAATGAGGGGAAAATCATGATAAACCATGGGAAAATGGCTACTTTTGGATGATTTTCCCAGTAAAACCTCCATTTATAGGGGATGATGGATGATGATGATGGGATTAAAGTACCCTCTGGTGAACTAACATAGCTATTGAAAATGGCCATTTAGTTCGTGGATTTTCCCATAAAAAGATGGTGATTTTCTATAGCTATGTTAGTTTACCAGAGGGCAAGTGAAAAATGCAGGAACCCATAGGTTGTAACCCCCAAAGATAGGTCAAGTACTGGCAGATGTTCCCTTCAACCAATCAATTGATAGGCAATGACTGGAGAAATCACAGCTACGGAAGATGGGACAGAACAGGATATAACAGGGATATAACAGGGATTCAAGCTGAATTATAACCTCAAAATAGCTGTTATCGTAAGGCCATTTGCGGATCATCATCACTCCATAAACCCATCATGCCAGGGATTACTTCCACTGCAACCGAGCGTCGCCACTGCGATGAAAACACCGCTCAAACCACTCCGCTGCGCCACCTTAGGATTTTGGGAAGAACCTACCAGGCAAAGCATCATTCACACAACAAAGTTGATGCTTTACCCTGTGAAATTATGATTGAACTTGTATGTTTTATCATGTTTTTCTACCTCTGGTCACCAGCGGTCACGGCCTCCGCGCCTCGTTGTTGAAGAACTCATTCTGTGCTACGAAACTGGCGACGGACTCAGAGTCTGCGAAGGAGATGGTCTTTGAAAATCCTTTGGACCGGTCCTTGGACGCCCGATGGCGGGATGGCTATGTTTGAACACACCTTAGCCATTTGCATATAGACAAGGCCTGGGGCTGCTCATTCAAGTTGGATAATAAACACAAAAAAGGTAATAGTGACCAACAATTGCGGATTGATTGCACCATTTTGATCACCAACTGTTGGTTTTAAGAACTGAATCAAACACAATTATCAACCCCCCTCAAAAGGACACACCCCAACTGCCAATCAAACAATGTCACAGTTTTCCGCTTCAATTCGTCGACATCTTCCTCTGTTGCTCACAAAATCGTTAGGTAGCTCAGCCAATTTTCTCCAACACGCAATCTCAGTCAAGCATCGTTGATGAAATTTGTTGTTTTCCGTTGTTTGTAGTGAACATGATCAATGAGCCAACGATTCACATTGAAGTCGCGTGGAGAGAATTTCAGGCGCAGTTTGAGCATGTCCTGATAAGTCTTGCCAGTGCCTCAGTTCAGCAGAGGCGTTGCGATATAGCTAAGATATGCTAACTTGGTTTATGATTTCTTTAACTAGGGTTCTGGAGGATGTGAATATACTATATGGTGAATGGGGTTTATGATTTATAATGGCTTATAAACCGGGGAAGCTTGTGCCTTGCGGGTATGGTGATTATGACGATAATGACCATGGGGACTAAACCGATTTACCAGGCCTGGGGGTAACCCAAAATGGCTGGTTCAAAGTGGAACATCCCATCAATGGATGATTTGGGGATATGTATGGATATGTGAACTTATTGCCCTCCAGTAAACTAACATAGCTATTGAAAATGGACCATTTATAGCTGATTTTCCCATTGAAAATGGTGATTTTCCATAGCTATGTTAGTTTACCAGAGGGTATCCCATGACTCAGGAAACGTCAATTTGGAGCTATGTCCCATTTTCAGACATTTTCAGGCACCTCCAAAGCCCCCAAAAAAATGGCCGGCCACGGTGCTGGTCAGGACCACCACATCATCCCAGCCGAAGGCCTCCGGCGCCCCACGCTTTGAGAGGTCCACGTAGCCCTCCACGGCGCTGGAGTAGGTGGAGTGGACCAAGTGTCCTTGGGATGGAGGACTTCAGTAGATGTGGGCAGTTTTAGCAACACAGATCTCAACCAGCACTGGGTAATATGTAACTGGTAATCAATGGTAATATTACCAGTTACATATTACCAACCATCATTTCAATGGCTTGGTTAATGGGAAACTTGAAACCGGAAACCTCTATATTTGATGGGAAACTCCCATGGGTTTCCGGTTAAAAATTGTCCCATTAACCAATCCAACCATCATTTCAAAAAACAATGGGAATGTGTACCCTCTGGTAAACTAAGAGTTCGACCCTGAGAATAGCTATTTCTTAGAGGAAACTAAGCTTCCAACCCCTATCTGCCAGGGTCTATGTTAATCTACCAGAGAGTAACTGGTAATCAATGGTAATATTTTTACCAGTTACATATTATCAACCATCACTGGTAATATTACAGCTAGTGATTACCGGTTAATATTACCATCACTAGCTGATCAAAAGACAATGGTAATATGCAACTGGCAATCACTGTAATCACACAGAGTTTTAAAACAAGCATTTCAAGAAACACGGCTCAATCACCCAGAGTTGGAGTTAGCAATGGTCATTTCACTATAGAATATTTATTACCCTCTGGTTATTTAACATAGCCATGGAAAAGCACCATTGTTAATAGGTAAATCACCATGTTTATCATCTATAAATTGGCAATTTTCTATGGCTATGTTAAATAGCCACAGGGTAGGATTTTACCAGCAAACATCACATGATGTCACCATCAAACATTGGGATTCAACTTCAACGGCGATGAAACACCCGTCTCTTTGTCATGTTCAGCCTCAAATCTGCGGAGCGTTGTGTGGCTAACACAAATTTATCATGTTAATGGTATAACCTTCCTCCCCCAAAAGATAGACAAGTATACAATCCCCATTCAATTGGTGAAGCTTAAGTGTCTGATCTTTTTGGGGGGTTACTATCCGTGAATTTCTTGGCCAAATGACGTGAAACTACCGAACTCACCAGAATTCGCCCCAGATACTCTCCGATGGCGTGGGACCCACATAGCCCGCAGCTGCAACGATTGCCGTGGAGTCGCCCACGTCGCCCGTGGCACCCGGAGTGGTGTGCAGAGCTGTGGCCTGCGGCGTGTGAAGCGGGTCAAATCAACCCATGGGCAAACAGCCAGAGATGGGTAACTAAATATGTACCCTCTGGTAACGTAGCTATGGAAAATAAACATGAAAAATATAGGAAAATCATCTGTAAATGGGTCAAGTGATCTTCCCACAGATATGTTAGCTTACTGGAAAGTAATTTAAATAGGCAAATGACCATAGTTTGTTCGCCAGTTCTCAGTGGAATTAACTCCCAACATGTAACTTATCTGTGCGCACTTTTAAAAAACATAGGCAACTGCAGCAACTTCCAGTGTCATCTGCCCGGATTCGGTAGCAACAATTTTGTGCTGACTCAAAATGATTCAGCGACCTGGACATAGCTGAAATAAAGCCACTTGGGAATGATTCCCGGCATCCTAACGTTCATTCCAGCGACGGTGAGGTTCTTATAATTAACCCAAAAACATATTACTATCCCAATCATATCCTCAATTAAATCATTTAATTTAGATGCAGTTTCCCTGTTATCTCTCATGGTACATGAATTCATGCGCAATCACCCATTTCCCCTAGTTGACCTGTGTCTTGGTATTCATCTCCCTTTTGGCTTCAACCCCCCCCCACTTCCATTTCTTGCAGGTATGGAACATAATGGAACATGGTGATCCAAGCAGCGACCCCCTTCAAGGTCACCCAAAATGGTTCAGATTCGCCCTGATGAGTCATGCTTGGTAGTGGTTCAGATTCGCCCTAAGAAGAACCCATAAGAACAATCTTTGACACCACGAACCAATCATATCGTGGTTCTATCTCCACTCATCTTGATGCGGAACTGCCTGAAAAAAGTCTTCAAGTCCTCAAATCCCCTGCCTGTTGGTGAAATTTGGCTTCCTCAGGAAAGCAGCGACTGGTTGTGCGAACGAAGGCATAAATTCAAAGCCGTGCTTTGACACCATCTTACAGGCACAAAGGCGTGCTTTTGACCCAATCTATCACATCGCTTTCTGACGGAACAGAGGCTTTCCAACAACTAGTGCTGTACTTTCTTACTCTTAACATTGACGTTCTATACACATGGTTTTCGATGTTTTCCGGCTTGAATCGGAATGGTGTGTTCTTTAATGGGACTCCAACAATAAATATCGGTGTTCTTCCAACTTGAGGTGCCCTAAACTATCTCTTCGTTTTCCATTGAAATTCACCCATGTTGGATGATGTTGGCCCCCATATGTGGAAACCATTTGCAAAGAACAACATGAACTGATCAAGTGCTGGGAGCCCTAACCACCCTACACAAGTCACAACTTGCCCGGTCCCCGATGAACCAACCCAGTGGGTGAACCGCTAGGCTTGGCGACCCTGAAATCGATCTTTAGCCACACACCAAATTCCTTTGATTCATCTATGGCAAACGATTCACCATACAAAGGATATGGACTATTCGATCATCAGTTTATGACAGGTTTTCTGGAAGTTTCCATCATTTTGGCTTGGTTAAGCTTCCCAGAACCCCATGGTTGTGATCTCCCGGGAAAAAAAAACTTGCTGGTTCACTCATCATCCACCATGGCTCTCGGATTTGCGCCGCCTCGTCTTTCGGCAACTCGTAAGCGTCCTGAGGCCGGATATGCAAAACGCATCAAAATGCTATAGGTTTCCAACACCTTAATCTGCCATGTCTTTTTTCGCGCTGTATCTTTTGCTCATCATGCCCAATCCTAAATACCATGGAGGAAAACAACGCCGTTTAGCAGCAGAGTAAGGTATAACGGTATACCAGTCCTCCATATGTAGATCAAAACAAACCGCCATTTATCTAACCATCTTGGTACACCAATGGTGCATTAATTCGCAGGATCCAAGTTGAGGCAATTCTTGCCGGCAGCTCAGCTTCACCCCAGGAATGGTATGTGGTTTACTTGCACCAAAATGGAATAACTGGACTAGCCCTACTTACCTTACTTATACAGTATAACTTCTTAAACCCTCCAAGTGCTTGTGAAAATTGGTCCCAAAACTTACCAAGTAGGCCCCTTGAGTTGTAAGAAGTTGGTTTTACGGTTTATAACTCCATCTAACTATCGATATATCCCACCTATTCTGGGTACCCCATTCTTCCAGGCGTGAAGCGAAGCCGAGGATCCAATCTGGAGAACAGGACCACCTTAGGGAGGGGGAACCCATCAGGAATGGTCCCACATTGTGTTGTCCCTTGGCAACAGTGATTATGAAAACATTATCATCACATATAATCACATATCTTGAAATCATGCTGGATGTTTCCAGGATGTTTCCAGGATGTTTCCAGGTTAATTACACACTCATTACTGGAGATACTGAAGGGTTCTCCGAAGCGCCCTCAACATTTTTGGAAACGGATGACATGACGATACAATGGTGACTGCGCAAGAGATGCAGAACCGACGCCCCCTGCTGCTGTTTCTCAGCCCCCGTCGCTTTGGCCCAGGCGCTGCTTCCCCATCCGGCAGCACGTCGGATGGCAGTTCCGTGCAGTCCTCCGGCACATGGTCCTGCGGCTGGGACTGCCGGGGACAACCTGGGAATGTGAAAAACGGGTGTTTCAACATGCCCAAGTTGCTCAAGTAGTGACTTTGGAATCATCATCCTATGATTGGGATCACTATTCTAAAGATGGATGAAACAAGTTGTTTTTTCAGACATGTGGATCACGTGTCTTGTTTGAAAGCAACAAAACAGTCGTCAAATTCATCCCTCTCATCATCCACGCATTGAAGCTGCAGGGTTTGCCCCTGATTCTGTCCTTCACCCTAGCCAGAAAGCCTTCCAAACCATCCGCGGGTGCACGAAAAACGCCTTGATTCCGAAAAAGGCGGCTGTCGACTGACCGGGGGAGGTGTGCCAAAACTTTGCTGGCACGCTCTTTATAAATTGAGCGACATAGTAGTTGGGAACAGCGTCTTTGTTTTACAAACGCCATCGACTCAATCTTGCTGAGTTTCTTTTGGTGGTTCCAACCCATCGCAAAAGCACAACAACTTGACAGGGAAAACGCTAAATGATGGAAACTTACAAGTTACCATGCTCTCTCGACTCTTTGTATAAATATTCAATAACATTCATCTCATCTACCTGTTTTTGGTCCTGTGTTGACATGTCCTGACTCATCCCATCCCACATCCATCTGGAGGTAGTCTGGATAGTCGTCTACAGCATTCTACAACAAATCCTAGACTTGACTTCTTGCAGGATGTCCTTTCCCCATGAAACAGTTGTCATCATCTTTTGAGTTGAACGGTGTCAGTTCAATGCTCCAAAGTTGTGACCCACCAGGGTTTCAAACCAAACACCCAGCGTTTCGGCACATGGAAGGACCATCGATTCGGCCATCCAGGATGTTGAGAAAACGCGGATGCAGGCGATCTGGCAACCGTAATCCAGCACTCTCCATTGACAAATGGGTTTTAGTCCAGTCATATTTATTTCCACTGTCGATTCCCATCATTTTCCATCATTTCCCGTTCCCACATTACCAACAAACAAATCCCATGTTCTGTTGTTTAAATACCGTTTTTGTTGGGTAAGATGCTGATTTTAGGGTTCCAATCTGGTGCGGTTAGATGGTATTCGCAGGCACATGTGATGACCCCAATGATTGGCTGATGTTTTGATCACATCAGCCAGAACTCACAGCGCGTTACCACAGGATCAATATCTTCAAACCCTTTTCAGTGGTTAAGAGGGAGCAGTTCAGAGCTATGGGATGCTAAGGGTATCCATATTTTCTATCAAATTGGGAGCCAAGGAGTTCCCAACAGTTTCCCAACTACATGATAGTTATAGATCCAGTTCCCCCCTGCTCACAGGCAAGCTGACGCATCTCTTCTTTGAAGACGGCCTTGTGCCAAAACTCCTTGAAAACAAGCATGGCACGCTTTTTGGCGACATAAACCCTTGTTTGCTTGAAGGAACAACATCCACAATGCAATTCAATTGTGATTTTGCAGTTTAACTCGAGCTTCCGTGAACTACCTGGATTGGAGGCACCTTACAACATCATGCAAGGTCTCTGTGGCGAAAAAAAGTGATGAACTGTGTCTGATTTTCATCCCAAAAAGGACAGAATTTGCTGATTTTTTCTGCCAAAAAAATATATCCAGTGCTATATTTGCTATTCTTTGTTTTTTGGGAGGTGGGGGGGGGTACTGTAGAACTTACCATATATCCCCAATGATAGCCAATCAACCATGTGGGGTATGCTTCTGAATGCCCCAAGTGGGGGAGAAAAAGAAATATGGTGGGAATGTGGTATGGGGAACCGCATCATCACACCGCCGCCTCTCCCACATCGAATTGGCAGCCCGCAACACAAAGCTGTAAAAAAAAGCTGTTTAATGCCAACCAGTGTTGTTGATTCGATGATGGGTGGGTACCTCTGGCTATTTAACATAGCTATGGGAAATGGCCCATGTAGTGCGCTGATGTATGATGAACAATGATGATTGTCCATAGCTAGGTTAAACTACCGGAAAGTATACGTAATCATGAAAATTTATACAGTCATCCTGGAGTAGATTATTTGGATATCTAAAGAAACATCACCAAAATGAGACAAGTTTTGAACATGGTCACAGTCTATCTATACTTCAGGCTCACTATAAAAACCATATACATCATTATATATCAATCTCATGCCTCATCATCTACTATGTTTTTGACCATGAAAAACTTCTCATACTTGGGTTTTCAGCGGTTTTTACCCACCCTGAAGTTCAAAACCCACACTGCGCTGAGAGATTTACAATGACTGCTCTGGCGCTCCTCTCCACGTTGATGGAGTGTTTCCCAAATGGCCTCCTGTCACCATGGGGCCCGAATTCAAGTTCCCTTCTCGGTGCAGTATCCATCAAACGCGGCAACTGAAACTCACCATTGCAGGATGAAGTAAGATCCTCAAATGATGTTCCATTGCTAAAGGTAACCCATGGGTAACTTGGACAAAGCCATCAGTCGTGTCAGCACCAGCAGTGTCACTTGTGTGTGCATGGGTTTCTTTCAAACACCATCCGCTTTTGGTGGGTTACACATGTAAAAAAATAACTTTCGCAAGGGCACATCACCAAGAAAGTAAGACACTGGCCAACTTCTGGGACAGTCATCATGTATATAGTTACTCCAACAATAAACACAAAACTCCGTAGAATTTCAAAAAACACTAACTTTCCGAGTTTCCAACAGGGTCTACAATGCGTCCTGGGAGTCAGCGGCGTGAGCATCTCGGACACATTCCTTGAGGCGTGGATCCCGTTGTGGGATTCACCCAATGCATCCCAAGGCCATCAATGGCTGGGGACGGTGTAGTGGGTTTACCCTCTGGTATTTCCCAACAGTTTGCTATGGAAAATCACAATTTTTAATGGGAAAATCCGTTATTTCTATGGCCATTTTCAATAGCAAACTGATACCACATTATCTATCCGTCTTGGAGGGCAAGAAGTCAAAAGGCTTGCTCGCCTTTTTGTTGTGAAGCACTAGCAGCAAGTGGAGAATACTCCAAGCAACGCCAGCACAACATGAAACCGGACTTCACTAAATATCCCCTCAAACTCCGCGATTGCCTCTTATCCACGCAACTAGCACGATAGCGAAGTAATACATGACATCATTCCGATCGCCCAACTTTAAGCGTATCTTGCACTTCCCCGGCACCTTGTGCTGCTCTCATCATTTTTGTTTTGTTTTGCCATGGCCCTCCCTTGGTGTCGTTCCCAGTAGCAATGTCGTAGTTTGCCAGCGATCTGCTCACTTCAGCCACCTTCGCTGGGAGTAGATTGAGGGTGGACTGGCACAGTTTCAACATGTTTCAGCCGGCCATATTTCAGAGGTATCTCTATAGTCAGCACTCATTATGAAACATGATAAAATGGATGAACACGGCCACCAGTGGATGCCTGTGGTGTTTTTTCAAACTCTTTGGCCTCGATTTCCAGTGCATCGAGGCCACACTCCAGGCGAAACCGTGCCAGACCCAGAGAAAGTAGCGGTCCCTTTGAAACATGTAGTGTTAGTAAAGAAACCACAGGCTACAATAGACTTTAATAGACTCATGTTTTGATGATTTAAACGACCCATTTGTCATTTATGGTATTTTTTTGGGGATGGTTTACTATTGCTGTGAGAACATTACTGGTGTAAACCTTCCCAACAAGGACCTTACAACTTGCTACGCACATCATGGCCCACCTTGAGCTCATTGCTTGATGCCAGAACCACGCGCCGGCGCTGAGGCATGGCTGTTCCGGTGATTCTTTCAACAGGGATTCGACCTATCATTCCATCCATACAAATGGGTATAGACCCCTCAGATGGCACCCCAAGCTGAAGAAATTCATGTGCAAACCCAGGCTGCAATTCGAATTCGAGTTAAATTTTGGCTCGAAAACGGGGGGATTCATCTCAAATATTAAGGCCATTTTGTTGCACATAAATCATCAAATCATCTTTGAAGCTATCAGTGTCAGCTCAGCCTGCAGCGGGTTGATTGACTGGCGCCTCTTGAAGCAAATTTTGGCAATTTTTTGGTGCAAGAAAAGGCAACAGCAAAAAGCCGAGCCGACGTCCATTTTTGTTTGCCACCATCTGTGGCAAGTTTGATGATTACCCTTAGACATGGCTGACCGAATTCCCTAAAACCTGGAGGTTCGAATGAGAAATTCATCCGTAAAGTGGCCATGTTCCATAGCAATGTTCAAGTACCAAAGTGTACCAAATAACAATTAGACCTTGATTTCAATTAAATACATGGAGGTGGATGAAGCACTGTCATCAACTATTATCCACTGGATGTTAAGAACATACTCACTAATTAGTTACCAGAATAATCCGAACGAACTACAGGCAAATTCTGTTGCCGATCGATGCATCAATCATCATTGAGGCGTGGAACATGGGACGCAAATGTCTAGTGCCATGTCTGACTACATCGCATCCGTTCGGCCTGCGACGTAGAAAAAAAAAAACAGAAAAGTGAGAGTGCAGCAACACGCAAAGCTAGTGGTTGCAACTCATCTGCTAAAGATACAAAGGCAATGATTTAGCGGCTAAACACCTCAAGGATAGGGATTAAGACATGATTTTTTGAGGTAACGATCATTGAAATCCCGAAGTTGAACACATTATGACTATGAGGGATAGATGTTCTGGCGATGCGGCTCTTGTTCCTTGGTGCTTCGTGAATCCACATGAGTGGTGAAATCCCACAATGCGGCGCGCGTCCTAGATATGTAGCTTGGCTAAGCAACCAACTTAATTGAGGTAGATATATGGATGAGTGAAAATCGAATAAAATATAACCCCAGTTTGCAAGTAGGGGGGTGGCCATATTGCAACCCCATCTTCTCCGCGCAAAGAACGCGTGTTTCTTTTTTGGCTCTTGGGCTGTGCTTCTGCGCCGCCAGCCTCTACAAGGCGCGGCTTCAGGGGGCTGTTTTGATCCACATTTCAATATGCCCCGAGGGACTTCCCCTGGAAACTCTGACACATGTTACCCATATTTTCTACAGTTATGGCCCTGTAAAACCAGTTAGAAATGGGGTGAAAGGACTCCTATAACTATAGGTGGATATATATATATATATATCATGAAATAATCCCATTGATAAGTGGTTTATAGGGCCATCACTGGTAAAACATCTCCCCAAGGTTCACCAAAAGCAAGCTTCCCATCAGTCGAAATCCACCCTTGCTGGATGGTTTGTAGTCCCCCATGGTTGATTGCTGAATCACCATGAATGGTCAGTCCCAACTTGTTTGACGGGCACATCTGAAATCAACAAATGGCAAATCCCTTTGAAGCAAAAAAATAAATCTGAAAACTCCAAACTGTCAAATCTGAGCGTGTTAATATAAGGAATATTTGAACGTTCCCACATGACATGAACCATCACTATCCTTCATTAACATGGGTATGCAGCCAGCTCCGTCAAAGTTGAAACGTCCCAGTCACATATGTTAAGATGCGGCCAAACAGAAACTCATAACTCATTGGATTGGTTAAAGGGAAAGTCCAAAGGAACCCTCCATCTTTCATAGGAAAAACATGGAAAAAGACGTGGTTTCCTGTAGATGTGCCCAACAAAACCAATGATACACGTGGTTGTTGGCAGTTCACACCTCAGTGAATCCTTCAACATCGCCTTCAAGGCTTCATCGACCTCTTTCTCCGTCAGCAAGCCGCGCTTTTCCTGGAAAAACCATGGGTTCGTCCACGTCTTCAACGGGTGAACGATGATTGGAATAGCCACAGTTTTGGACCTAAATTGTTTTAAACAGGGCCTAACATATTTTCAATGGGCTGAAATAACTCCTATAACTTGTTGGTTATATGGTTATATGTCATGAACTAAGCCCATATTCAAGGCTGCTACGAGCTATTTTTGTGTGCACCATGATAGATACCGGCTGCATTTGCCTAGTCTTCGATCTCTAAGAGGAGAACATATTAATATGGATCTAGCCTGGGGCTTCAACTGCAGGGATGTCGCTGGCACACCCGGCACACCCAACCAGCGATCGCCCAGTGACTTCCACAAAGTCTCTCACCACGGCAGTCACTTTGGCCTGCAATGCAGTGATCTCAAAATGCCAAGCCATGCAACAAAAGTTTCATGTTGATTATTATAATCATCATCATCATCACTACTATATTGTGATATATAATGCTATCATATTTTAATTATATAGTGTTATCATGTGGTTGGGAAACTCTAGTCGGCTAGTCGTAGCGTTACATCAGTCAGGTTGCCCCACTTGCCATTTTCCTTGCATTGTGATAATCCCTGCTGTTCGCTAAGAATGTTTCTTCCAGGTGACCATGCGTCTTTTCTCAGGCCAACAGGTTTGCAATGTTTTAATGACCACCCCTTATCACACATGGGATGGTGGGGTTATGACAATCCGCAACTGCATAGCCAGCCAAGTAGGTCTAGGCTCACTAGGGTTTATCTTGGTCCAAATTCAATCCCAGGCTAAGGATTCTCATTTGAATCTGTAGTTTCGATTCATGCTAGGCATTCATCATCATTCATCAAAGATTTATATAAAACATTCAAATTACCAATCTAAACTGTTGATAATTGTTGGTTGAACATCAACCAGCTTACAAGGGTGCCAGTTGATCATTTCGATACCCCGCCAGTTCTGGACGGGATTTGGAACGTCCTCAGGTCCTCAACAACCTACTGGGGAATCCCCAAAAATCATGTTAGTTTTACGGCGAGTCCCATAGTGAATTTTCATGATGCAAAAAAAACATTGGGTCGTAGAAATCATGTTATCAACTAATTTTTTGTGTGAGTTGTCCATGTGGCCACGTGATTTCGGACTCCTCCTTTTTGGGATTCGGGCTTGGGATGGTGTTCCTACGGGGTTCGTTCGAAGACTCTGAACAGGAACTTTTTCACAATGAACTGAAGCCGGCGTCGCGAAGTGGGTCTGTCTGAAACGTCGGGGATTGATCAACGCCATTTCAATGGGAGCAATATAGGACAATGATGATCAACAAGGGGAACTCTTTTTTTCAGACAAACCCGAGTTTGAACTGACAAATCAATCTGCAAACATGAAGGTTCTACGCTCGGGAGTGCAATGTCTGGAGCCATGTTCAACCTGGACGCACATACAAGGGATTTGAATATCATTCCTTGTAGTTTCAATATTTTTCAATTTCCTGACAGATAATGATATCTCACACATATTCTCAAACTTTCCTCAACAAGGATCCAGATCTCGCGGCCGGCCCCAAAAACTGGGCCCAACTGCAACTGCAGGGAGAAATCATCTCGATCCGAGAGATTGGCTGAAAATTATTCTCTAATGGAAAAACTCCCTCTAAAAAACAATAGGCATCAATGAAACATATCATCCTATATTTATCCATATTCTACCCATTACATCACCTAAGGTGGCATTATCATGCAATAATCCAACATTTTTGCTGGTGAGCAATGTTAACTCCAATTGAAGTCCCGCAGAAGCAGACTTGGATCCAGATTTTGGCATCGTTACACGTTCTGCAAATGGCGGGTCGCTGCGTCGTTAGTAGGGCGGAGCGTGGCTGTGATGAACGCCACCAAGAACAGTCCGAAACTGGAGAACAGCCTGATGTCCGGAAGATGTTTCAAGATGTTTCAAAACGGCTCATCTTAGATACACTGCCAAAAAAAGAATTACTTTCTTCGAGTGATCCCCACCACATGACATTCTATCTGATATAAATAAATATATATTATTGGACGCTTTGACAGTCTTTTTGACATTTTATCTGCCGTATAATCTGACATTTTGTCTGACGTATATTCTGACATTCTATCTGGCATCTCGTCTGGCATTCTGTCTGGCATGTATACGGGTTGAAGTCCGGCAGTGCCCACTGCGATCTGGCAGTCGCGGATGAAGTCAGGCAGTGCCCACTGCGATCTGGCAGTCGCGGCTGAAGTCCAGCAGTGCCCACTGCGATCTGGCGCTCGCAGCTGAAGTCCGGCAGTGCAGGAAGAGAAGAAGGACGGCAACACCTCTGATAAAATCTAACAACCCTCACCTGGCAGGTGGGGAACTAAGAGGGCAAGAGGGATTTAACATGATTTAACCATCTACTGTATATGATGGGATGATATATGATAATATGTGCTATATGCATGTATAAAAAAAATATATATATATATATATTATATAGATACGGAAATATCAACAAATTTCAACAACAATCGGGATACCCTTTGGTGTCATCAAATGTGGCTGGGAAATGCTGGGGGAAATCCTGGGGATAAATGGTGTTTTTTTCGCTGGGAAAACCAATTGACTAAATGGTGGATTTTTCCAGCACACCGTGAAGTTGATTACCAGAGGGTAATTCAACTATCCACTGAATTTTGGTTTTTCTTTGTCACTTGGAGCCTCCCAAAAAATGCATGCAAACATCCGGAAAAAGACTCATAGGACACATAGGACACCATGAAGTTCTCCAAAGTTGTGTATTTCCACAAAAAGGACACGTCGGTGGTGATTTCGAAGGCCATGGTTCTGGCCCAACATGGCTCAAAAATTCTCGAAATGTCAAAGGTCACAAACGCTCCCTGAGAAACCATTGAGGAGTCCAGGTAGCTAGCATATTGTCATTTTGTATACAAAAGTGAAGATTTGAAGCGCCAAAAAAGAGGAAATTTACACAAATTGGCTACCTATTGAACATTGTTGAAAGCCATTCAATTAAGGCAGCAAAACTGAAACTTCATCAGGCATGAGAGGAGGGCCGCCAACATTTTTTTCTTGGCAGGACCCTTTCTCTGGAGGTCAAATGACATACACAGGCAAAATCCAGGCATTCCACGCCTGAAGACTTCTATGTTTGGGACCTTTCAAATTCTAGGCTCGATGAACCACATGTTGTTTCAATCACAGAGAGGGAAACAAACAGCTCTAGATGTTGTTTTTTTGTTTCCCCTTTGTTTCATGTACACTCAGGAATATATATATATATATATATCTATCTGTCTGAATCCTCTGATATATATATATATACCATCTGCTTAGAAGTGATCAAAGGAGACCGTGGAAATCTGCTAAGTTGGGACCCAATGGGGGGCCCATGAAAAAAACAACCAGAATGTATCATAATATATCTACCATGAATCATAGTTAAGCTAAATATAAAAAGCAAGTGAGCTAACTACGTGGCACAACCTTGAACGAAAATCGAACGCATACATTGTAAAAAGGATAATAGTCCACTTGTGATAAAACCGTCCTTTGCATTTCACCCAATTTGTTGGTCATGTCCACGTGATTTTAATGTTTTTTTCTTAGTAGGACCGTGGGAGCATACACAAGTACGTCTATCTGAGTCTATCTCCATTCACCCATGAGTCTGAAGTGAAACCATCCAAAATGGGGACAGAACAACCCCATGTCCATAAGGAAAACCATCTTCTGCGCATTTCAGAGGGGGTCCATGACAGTCCCAAGTTTCTGTATGAGGATATATGAGCAATGGTGAAAACAAGGTACGTTGATTCTGGTCATCCCACCATCAGGGATTCCTTGAAATGGAAAAAATAATCCCCATTCATTGATGACCATCCCCCCTGCGTATCCAACTTTTGACCACAGCACATAGGTCCGTTCTTTAAAGATATCCCGTGATATCCCACAGAATCTGATGGCACAAAAGTTGAAAATATCTCACCGCCCATGATCTGTTTGCTTTGAGCCATGCCACAGCGCCACGTCATCCTAAAAGAATTGTGCCAGCATCACCAGCGCCAAGAGTGGTTTCAACCGAAGCAACACTTGGTCATTTCAGATATTATGGAAAACTACTTGGTGGTTCACCCCAGGAATCGTAAGTGGCGTATAAGGCCAGTTATAAGCAGGGGATCGCCAAAACTTCAATTAGAACTAATGTTCTAACACGCTTGATTTTCCTGGCTAGTTCGCCACCAAGTGAGCCATGAAACCACTAAGCAAAACATTTCAAAGAGTTCAAAGAGTTTTCGCGCAAAAAGTTTGTTCATCTCGCTCCCTGCCCAAGCGACTTGCTCCGTTCTCCGAGAGTGAGCCCAGCGAAGGGAAATCCTGGATGCCCTTGCTTGGTAGAATTCGCAAATGGCTGCATGGTTGGGGTTCCACATGAATAATCATTCAGTTAAATATATATATATTCCATTGTATCCTATTGTATTATCCCAGTATGTCAATTGTATCCAAGATTTGGGCAAATGAGTGCAATTAAAACGTACACAATTGGGGAAGAACACGTGCACATAGGCATATAGTACAGTTAAAACCCTCTGTGCATTAGATTGCACATCTTTGAATGTAATTACTTATGACATCTACGTAATAAAATTATCCTGTAGGACATGTTATACATAATGTAAAGGCAGCATTTGTGTGTGTGTGCGCTTTGGGTTTGCCACCTGCTCCTTTCAAAGCAATCTGGTTGGTTGCACGCCTGGCAAAGAATATCTTTCCCCACCAAGACTATTGCAAGACGTTCTTTGCAAGCAGTATAACGATTTGCTGTTTTCGTCCCCCTGATATCAACAACACAAATGCCATCCAAGAAAACATGTCGATATATGTCTACAAATGTATTATATATATAATTATATATATACACAAAAGCTAAAAGGAAAATCTGCAAGCAGCTGATCAGAGTCCTTGAAAAAACACATGGAAATTCAGATCTCTGTTGTTTTTCTATGGGTAAGTACCAGAGCTGAGATGTTTTCAACCCGTTGTGGGCCACAAAACACGCAACATGAAACGAATGATCCCGATGAACTGGTTGGTTTTCCCCGTAGGTCACCCCGCCGATGGCCCTCAACAGTTACAACTGGCTTATACCGTAACTCATAATGATACAATGTGAGGCCCCCTAGATAGCTAAGTTGGTTTATAATTCCAATAACTATGGTTTATGATACTTATAACTATACTTAAATGGGGTTTATAAACCAACTTATAACTAGGGGGCCTCACATTGTATGTATGTAAAACCTTAATTAACCTTAGTTACAGGAATTGCAATACCATTTGTAACCGTTACGGGCCACAACTGTAAAATCATCTACAGTTCATGAGTTTGACCTTGCAATGCTTGATCACTGGAATGTAAGCATTGCCTTTGGGGAGACTAAAGTTCAACTGGCAGCTTAAGCAACATGGCTAGTGTAATCGGCTCCAAAAACACCCGCAAGAAAAAGGCAATAGACAAAAAAATATGGTGACCACTTTTCGCCTTTCACCAAGGTCTTCCCAAGTCTTCCCAACAGATACTGAGTTCCTCCTTTGAACGGATGTACAGCTGTCTACCGCGGCGCGAGGACGGGTGTGCGAGGAAGGGTTAAACACATGAGTCACATGAGTCACGAAACGCGCCGGAAAAAACACCCAAGGCCTGAATAGCCTGAAGCATCAAATGAATCATGGTCAAAATGGGATTTGCTTGGGATGGTCACCAGATGGTCATGTGCGATTTTTCGTCCCAAAGAATCCTTAAGCGAATTCTTAAATAGAATGGCTATCTAAATCCGGATGACCAGCCCAAGACTGGGTGTAAAAACCCACCATCTTTGACCATGGCACAAGTGGTGGCTGGTGGTTGTGGGACGACCAGGTCCAACCAGAAGTACATGTTTTTCCCCCATGAAAAGAATCCCTACATCAGAAAAGGTTGTTTGGGGAGGTTTCCCCAGAAACCACCAGCTGCAGTGCTACTTGGGTGTGGCCGCTTAGTAGAGGCCATGGGCCTTGTTCTATTGGCTGCCATTGATGTGGACAATTCGCCACATTTTTTTTGGCAATTCGCTGCGTTTGATGTGGGCAAATGCAATGATCTTTCCCCAGAACTATTTCTTGGACACAACCCTGATGATGTGGTTTCTTGGAATAATGTCAACCCCTGATTAATAGATCATGGTTGATTAATTGGGGGGATAATCCCCTCTACTAGTCAAAATAATACTTAAATGGTACCCTCCAATTAGACAGCCTAGGGGTTTATCAATCCGGGGTTGACATGTAAGTATCATTTGTAACCCACCCTTTTTTCCAGCAGCCCGATCGCTGGGATATTATTCGGGATGTGATATACGGCCTTTGCCATGTGCGCATTGCACGAATACAAATAAATACACAGTAATCTGTATTATGTATTATGTATATTAATATGGACATGTACGTATTATATGTAATAAAACTAATTTATAATAAATATATATATATATATATATACATGTATAAATATATGAGTCTATCAGCCTATCAATATTGCGCTGAAAACAAACCAAAACACGTTTCTGAATTCGTGAATGAATATATTTGCTCAAGACACTTAGCCGCAACATGCACCAATTCGAACATATGAAATAAACAATATTTGGGATGATGCCTCCGAACATACATCATCTATAGAGCTGGTCGCCTTTATATGTATATATATATATAATATGTATATATATATATATATTGGTAAAAAAAAGGAATTTGCTAAAAGGGTGCTTAACCAATGAACCAAATCCCAGGTACAGATGTTCCATGATTTTCAAGGATTAGCCCCTGGGGGACTAGATGTATTCATCAAACCAGCTGAAAAAGGTACGTCGTGTCGCGTTTCCGCGTTGCCGCGTGCACTTGCTGGAAGGGTGCCGGGAAAAGCCCTACAAGTGCCGCAAAATACGTTTCCAGGCGCAGAAAATGACAGCTGCCATCAGGAAGTGGGCCAAAAATCCCAGACTTACAGTATGATTTGGGGGTTTCCTAAGTCACATGCAACTGCCAAAATGAATGGAGGGTGTTTCCTCATGACCCAGGAAACCATATGCAATCAAAATGCAGGTGTTCACAACTCATCAGATTGGCGAATGAAAGGAGCTGGTCCAAGATCAGCGGACCCCCCGAATCCCCAAAGATGAAATCCTGTTTCTAATTGCACCGCCATCTTCCAACAAAATAAGTTGCCCCTCTGAATACCCCATGCAACATGGTTTCAGCTTTGTGTAAACCATTCCGATTCCCTCTTTTTAACCATGCTATCCCGGAGGTATTTCATATGAATGGGGAAACAACACTGGCTGAATTATAATCGTTTACTAGACCGAAAATAGCTATTTGCTTGGTTAAAGGAGTGCGCTGCCCCGGCCCTGGGGCCAAAGCAGCACACAATGTCAAACGCGGACGTGTCTATAAGATCATAAGATCAATGCGGTATTCATAAGATTTAAGTGGCTAAGTTGAAGAGAGACACCAAAAATAGTGTGCCAGCTTTATCCAACGCTAGCACCCCACAGTTACAAGAAACCTCCACGTGGCATGTGCAATGCCCTTTTCAGGCACGAAGGTGGCAACTGAATTGATTTGAAATGTACCACCAATTAGTCATAACTGACTGGGTTTTTGCCAATCTAAAAACACCTGTAACCACACGACGAAATCAAGTGGCAGCGAAGGGTATTAAACCCAAACTTTGTAGCCATTGTCTCAAGGTGACACGAGTAAACCAGAAGAAAAGTAACAGCAGCAGAACCACCACGGAGAATGAAGCAGACCGATTCAGGACAATCCCCACTCTCAGATGTAGCTCGCTTAACCAAACCAGAAAGGTCATCAGTTGACACATTCCACTGGTAACCCATGAGCAAGCTCATAACAGGACAGGACGCCTGATCCCTGAGGACACACCGCTTGCAATAGGCATACCGTCTGTGTCATAACCACGCAAGCATCAAGCCATCTCCATCCATCTCCCATATCCACTCGTAGGACTAGACGTAGGACGAAGGGGGCAGGAATCACCTTTGTTGCCTGCGCAGCAGAAACTCGGCATCATATCCGCAAACCTCCAGACATTTGCCACTTCCCACATCATGAACTTTTCTCAAATGGAAAGAAGGCAGCAAAAAGCCACCCAAGCTTTCACAGATTCTTTCACAGCAACACCAAGTTCCCTTGCAATATTGTTCTAAAAATTAGTGCTCAAGCTGCGCATCTCCCACAAACTGGAATAGACAAGAAGGACATAGATCCATCCAATTTACATGGCACACCTGAAGCCAGCACAGGCGGGGCAGGTCTTCCGGTAGTTCCATCAAAGCCAGAGAGATTGCTTAGCATCACCAGTAACATGACAGACTTGAGTATGGAGCTCTTCCATGGCCTTGCCATCTCGTCTCAAGAGTTCCTGCCAGAACCAAAGACAGAGCTCCCATCACCCAGCTCCAAGTCATGGTCCAAGATACTCAAATTGCCCCTGCTCACGTGCTTGACACCCAGCTGGACAGATGGCTTTTTGCTCCATTCAGATCCTTTGTAGACTTTTCCTGTGCCACTCATATAGCGTGCATGGTCAAATTCCACCCTTGGAAGTCGGATTTCAGCTGCATGCTGAAAACCCTTCTTGGCCAAAGCCCACAACGCATGTAGACTGACGAAGTGATTCCAGATAACCTTGATATTGCAAAATAGCTTGTCCACACCAGAGTTCATTCTGGCACTACTTGCAGATACTTCTGAACCAGCAAAGGCGAAAGGCCATTGGATGACAAAACAAAAGAATGACATGGCCCAATTCGCGCGCGCGCCCCAAGACGCGACAGTGTCGCCAGCGTGAAGGCTTGAACCTAGACACTGACTGAAATAGCTGTTATCAGAAAACCGTTTGGGGCTAATTCCCGAATCCGTATCATCATTCCAGTGACGTCACGACGTGAAGTCTGTGTCATTCTTCCAGAACAATGGACAATGACGCTCCAGTAATTCCACGTGGCTGGTTGGAAAATTCCTCAACTACTGTAGATAGAGGTTTGTAGCTGGGAAAGCGATCTGTAAATGGTGGATTTTCCATTGATTGAATTGGAATATTGGATTTTTTGGGGCTGCCCGGGATATCAAGTGACCTGATCTATCTGACTTTTCAAACTCAAAAAAATCCTAAAAAAGGCAGAAGCATTGAAAATCCTGAAATGGCCAGAATCAGCAAGGGTCCTGGCGGGAAAAACCTTGACCATCCCTAGCCAGACAGGTAGCTGGGAATGTGCTGAAACCAAGAATGATCAATAAAGAATGATGGCAATAATAATAACGCACCAAATGGATCCAAATGGTTTAAGGTGTTTTTACAGTAGCTGTTTTTCCTGTTGGTGCTTTTGGAAAGCCAGGTTCATGGATACAACACCGGCAGCTGGGATCCCCATATTATCCAAAAGAAAACACGAAAGAACCACCACCACCACCCAAAAAATAGACACATAATTTAATGACAAATAGACAAATCGCTTGATTGACAAATAAGGACAATCACATATAGTTCCAATAGATGCTACCCGGAAACAAAATACATTAAGTGCAAGAATGCTAAATACATAAACAGTTCAAGTTTGATGTACCTTCGTTCCATCATTGAAGGCTTTCATTTTGGATGGTGCAAAATTGTCATTCTCGCGCCTGAATTCTAGCATTATCATCGCTCAACCGGCTGCCTTTAAAATCACTGATCAATGGCAGCAAGCCCGAACAGAGTTGTGCTGTGGCACCTGGCAGTACAATCAACTGTGACTGACACACATGCCGATCCGTGGTCACAAATTTCACCGTCAACATGAAGGACTCTCCGCCAAAGAAACGCGCCTCAAGGTTTAAAGGTGTCTTAATTCAAACAAAACAACAAAACATGAGAAAATATAGTGGGCGCCATTTTCAAGCAACTTCTGCTACGCTTGTCTTTGCCAATAAAGAAAATGCATGTTGTTGTGGAGCTTGTAAGATTTTCTCCTGTCCTTTTTCAAAGAAACAAATACTGAAAATTATTCCCAGTAGATGCCATGGTCATGATATTCTACGCATTCGAGACCACGGTTCTCTCAAGGCATCTTCAAAAAATGCTGCAGAAGTGCGGAGCTTAGATGATGTTCCGTCGAAGTGCGGAGCGGCAATGGATTGGCTTCCAGGGGTCATCACGAAGGGTTGCCGTTTCAGGTGTTGTCGCTGATTTTTGCTGGGATTTGCTGGGTCTTTGCAGTTTCTGTACCCTCCAGCGTCATCAAACGTGGCTGGCTGGAAAATCCACCATTCATAGGATGATCTTCCCAGCTATCAACCGTCATTTATAGGGGATTCTGCAGTCAGCCACGTTTGATTCCCAGAGCTCAGGGATATTCAAGGGGAAACTAGGCCACAAAAATGGGCTCTCATTGGGTCTCGAACTCGGGCACCGTTCCATTAAGATGGCGATCAATTGAGATCCGACCTACAATTTTGCGAGGACCCATATGGATTCATATATCATTGGATTGGTTTAAGGGAAAATCTACAGGAAACCACTATATTTGATGGCGGGAAAATCCATGGTTTCCTGTAGATTTTCCCATTAACCAATCCATTGAATATGGATTCATATATGGATCATATTGGTTTATGGGTCTGTCCCAGCAAATCCAGTGGTTCAGACCGAAACCTTATGAATCCAAGCGATTCGTCATTTGGAAGGTACAACCTATATGCTCTAACATAATTACCCAGAAATCATGCATAATTGGTGAATACTGGTTATATATGTCCCAGTCGCCAAAAGATATCACCCATAAAATAATGTGAGTTTCTATCATGTGATTGGGAAACTCTATTCGTAGCTTGAACTGAAGGCTCCCCATGTGATAGGGAAATATTACAACAACCATAGCTCCTTAGCTCCATAGTAACCGCTGGAAAGCCATGATTTCCCTTTCAACCCCCCGTGTGAAAACATCCAAGGCTTTTGGGGAAAGCGTAACTCTCCATCATCCAAGGTCGTCCAAAGTCGTCTAGCGGCATCCATCCCGCAAGGTCTTGAACAGAAGTAGCAGCCCCGGAATACGGAAAAGTGATCGAAACACTCAAAAATGATGAAAAATGATCAAAATAGAGGTTTTGACTAGGGACAATGGGGGATATCATGGTGATTCAATGGTGATATTAATTAATGGGGATATATGTGTTGCACATTTTTGGCGCAATCAACAACATCCATTTTCAGCACTGGTTGGTAGAATAGGATTTTCCCATCACGGACTGTGAGATACTAAGGTGCCAGCTTTGAACTTGTCCTTTTTTACACTTACATAAGTTTCGTACCTACTACTTAACATACATACATACATATATATATATATAAGTTAAAACCTGACACCTCAGTAGTAGAACCCCATATCGAACCAGAGTTCTTGAACTGTGCTGAATTCCTGCTGCAAAGTGGAGCTCTTAGAGCTGACATGCCCTACCACTACCCTAAAACAGCTGGGATCCATGGATGTTTATTCCGCCAAATATTTCAATAATAGGTTTTGACCAATCCCCAAATGGGAAAGATGTCATGAAATGTCATGAAATTTCATATTGCAAGGGTTTGCAAGGGGCCATGTTGTTTATCGTCTGTCCTTTGTTTCTGCGTTTAGGTTGGACATCAGCTATTGATAGTAGTGACACGGCCCAACAAGCATGGTAATACCATGCTCTTGGTGCTTGCTTGCACTCTGACTCCCTCATGATTAGTAAAAACTATGGGACAACAGGATTGAAAATCCGCGAGTCCGGAACACCTTGCTTTTGGGGGCCCCGCTTTCTTTCAAACCATCATACATGTCACTTTCACGAAGCTTGACCAGCATGCCTCAGTTTTTCTTCACAGAATCCGAATCTTTTTGGGGTGCTACATTCCAGGGGGTGTCTTGAAGTGCCGCTACTTCATTAACCTGCCACGGACTTCTTTTCAAACCGGGATTGATGTTTGATGATTCGCTTCTATATCCATAAAATACCAAACAATAGTAGCAATAGTAATAACAATCTAGTAATCAATAACAATAATAGAGGCATGTGTGTTTTTGTTGGGGGGAACCATGCATGTAAGCACTTTTATTTGGCTCCCAATGAAACGATCATGTAACTCAATAATAACTTAATCCATTGGCAATGCCTCGTAAGAAGAAAAAGCTCAGTCAACTGTCAACCCAAAAACCTAGTGGTGGTTGTTAGGAGTTCCCAGCTTGGATTCGCAATCCACGTGAAACCCCTTGGTGCAATCATATTTTGAAATTTCAACTATCAATCAAAAATTGTTATTTCCGGACAATATCCCCGTGGTTGGTGGGGTCCATACACCGTCATGGTGGATGGATTTGGATATTTGGATGGTGAATTATATGTAATAACTTCTAACCATTTTGAACATCAAACCATCAGAAACATATGATGTTTTACGAACATGTTGTATATGTTGTTTAGATGTTTCGATTATTTTGCATAAGCATTTTGAACATCAAACCACCCGAATTTCCAGCCATTTCTCAACTGAAGTGAAAATATCAAATCCCGGGTGAACGTCCATGGTCAGCACACGTCAGCCACTCTGAGCATCACTGAACCTCGGCGTGCCAGCTGAATCTGGTGTGTCGGACCCAGTGGTTTGAAGTCGTGGGGATTTCACACCCAAAAGTGATACCCTCTGGTATTTCCTAACAGTTTGCTATGGAATTTCACCATCTTTAATGGGAAAATCAACTATTTCTATGGCCATGTTCAATAGCCATGTGAAATTACCAGAGGGTCATGTGGAAATGAAATATGGAATATCCCCAGTCATACCTGGATTGCCCATGCATTCTCAAGCGCCTACGGAGCTGTCCCTGAATCCGCAGCAGCTATCACTGGGAGGTTCACCGAAATGGTGGAATTTCATCAACCCCATGATGTTGCTCATGGTAAAGCTGGGAAAAACAGCTTTAAAACCCACACAATCCTGGTTCTATCAATACAGTCTCTTTACACACGCTGCATCTCCAATGGGGCCAAGGGGTCACATCAGCTCGAGAGAAGTAGAACTTGGAATGCCCTGGACGTTTTAGTTTTGAGGTCCTGCTGCCCCTCGGGCCCTGTTCTCCCCTGACCTGGGGCACCACAAGAGCAGCAAAACAGAAACAAATTAAACATGAATAAAACATGACTACAACATTAGCACTTGGCTGACCTCTTTTTGAAACTCATGCAGAAGAACTACAAAATCAGGTGTGCAAAGGCAATAAATTTTGCTCTGGAGGTCCAACTGTCTCATTGCTGGGCCCGGGGGTTCAACTGTCAAGGATATCACTGCATGTGGGCATCGTTTCCCTGATGTTCTGTATAACGTTGTGCATCATACTGTTTGAGATTGGCAAGGACGGAAAAACATTGGAAGCCTGGTTGGACCTACCTTTCAAATCACACTGTATAGATAGATGTTCGCTTCAATCGTTTGTAGATGACATAGCTCATCAGCGGGGTGTGGCATTCTAAGGATGATACCTGCATATTCTTGTGGTCTTGCCATTGAATTGCATTACATATACAGTGTCAAAGGGAAATTGGCACGCATTCAAAGTAGGTTGTTAGAATGCATACCGTTGTGGTATAGCCATCCAAAAGGCGCATTTTTTGTCAATTTTTCTATGGTGTTCCTCTCCAACCAATAACCAAAAGTTAATTTTGCCTTTTGCGGCATTGTCAGTATCTTATTTCTATATATACGACGGAATGAAAATCGCTCGGAAAAAACTACTCCTCGGACTTTTTGCAGGCAATACCTTTTCAAACTGGCATTCTAACTTTCAGTGCGTCGGCATATGTGTATACCCTGGTCTTCTTCGATCGTCGAGATCACCTCCCTCCAACTATTAACGTTGGTTTGTACTTAGCGACTACTATAATTATTTGATCTGATCAGGGGTTGAAAGCGGTCGGAAAAACCGTAGACAAACCGTTGACAAACCATAGAACGGACATTTATTTCCGTGGAACGACTAATAATTTCCGTAGAACCCGGGTAGCCAAAAATGTTTGAACATTGGGTTTACAACCTGCTGACTGGATTTTGAATCATTACTAATCAGTCGCCTTTTTCTCATTCATAGTCTTTGGCACCACGTACGTTCATCTGACGTGCTTTGGAAGATTGAGGTATATATATATAGATACATATGATATGTATATATCACATATGCATATATACATATAATATTCTGATAGATATATTTGTGTCATACATAAGTGTATAGATAAATATGTATATATATATATCACGTATAATATACATATAGCTACAGGACACACACATATATATATATATATATATACATACATTATATTGTGTATAGATTTTATGTATTTATCTTGTACATTATGCATATATATATAATATTTATTAATATATATATATATGCTACATACAAACAGGTATATATGTATGTTACATAGAAAATGATGTAATTATATGTTTTAATATGCATATATATATAGTATAAATATATGTATTTCAAATATGTATATATAATATGTATACATATATATAATATGTATATATATATATGTGTACATTATTTAAAGTTAAATACATGGTACAGTATACATATATTTATTTATCATGACCCCTATATAGTTCACCTACATGACATTTGTATAGTTCGCGGTGAAGCCAAACCATGCAAGAGTGCCCGAGGCTGCATTGGTATTGCAACCCACTCACCTCCCACACGAGTTTGTGTTGTTGAGCAGAACTCGTGTGGTCGGACTGCAACACCTTGTTTAGCAGACTCGCCTGCTTCATTGGCATCTATCACACCCATTTGCTGGTCGCCAGAAACGCCCACTAAGTGGAAAAAGGCCCTAGCAAGTTCCGCCTTGCCAGGATCCAACAGCCCGACACAAGTGTAGTGGCTGTCATCTCTTTCCACAAATATCTGCACATCACGATCTTGCATGATGTTCTTGCCAAAGACGACCAACATGAGGACCGAGAGAATGAGCACATGAAGCTCGGCATTTCCCTCTGAATTGTCCCCGTCGCCACTCTGGTGGAATTCCATCATGATGGTTTTACAAAGTTTGAAATAGCTGGCCGCCCAATTCTATACACACCTGCCACTTTAGCATAGTACATGGTACATACATACATGGTACAGTATACAGATATTTATTTATCATGACCCCTATATAGATAACCTACATGTGTCAGCCAACTTACGTGGCAAAGAAAACTGGGATCCCTACGGCCCTACAAACCAAACACATTTTTTTTGTTTTTACCCCGGTGTGCTCCAAGCAGCGAGATTTTAAGATTCGGCCATCTGCAAGGTTTCAATGATCTTTTCCAAGGTCTCGCAGTTGCCCTGCAGGGGTCAATCCCAGCTCCACGAAGTGGCTTGAACTCCGAATGGTATGTAGAAATAAGATTAAAACAAAGCACCCCCCCCAAAACAGCGAACAATGTTGTCTCTGCTGGAATGGCGACAAAAAAAAGTGCCATGACACGTCATGCAGTCATGGGTCAGATCTGGGTAAATTCATCTCGCTTTGATATTCACTAACTGCCTGGAACAACCCGTACCAAGATTTTTTCGGCGATAGGACGGGAGTATGATTTTGGGGGGTGGGCCGAACCTTCTCAGAAAGGATTTGGACAGGGCAAGAATTACATAGTTCATAATTCACATAAATGTAAATATGCATACTATGTACACACAACAAGGTTACTGCAACACATTGTAACACAACAAATAGGGTTACTGAAACACAATAAGAAAAACTACGCAACAATGAGAATCATCCGAGTATTGAATACCCTCCGAACAAAACCCGGTTTAACCTAGCCTAGTCATGACCGGCGCCTACGGATCCTCTAGTTTATTCACCGACCTACGGTGAAGTAACCCAACCAACATCCCACAAATTAAGTAGACCCTGCCAAATAGGAGTTGGAAGATTACTTTCCTTTCTACTCAAATTGGGTAAATTTTCAGGGTCCATTTGTTCATTTACTAGAGGATTGAACCCAGAATTCCTGCAAAGTGGGGCCCTTCAAGCTAGCTACGATTGCTGGAATAACCAGATTGACGACTATGGTTTATAAATAACTACAATAGTGTTCATATATAGGTCATAAACCAACACACATGACGTTTGGGTGCACTCGTGCTGCGGGCTTCCCTCCGGCGGATGTCTAACCAGGACCAGCCACGTCCATGGCTGCAAGGTCTCGTGCCAAATCCTCCGGGCGCCGGCCCTTGGAGCTCTTCTGATGGGCGTCGGCGCCCGCAACTAGCAACATGCTCACCTATGGGAAAGTGGGGTGCCCAAGGGTGCTGGCACAGCAACATGCAAAAAATATCAAACTATTGAGGAAGAATAATGCTGATTCATAGTTGATTTCTTTCTACATTTGGATTGCTTTATAAGCGAATTTCATGGTGATTAATGGGAGTGGGAATTTCAGAGAGCCAAGACAATGATCTGAGTGTGACTTACCATTTGTAGATTCATTTCAGGACTCGCAACTGCTTACTGTCTGTGGGGAAACTTTACCCAGTCCAGTGATTTCAGTTATTTTGATGGGAGAGCCCAGGAATCTGAGAGATATCAATCAGGGTGATTCATCAGCGACTAATGACATCTCCCGGGAGTACGTGGTTCTTTGGGCAGACCTTGGGTCGGCGTTCGCTTATGGATTCCCTTCCAGTCCATTAAGACATTTATATGAAAAAAACACAAGGAAGACCTTCTTCCGCACGGGAAACCCATGGACTTCCATGGAATTTGTTAATCCCAAAGGACTGATCATCAGGCAGGATGGAACAGTTAGCAACATGTTCTATTCACCATTTAGCCGCCCCCGAGTTGACTGTAGATATGTATGTATATATACATATATGTATATATTTATAGTTACATATAGATAAATATATATATATATACATATCATATCTGCCATAAACCCAAGACATCCCAAGACTGAAACAATATATATCAACCAGTTTTGGTAACAAAATCTAGTATATCAACTAAAAAAACAAAAAAAGTCCCCGTTGAATCTGGATTTAAGATGAAAACCATCCGCTTCTCGTTACTGCTGCGCCACATTCTCTGCGGTCCAAGGTACCATCTCTGCATCGTTCTCCAGCACGGCATAGTGCAGTGGGTAGAAGGTCTCATGACGGAGCCCTGACGTCCGAAGCGGTCCCCGTTGACCTTTGATAAATGGTGAGTTACACTCTGGTAATTCCTAACATATCTATGGAAAATAACCATTATTAATGTGAAAATCCACTATTTCTATGGCCATTTTCCATAGCAAACTGTTAGTTTACCAATGGTTGTACATGGAGGTATCGTTCCATAAATGGGGTTCTAACTGACTTTTTTTCGTGGTAAATGGCCAAAACTGTAGGCGAAGAATCGGGGGTCAAGTAGATGGGGTTGTAAGCCAATTCATTTTTGAAGGGGGCGGGCCGTGCCTGCAATGGTGAAACATGATTTGTCAATGAGATATTGGGATTTCAGGGGCTATGTTGGAACTTACCACCGAAAAACATGTGATTTTTCAACCCTTCAAGGTTTGGATTAAACACATTACAGCAATAGAGGTGTCAAGATGCTTCAAGAAGCATCTTAGGCACATGCACAATGATTGGTAGCGGATAGCGAACTTTCCTTTCTGATCTGAATGCTGGACGATGGGGTGATTTTGAAGAGTTGACGTGGTGTACTTAAATCCTTACGGCTACGGTGAGGACACAAACCATTCTGGCCGGTGATGACAGAGACTCTGAAGGGGATCCACCGTGAATCATCCTGGAAATACCTTGAAGATTCTTGAAGGACAAGGTGGCCGATATCAAGGAATACCCTCTGGTAAACTAACATAACTATGGAAAATCACAATTTTTAATGGGAAAATCCAGTATAAATGGGCTTTCAATAGCAAACCGTTAGTTTACCAGAGGGTATCAAGGAATACGATCCCCAGAATCTGGTGCCACCGATGATTCCCTTCAGATTGGGCAGGGGTGAGCCAACCTACAGAGACAAAGAGGTCCGAAAAAAAAATAGACAAACACAGCAGCTCCACATTCAGGATGTGAGAAAAATGATATTCATTTAAGCCCTAAGGCCTCTGGGATTTTAGTATACATTACCCTCTGGTTATTTAACAGAGCCATGGAAAATCCCCGAACTAAATGAAGGTTTCGAGCTGGCAAAATCATCCGAAATTGACAATGGTTTCCATAGCTATGTTAGTCATAACCAGAGGGTAACACATGGGTTTGTCTGAAAATATGGTACTTATAAATCCATTGGTTAATGATCATGTTCCCTATTTCGTGGCCATTTAGATGGTATACCCCATTTTCAGACAGACCCATATATGAACCAACGACCTAATTGGGGTACCATAGTTTGACCCTCCAAAAGCCCTGCTTCGTATGGAATCTGCTCATCACTAAAGGTGCCAGGATGGAAACACACGGGTCACAACCTCAGAAATCATGAAAAATCAATGATGTCCCTTTAAAGGAGCTACTGTCAAATTACGTCATGGTCAGTTTCTATACCAACTTACCTACGACCTAATCATCCTATCTCCCCCAATTTGTCTTGGTTCCACCCCCATGGTTATTCCAGGTCCGCGCCAATGCACCAAAACACCACTTTTCACCAAGCAACGGAAAAGAAAACCTCGGTGCTTTGGACACAGGAAACGTCAGGCAAAAAACGCCCGATTTGGATCATGGGAAGCGCAACAAAAATGATGGAACCACATCGAAGTTACATTAATATGTATAATTATGTATCAACTATATGGGATTATTTTTCTACTGGGGATTTTGTCGATCCATTTGTGGTAGAATTATGTTTCATCCACCAGCCGTACTGGTCATATCCTCAGCTGATGACATCCATTTTGTTCCTGGTAAAATCCGTTTCTCCATTCACAAAACACTTGGATGTGCCGAATAGTGAGCGGTTTTCCTGCCATAAAATTGATGATCTGCTATGACAATGGTAAGAACAATTATTCAGGACCCAGGATTTTACCAATCCAGGGTTGACATGGATTGCAAGTACCCAATCAAGTGCAGGAAAGTAAATCATCCTGTCCCAAAATAGTTTGATTTGAGTTGCTGCTATCTTGAATCCAGGGCTGAAAATGCACCCATCAAACTCGTTCAAGAACTCACTTTTCTGCGGCTTCCTGGCAGCCCATACAAGATGAAATTCGGAACAAATCCCGACAATCATCCAATCCTAAAGTCATGTTCAAGAACATGAAAGCTAGCTATTTTTAAAGACCTGCGCAACATGATAATCACCAATTGCAATGATTTGTCTGAGAATACGGCACCTAAAAATCCTATATATATATATATTATCTGTCATCATGTTCGCCATTAGCATTGCTATTCTACGGGTATCCTTTACACATCTGTCTGCTCCATCGACCATGACGGACGATGCGATGATCTTCGGGGCATTTTGGGGCTATGACTAAGCCATCATATCATCATGGCATGCCAGGAAATTGTTCTAATTTTCCCCTATTCAAATGATATACTATAAAGTGGGTAAAACAATAACAAACCACCCATTTGGGAATGGTTTATACCACCTATTTATGGTGAAATTGGGGATGCTTTGTTGTTTTACATTGTTTTACCAACATGACCCCATTTTCAGATGGACCAAAACCAAAGATGCAATAGATGCCATGATCTTTGGGGGATAATGCGGGCCATCCATCAGCGAGATCCATAGATCGACTTTGTCAAGTCACACCCTTCTGGCATTGGTGGCTCATTCACGTCCTTCAGCCGATTGCGGCGCATGAAGGTCTCCAGCCGAGTCTGAAGAGCAGATGTGACACGGCACGTGACACGTGGTTTTTTGAGGAGCTTGGTGACTTAAGCAACAACAACAACAACAACAACAACAACACCAACACCAACACCAACACCAACACCAACACCAACACCAACACCAACACCAACACCAACACCAACACCAANCAACAACAACAACAACAACACCAACACCAACACCAACACCAACACCAACACCAACACCAACACCAACACCAACACCAACACCAACACCAACACCAACACCAACACCACCAACAACAACAACAACAACAACAACAACAACAACAACAACCACGACAACAACAACGACAACAACAACAACAACAACAACAACAATTGAGACATCAAGAAATGGTGACTTGACTGGCCAGACTGGAGGTCCATATGATTAAACAGAACGTGGATTTGACCAAAACAGATGAAACTAACAATTGTGATGTAAGCAACAGAAACTGATTTTTATCATCAAAAAAATAGATGCACAAAGCAAACAGGGAATTTAACCTCTGGCAATCAAACATGACTGGATTTGATTCATTATTAAAAATGCATCTTCAAATGGATGATCCCTTAAGCTACATCAGATGCTTCCCCAAACAAATGATCCCTTAGAAATCACATCACCAGAGATCTCCCATGGGTTCCCTATGGATACCCCAGAATGTTAGCAAAGCAATAATTAGCCACCCGTATTCTTGATGGTTTGTATCACCAACGTGTGGTAAAGTTGGGGATGATTTAATATTGTTTTACTATGATTTTATTGAACATAAATCTCCACCTGAAGCTAAGGTTTGCTTTGATAAACCCAACTGCTATATATTGTATTTACAATTTGCATGGATTCACAGCATATCGGAATCATGTAAATAAACCTCATTAAACCTCCATGATATGTGGTATGTGCATATTGCCTGCATGACATGTGCAGCACTTTGCATGTGACTAAGCCGCTTGCGTGGCCAGGGCGGTACTACGGAAGCATCTGGTGGCTTTAGGAAGGTCAATTTCATGAGGCTGGAGGGTGGTTGAGGGGAGGGCTCGTTCTCCCCATGGCTTTCGGCAAAGTATTCTGTTTGGTGGTAGTGGTGGCATGTGCTTGAGTTGAGATTGAAACCTCTAATTTGAATGGCATCTTGCATGGCATTTGCTGCGCATTGGAATTACAACAAATTATATCACTTGCATTTTTTACAAACCATGGTGCTACATTTACAATGTGTTGGAAGCAAAACCGTCTCATTTGCTTCGTATTTAGTTTCAGGACCACAGAGCCAGGGGACCAAAGCACCAGGGGACCCACCGCAGGCGTATCATCCTATTTGAGCGTACCACGCACGCATGACATGAATCATAGTATGACGTGGACGTCCGATTGATAAACCTATCCCCATCCCAATAGGCTACACCAAACTTCCCAGTGAATTCCCGAGACTTGGGAAGTCCTGAGGGGCGATCTTTGGGAAAATTTATGAATCACAGAACTATGTATAGATACGCCACCCTATACATAAAAATCATAGAAGTTCTGGAAAAGCGTATCTATACATCAACACATATAGCTAATTATAGCCATGAATTCCGTAGAATTTCTATCCTTTTTGGGATGTTTCTATCCGTTTTGGGTGCTGCTGTGAATGTTCTTTTGGTATTATTGCAACCCCCAAAAACAGATAGCAACGTATTTCCAGGACAGCATTCAGCATAGATCATATTTCTCACATTTTTCAAATTTGCAATGTTAATATGTGTTTTTCTATATTTTTTGGGGGTTGCTCTAGTACCAATAATCACGCGCATTGACATATGTTTTGTGAAGAAATGCTAGGTTCCATCTGAGTCACTATAGGAAGAGTTCCTCACATGTACTGGTTGGTTGATATATAGGGATCCCCATTAACTATGGCTATGGGCTGTAATAGTGCCCAACAAACCAGTTTGCAAAAAAAAAAACATCCACCACTTGTCAAATATATCACCCAAATAGATCGTCGATTAACGTTCAACGTTAAACCCAACTACAACATATAGCCCCATGGAGTTGCTCGATCAGTTCCCATTACAATCCGATGAAGAACATTGAAAACCAACCATTCAATGGATTGGTTAATGGGAAAATTTCCAGGAAACCCCTATAAACCAATCCAATGAACCATGGTGGCATTCCTACTTTCAATGGCGACCTATTTCGACGATGAGTTCGAACGTCTCCCCACCTTGCGTTCAAACTGAGCGTCAGCTTCAAGCTGTTCACCTCAGTGGAAAGATGGCTGCAGAAGTTTCTGTCCCCGCAGGTTGATGACCCTGCAGATGTTGACATAGCTATGGAAGCCATGGTCCACTACCCTCTGGTAAACTAACATAGCTATGGAAAATCACCTTTTTTCATGGGAAAATCCACTATAGTTTACTGGAGGGTAATCGATGAGTTACCCAGGTTACCCAAAAGACATGGTGATTTACCACAGCTATGCTGGATGGGCCCGAGGGAGCTGTGACAGGCTAACGAGTGAACATGATGATGTGGGGATAGAAATTGGTTCAACCTGCCATGCCCGTAGTTAGCCGAGATGCTTTACAACACATATCTATATATATATATATACTGATAGAACCGATATAGCTGGGTTTTATTGGAACTTTGGGATGAGCAAACATTACAAAATTAATACTGATATAATAAACTATAATTGGGAGGGCATTTAAGTATATACAGATAATGATGATGATGACATAACGAAGAACATAGTTATATACTGTAGTGGGGATGTATACAACAATAAACATCAACTGAGCAGTGTTCAAAACCCACAGTGTCGTCTCCATGTGCAGTAAACAGTAAACATAATGATTGGGTGATAGCAGATTTCACATTTCACGGATTGCGAATTCTGAAGCACAGCATCACCAATCAATAGGGTCTTTGAAGATTTGAACACTGCTCAATTAGGCAAACCCATGTGTGCAGTGTAAGGAGGTTTGGGGATTCTAGAATGGGGTGGGATTATCTTATAATGAGGGTTTCATCTATCAGGATTTGTCACGTTTATCAAACCAGTAACTAAAACACAATATGTCCTATTGTGTGCAGGTATGTAACAAATATCCATGTATTATATATGTTTATACATGCATGTGCATCTATATATATATATAGTAAGTAAGTAAATACATTACACACACATATATATATATATACACACATACACTATATATATATAATCATGTCTATATGCATGGAACCATCATCAAACAAATCAACCACTTTCACGTAGCCGTCACCAGTCCTTGTCACTGCTGTTTAGCTCCCCATTCGCTGTTCATTGAATTGCCTTACACTACCATTGTTGATCCTTAGATGGACATTCTTCCCACAACAAGGAAACATCTTATATAGTCCAATTTCAAATTGGTTTATAACTTCAATTGACTATAGCTATATCCTCCAAAAATCGTAGTTAAGCTAGTTGCAAACCAACTAAGCTATCTTTGGGGGGGGGGCCACCCTGTTGATTCAAATCCCATCAAATTACCATGTGTTGTGGGTTTTTTCTCAGTCAACACCTGTGAAATCCGTGAAATCCCCGTTTTCCCTGCTCAACTCCGCCATGTTGGACCTTGGTCCATGCCTTGGCGTCCCCGGCTGCTTCGGAGGCTGGGCTTCGTGGGAAACGACGCGGGCCGCGGCAGCTTCTTGGGCGGCACCGGCGAGCGCGGGGAGCTGCCGGAGCGAGTGCCAGTGCTGCGAGTGGAGCGAGTGGAGATCCTTGGGAATGATGGTGTGGAAACCCCAGTGACTATATAGGTCTGGGGATTTGATGGGATAATGGGATTATTATAATGGGGTTATAATGGGATTACAATGGGATTTCGTGGGATTTAATCCTTAAATGATAGGTTCTGGAAAGTCAAACAGTAATATAGAGATTTTATGGCATTTAATGAGACTTCATGGGATTTAATGGGATTATAACCCACTAAATGGGACATATATACCTTCTGGTAATTTGTGCCATAACTGTGGAAATCACCATTTTCAAAAGGTAAATCATCCATAAATGGTCATGTTCAATAGCTATGTTGAATTACTAGAGGGTAAAGCCAATTAATTATATAGGTTTATCCACCAAAATCATGATGGATCTAGCTCAATTGGAAAGTTGATGGATGTAGCCACGAGTTGGGAATTTCAGAGGCCACCAAATTGGAGGAATATCCCGTTTACATCCCACTATCAGTGGCAATTTCACAAACCTAAATTGTTGTGTTGATGATGCATCTACTAACCAAAATTAGCCATTACTTGGCCATATAGTATAGTGGAAGGTTTCCATAAATTGGAAGTACCTACTATACATAAGGCCTATGTCAGCGTTAAGGGGATGTGCCCCCAATTTCTATGGTACAGTCACGGTATTGCTCATTTCTGTTGATTGACGATCGATCGCCTACATAGCTGCGATTGATGTGGTAAAGTCCAAAACATGGATTGATCATGCGCTAAAGCCCCGATCCCTCATCTTCCAGTTAACTGTCAGATAGGTCGCCAAACCCAAAATCAAAAGGTAAAATCACACTGGTTACCTATCTCAGAGGTAAATGGAAGGTTAGGCAATGTTGGGCCTGTTGGGTTGTAGGTGTTTGTGGTAAACCATATGGCCAAGAGGACAAGCGTAGACCATCCCCAATGACCAGGAAATGGCTGGTACCATACCCAAATGAAAAGGAGAAAGGAGAAAAGTTGCACCTTTGTTGAAAATCTAGAGGCCCGAGACCCTGGGCAGGTGGGGAAAAAACCGTACTTTAAGATACTTTGCAGCCCACAAAATAAGAAGCTACTGATGTACGTACCCAACAATGAAATAAGGGAGTTGCTTTGGCCTGCCACACTGCCAGGCAGGGAGGCTGTATTATGTTTTTGCCTGAGGTGGAATTCATGAAAACTATAGAGGTTTCATGTTTCTTTGGAGTCGATTTAGTTGTTCAGACTTAGATATAGCGCCTTTCTTTCCATGTGTTTGGGGTGTTTTGGGCTGAACCAAGATCCAATGACGAGATTCAAGCAAGCAACAGCCAAACTTTTCAAACGGGACTTGCCCTCTGGGAATCTAACATAGCCATGGAAAATTTTTGTTTTTGATAGGTAAAAATTCATCTACAAATGGGTAATTGTCTGATGACATTTGATGACTATGGTAAAGGCAGGCGTGATGGGGAGCTATGCTTCAGAATCTGGACTTGAGATACATGGCAGCCTGGCATGAGATTCAATGCTATACATTGGTTGCATCCGTGCGTTACATCTGCAGTTTTCTGTTGAAACCATCAGAATCTACCAGTTTAGATTGAAATGTATTTTTCAGTGAGCTGCTTCGCAAAGTATGCAAACGACTAAGGTATTATCTAATTTCACCAGAGATGCACTTTTGTTGCTTGCTTTTCCACACCTATTCTGATTCTACCCCTGCTTCTATATCGATCCCTAGTAACCAAAGCTGGTATGCAACATGCCCCCGGCCCTTAGCAAATGACTCGTCTACAAATGGAAGCCAATGGGAAGTTTCCATTGCCAAATCAACATGACCAATCTGGGATACCATAGATCTATCTACCATAAACCCTATAGTTAACAGTTAACCTACTTAAAACCAATTTAGCCGGTAAAGTACATGGCCCCATTTATGACAACAAATTCAAATGCGTCAAGATAGCCTTCACCAAGTGCTGAGGCTATCAACTTGAAGGACCGGAGGTTTGAATTGGGTATGTCTGCAAATTGACTACCCCGGAACCCAATGGATTGTCATAACCGCCCCCCATTGAATTTGGGGTGTAAAATCATAATTTTCAGACACACCCACTTGCCCACTTGGGTTTGGTTGGCCGAAAATGGGATGCCCCAAAACATGTAAAAAAAATCCTCGGCCGCCATGTCCATGGCCATCTATGGCGGGCGTTGCCATCCCAAGCATCGCAGAGGTTTCGGAGCGAGTGTGGGTCATCGCTGTTGGCGTTGTCGTCCTCGCTTGGACGAAAGGCAATGGGGAGAATCATACGGTTTCTGTGCCGGTCTACGCCCATGTTTAGCGAAGAGCCTTGGGGCTAAACACAAATAGTGCAAATTTTGACCCCGTGAAACTGATCTGCAGTGAGTAGTCAGACACTACCAGCCACCTACTGCTTTCCAGATGATTTACCGTATGATGATTTCCGATATCTTGAAAGTAGGATGGCAAGATGATCAAGAAGTGACCACTGTGACAGGATGTGGCCCACAGCGTGGCAAAATCAAAAAAAAAATATCTAAACTTCGCCACGAAAATCATTGGATTGGTACAGGAAACCCCTATGTTTGATGGTCAAATCCATAGTGTTCCCCTTATTTTTTCCTTAAATCGATCCAATGAAACTTGAGTATGGTTGGTTTCCCCATTATAAATAAATAAATAAATAAATAAATAAATAAATATATATATATATACCTATAATATCAATCCTCATATTTTCCATAGATCCCCAGAAGGGTTTGCTTCAGAATATGCTACGCCCGTCCTGGCAAAGCCTAAGCTTTCTGAGCCGAAGCTGAACGTGCGCGTGCGCGACGTCGAACGCCTGAGGGTTCAGGGATGTTTGCGGCGACTTTGCACCGGGGGAATTCCACAAAAAAAAGGATAGTTATACCACCCTTGGGAATCTAACATAGCTATGGAACATAGTGATTTAATGGGATTGGAATCCAACATACCTATGGAAAATAGTGATTTAATGGGATTGGAATCTAACATAGCTATGGAACATAGTGATTTAATGGGATTGGAATCTAACATAGCTATGGAAAATAGTGATTTAATGGAATTGGAATCTAACATAGCTATGGAACATAGTGATTTAATGGGATTGGAATCCAACATAGCTATGGAAAATAGTGATTTAATGGGATTGGAATCTAACATGCCTATGGAAAATAGTGATTTAATGAGATTACAGTCTAACATAGCTATAGAAAATGGTGATTCAATGGGATTCACACTGATTACTACCGTCTGGTACTTTACTGGTACAGAAATAGCTTTGGAAACTGGCACATTTAAGATTCCAAAAATGTGATGGATTTTCAATTCAATAACAAACTCAAACTGTTGAATTAGCGAAGGGTAATCAGCAAAAGCTGTAGGTATAACAGCCCGCCTTTTTTGGCACACTTGGATGGCTGTGTCTGGCAATTTTGGGTTCATCAGGGCATTCACTGTGGCCAAATGTCTCACTGTGTGAGACTCTAAGCGCAAACGATGCCAGCAGTTCTTGGGGAATGTCCCAGTTTCTGGGTAACGGCCAGGACCAACTTGACTAGGACTAGGACAAAACCCAAGTTGCAAACTAATCAATCAACCCCACTGACCCCCCTATGACTAGTAGTGACAGAACAAATATCTGGTAGGAGTCCATCACACACAGCCGCAACCAAACACGAATTGTGTAGCAACCAAGAGGCACTGAATTGTCTGACACGACTCGATTCCGGGACCTGGTATGGAATAGCTGCTTGAAAGCAAACAACCCATTGTTTTTTGAAAGATATGCCAAATAAATCGGGCTCTTCTTAGATCCGACTTGTGGATTCAACGAGGCAATTAAAAAACTAGAAAAACTAGTTATACCCAAATCGGGCGTTCATGAACAGAAATGTGAAATCAAGACTGCACCAAAACACCTCAAAGAGTTGGCGAACAAAAAGAGTTCCGAGAGACTGCGGGGATCAAACTGATCCAAGTTTTTCAAAGGGATCTAAAGTGAGGAGTTGACCAAGAAAATGAATGGTCCCGCATTCATAGGGTGACACTATGAAGGGATAAAAAAAATCTGACAGGTTGGGAGATTCAATTCGACATCCTCATCCTCCTAGCGCAATGATATGATCCACCAATGGGCTGGAACATGTTTTGTCAGAAATTGGCTTCCGCTTTCGTTCAAGAGGCCAGCAGGAAACCTCCAAATAAAATCCTACACGTTGGGTTTTGCAGGTCATTTTGAGGCAGCCAATTGGTTTTAAGGAGATGTTGAATCCATCAAACTTTGCCACAAATTTGGACATGTTTTTCTTTTTTCCTCTCAGCCTCCGCTGGCATTGGATTGTTGGACCATGAAATCTGGGGGCAACGATCATTGATGAATCAACTATACGCATCTTTGGTGACAAGAATAGCCTTATGATCTTATGTTTGCTAGTCCTAAATTAAGATAAATTAAGTACAAGTAGATAGAAATATCATCTCAAAACAGTCTTATGCTCCATGGCCAGCTGTATGCCCCGCATTTTGAGCGTTTAGAGTCGCCATAAAAGATATCTTCCCCCTCAGGTTTCGCCACACTCCACCCAGATTTTTCCAATGTTTCGGGAGCTATGCTCCGGGCAATGTAGCGGCGGGAGTGGAATCTGTACCGTCATGTCTGGGAGAAAGCCTCAGCATTGAAGCATCGAACGAGGCTAGTTTCAATAGCCAGGTGGGTTGAAAGGAAAATCGAAGTGTAATAATTACAGCCAAGAAAGATAGGGTATGGTACTTTGCTGTTGTTTACGGTTAGGCTTTCTCTTCTATCTTTCTGTTTTGGGGGCTGCTGTGCAGAAAAAAGATGGTTCACCCTTTCGTGTAGCGGTTTCTGCCTTTTACCCTTCAAGCAAATCCATTGATAGTCGTGAATCAAGGGGGAAGACGGGGATGTATCTGCCAGAAATGACGAGATTGATCTCAAAAGCAGAAGAGCTGTAGCAGCCCAAAACAGGGGATTTAGGAATATTGAGGAATATTTAGGACCTTAGCCAGCAAACCACCCTGGGATTATATACTTGCCGGGCACACTTGAAGGAAACCGTTCTTTTCAAAACCAATAGTGAGTGTGCAACCAATATCTGCTCAGCAGTGGCAACTGGCCAGCTGTGCTCCCAACATCACCAAGGTCGTTGGCTAAACACATTGAGAATTATTTGGAAAGGAAACTCGGTTTATCATTTGATTCACAAGTGGTTGAACGTAATTATTATGTATTTACAGTTGGATTTGGAAAAATAAACCAACTTATAAATTGGGGTTGTCCACGATTTTAAACCAAATTATGCAGAATTCTGAGCCACTGAAGTAGCTTCAGGTCAGATCAAATTGGCCATCAAACGTGCGTCATGGAAATCTAAGGGTGCACCCCCGATAGCTGGAGCTTGTCAGACCTCTAGTGTTGGTGAGGGATGGTGAAGGTACTGTATCTTTGGTGGGGTTCCCACGGATAATTCCTGCGTTTGCAAATGGTCGAACCAGCATTGATCCTAGCTTTTGCTGCTGGTATGCTGCTGGTCAAGTCCAAGTCTTGCTTGGGTCACCTGTCCATTTTTCTTGATTCAATCCCCTAAAGGATGCAAGTTCGTCCTTCCGGATGGGATATCCATATTCCTGGTGCTTAAGCCCATTCTTCATGTTGGAACTTACATAATCCTTGAAGCCTCACAATCCCTTCCTCCAAACTAATGAAATACACCCCACATGGGCCCCCAAAATGAATCGATCCAGTCCTCTGCCGCGTTACTGTTTTTTGTTGGTCGGGGAATTGATATTGGGGGGGATGGGATCACCATCACCATGCTCAGAAATAAACATATCCACCCAGCAATCATCTGGGAAAATTATACGCTTTCCCAAGCCAGATGTCCGGCCATTTGGGGATGAGTTCTCCAGCCCCAACCACCAATAATCAATCCATGTGAATCCATCCCCAAGCCACTCAAAGGAGGCGGAGGACTTGTTCCTAGGCCATCATCGAACTGAGATCATGGATCCAGTGGTCCAATGGCTGGGTAGAGCATGTTCAATAACACTTACGTTGCTGGAAAAGTTCATTGTCCTCCAGGTATCGCAACACCCCAAACAAATTGCCAAACAGTGTTTCCAGGATGAGAAGATGTTTCGGATGTTTTCCCATAATTTCCAGGTTTGCAACATTTCCATTCTTTTTGGGGGTTATTTTGCACCTTTTGCAGTTTTTTCTTGTTTACTCTTTGGGTGTTGACCCAGTTTGTGACCCTGGTGTTGGTTTACCACGTGGTCAGTCCTAGCTGTTGTTTTTTTGTTTGCGACGTAAATACTGAGGTCTATGCAACAACTTATTGCTGGGGAGGCCACTTTGTACAGCTTTCTTGATTTATAGATCTTGATGCAAAATGAACACACAAACGCAGCCCTATGCAGCCCTGAACAATGAGTTTCATAAGGGCTTCTTGGTGGTTTGTGGTGGTTTATAACTCGATAAACGATAATAAACCCGTAATAGATGCTTATTGTGGGCGGCCGGTCGCCCGACTTGGGGGCCGGTTGAATCCCCACGATGCAATGGCTCATTTTTCCCGCAATATTTGATTCCCGGCGAAATTTGTTCATACAGTCTCCGCCAGTGTCAGCTCTGGCACACGCGGCTACCGAACCTTCTATCGATCCAAAGGGCCATGTCTTAAACATGGACTTCACAACCTGCGGTATTATCTAAGATGGCAATGGAATATGTATATATATATACACACACGGAAACTTTCCTTGACAAAAGGAACAACATCTACGTTCATACTATTGGGAATCAGGACATATTCCATCGCCAGGTAAGTCTGCTGGAGGGTGACTTCTTTGGAAACACCTCAAGGTGTTGTGAATCAAGGCACCAAAGATGAACCTCAAGCCAATGCTTTACGAGTTTGAATACAAGTGAATTATTCCAGGTGGTGCCCCACAGTTTGTTACCTTCATTACATTGTAGGCGAAGTAGGGTTTGTGCTATATATATATATGGGTAATTTATCACAATTCACTAACCTGAAATAAGGCTCACACTGGGATATTTCCCTTTACCAACCATTATTCCAATGAGGTCGCGACGTGAAGTCGTTATAATTGAACCAGATACCTCTGCTTATACAGTCAACCCATGGGGCACCACGCAGATCATGGCCATTCAGCAGCGCTTGAGCCGTGCCTTCAAGGCCAACGCCACACAGGACCAGCACATGGACACAACCAGCGTGCAGCTACTGAACGTCACCGCGCGCAAGGCTGGGTTGGAAAATCGAGTCAGCAAGTAACAAAGCAACCTGGCTACCGCTGGGGATTCTCTCTCTCTCTCTCTCTCTCTCTCTCTCTGTCCATCGCCATCTTCAAAGTGTTGGGGATTAGCATGTATAGGTTAGTATCGGAAATTTTAGCCCCTGGGAATCCATGGAATTATACTATCTGGTTAGTTTGAATGGCTCACATGGCTACTTTGGGGTGCATCCCATTTAATGGCTAATAACAATATTCTACCCCAGTTCTATTTGGGTGATTTTTTAAACCGCTTACCAACTGGGATGCACATCAAGGCACCGTCTCAAATTCGGATAATTCGGACAAGGGAAAATTGATTAAAACCACTGAAATCATCAGAATTGAAGTATGTATCCTCAAACAAGATTCCCATATTGTTGAAAATCATCAATCAGCACCGAAACACAACTTAAAAAACGTTGGACGGGGAAAACAAACTGAACCGATCCGGAAAAAAACATATAAAAAACTCTTCTATAAACCATCAACCAGCAGCAAAATCATGATGGGAACGCTCACAATGAACGAGACTCCCGCATTCTTCGCAACCTCGTGGATCGCGCTGCCTGCTGGCTTTGATCGCATCAAGCGGCTCAGAAGGATGAGGACATCTTTGATACTTGGAACGGCCAGGATCCAGATGGACAAACCTTCCTCAGTTTTTTCAGGCTGGATCCGGACAAGGTGACAAGGCTCGAACAATCGGATGTGTGGCGGAAAAACCCGATGTATATCATGCCCCCTTAATCTCGAAACCACTAGACTCATCTAACCCCGCAGTAAAACACAACCTACCCTCTGGTTATGCAACATAGCCTTGAAAATTGCCAATTTTTATAAACGATTTTACCAGTAAAATCACCACTTATAGGGAATTCTCCAATAGCTACGTTCAATAACCAGAGGGTAGTTTTGTATCTGCAATCCATCCAGATTCCAGCAGGAAAGAGAGCGTGTCGGAGCGCCAGGGGATGTCCAAATCGAAGTTCACGGCAAAGCTGGCGGAGAAATCCATGAAAGTCCAAACCTGGAAAACCACAAAAAAATCCAGCAAATGAGGGGATGAATTAGCGGTTTACATTGTACATATATATATATAATATGTATATATATATATGTATATATGTATAGATATATAAATATGTATATATATATATGTATATATATATATATATATTTGTAGATATATAAATATGTATATATATATATACATATGTATATATATATATATGTGTGTATATGTAAATATGTATATATATATATATATGTATGCACAGTAACCCCCACATAGACAGAAAAGTTATGAACAGTTGGAACCCTGGAAACTAAATAAGGGAAATACATGGAAATATCATCTATACCATCCTGGAAACAGGTTTCTATCTTTTGGGGGGTACCCAGTAATTACAAGCACTTCTTTTTGGTAGTGGGTATTGTCTTTTCAGACATCTCCAAGCGAGAGCTGGGTTGATAGGCGTCTCCCTTTGTGCCATTGCTTGCTGGGATGGGGTCGGGTAATTGGGGCACCCAAAAAATCCACCACATAGGATGGCTTTTAGACCAAAATATGCGGTTCCCAACACCAGAATCTTTTGACAACACAAAAATGCTACAAAATTCTGACACCACCACTCAAAAAATATAAAGAAACAAACAGAAGTTTGATGGGGGCAAATCTGGCAAACAATTAGAGTGCAGCATTTGATTAAAAAAACAAACTACAAGAATCATGTGGCAAACCGTAAGCCCAACAATAAACCCCTGACTTTCCATAGCTAATGCCCGATCCTTCCTGGTACAGAAAATTTGGGGATGATTCCTATTGGGCGGCTTGCCATATTTAAAGCAAACCTAAGGACTGCGAATGCAATTCGGGATTTGACCACCCTCCAAAAACCATTTATATTTATTTTAAACATAAGAAAAACTTTTCTCAATCACCGCCGAGCAACGACTGGCGAAGTCACTCCAAGCACCCAGGGAGTGGTAAAAACGCGTTCGCTCAAATCACGACTCAAGATTTCCAGCACCTCTGATCTTAGAGTGTCCTCAAACGCCTTGGTACTGGCAATACCAAACGATGAAATGCATCCTGACATACCATCGTCATCAAAAAACATGGTTTGCCGGAAAATGCCCTACTTGATCCTACTTGTATTTTTATGATTTTTTATGTTCTTAGGAATGTTCTCCCATCTAAATGCTCATTTCGCCTCGGGAATGTCCCAGCCATCCATCAATTATTATCAATTCATATCAATTCCCGGTTCAACTCGTACTGGGCGAAGCGGAGCTCGACGCAGCCGAGCGACCTCTTGGCTGCCAAACCAAATGTTCACGCAACGCTTCACCACCTGGGCGCAACTGATGAAGAGCTGTAAACTCTACCTTATCATGTCTTATCTGCTGGTTAAATGTCTGAAAGATCTTGGGCACGGTGGATTATGGATCATCATCCCAGGATGGGAACATATGAAGCATTATCTTATGCAAGTCATTTTAAGCATCATCCCACGATGGGATTGGCAGATGAAAAGTCTCACAAGAGGCCTATTTCTATTACAAATCAATGAAATTCAATGAACAAACAATCACAGAGTTTTCGACTCGCGCCTTGCGGTCACAAAGCAACAACTCACCTGAGGAGTTTTTCACTGGGCAGCAGGGTTGCAGGATATCCAGGAAAATGAACCAATGTCAAACCAATTCTTAGCTAGCCTAGTTGTTAGCCTAGTTGTATCCCGACATACCTGTCTATGATTTGGGGGCCGCTTTCCAGTGTGAACATCTCTTGGTGGGTGGTTTCAGCCAGCCAAACAAATAATTGGGAAACCGATTCTTGGTCAAATCTCCAGATTCGCTTCATCTGTTTCACTTATTTGACAAAGAAAATGGTTCAATGTTTGTTCCTCGGACATCCCCCGACAAAAAAAAATCTCTCAGCACAAACACTCCCCAATTCAATCCAATTCAAACAAAACAACTAGATCAACTAGTGAGAATAGTATGTTTCCTCTCTGGGGTATAACACAAGAAACAGATTCAACACAACATGTTTCCGCCATCTTACATTCCTTTTACCAACATACACAACAAAATGCCGCTATGAAAGAAATGGCTCGACTCCTGGCCTGTGGGGCCACGATGTTTCAGGTCGCAACATGTACTTCGAGTCAGATCAAAGGAAACGTCCAAAAGCTGCTGCTTCATGACTTCCAAATCTCGGAAATAGTTTCCTGGTGATATTCATTTGGGAAACCAGCCCGCAAAAATCGCCACGGAAACCAGACCAAACAAAAAAGTAAAACAAATTGTGTTCTGATGTTTTGTTTTGTCCAACAAAAACATTGAATGATAATTTGGCATGGCGATTGTTGGAGTTTGTTCGTGGTGTATGCATGGGAATACGAGCAACCGATAGATAACATTTGAGGATACAAAAAAAGTAATTGGTCTAGCTGTGGAGAAATAGATTGAACATGATTGAACTAGTCAACCCACATACCCACTATACTTGCTCATCAAATGCACTAGCCCCAAAAGACTTAAAACGGCTCACCCAGAAAAGGCCGCCTTCTGAAAAGCATTCGCACAATACCCTGATAGATACGGAAAATCAATCTATAATCAACAGGCAATTTTCCATAGCTATGTCAGATTACCAAAGGTGAAAACACCTTACTGGAAGGACACCGCAACAAGTTTCGCACCGTGCTCACAGTCCAATAGCCGACTGATACACCCAACAGCACGCTACAACCCATGGGAATCAATAGTGAAGTCATCTTGACGCGATCAAAAGGTGCAGTCGCCAATGGAAGGTTGAAAGCGGTAATTGTCAGGAACACTGCGATAGAAATTGGCCCAAGAAAAATGGGTCTGACCACCAGGCTTTGTTTCCGCGTAAGGCTGCTCTTCAAGTAGGCTGATAGCTCGAACCTTGGCGAATCAGAGATGATCAACAAGAAAATGTCGCTTTAAGGTCATATTATTCCACATGAAATTTCATAGATCTTCCCCGAAGTAAGGCCCTTGACCCCATGGGTTTCAATGACTTGGGTGATTTTGGGGATCCACTTTTTTAAAAAACACCCGCTTCAATGAACATGAACGTGGCAAAAACATGCAAAAAAAAACATAATATCAACCTATTCATTAAAAATAAAACAGTTAGAACTGGGGCATTGAAGTAACCCACACACACGATTGCTGGCTAGTTCACCATGAACCGACCAAAACAAAAAAAACAACAGTATTTTACCCTGAGAAACAAGCACCATAACCTCGTTGTCCAGCTTGGGTCCCAAAGGATCAACATGCTATCAGATTTTCTCAGCAGCCCTGCCAGGCTGCAGATTGATTCAGTTTTCATCTTGTTGTCAGCTTGGTTGATGCAAATCCGGTCCAAGAACACCTGCAAAAATGGATTGCCGAAAGGGAACATCTACAGGAAAATCATTTTTGTTTTACCAAAACCTAGGGATTCCGGCCGATTTTTCGAGGTTAACAGAAATACATGTCATGTGGAGAGGGTTCTGCGAGCTGGTGGACCCATTGAAACTGGTAGCATGGCCCCGAATCATAGCTATCGGCACCAGTCAAACGCTGAACGTGCTGATCACTATCCGATATCCACCACCATTCACCAGTCCATTTACCCACGTTGCAACAAAGTAAATATCAGGGTTTGGCTGCAAAAAGTGTATGTATGTATATATATATATATGACCTCATTTTCCACGTATCATTGCACTATGTCTCCCATTTACATGGCCACAAATTGGGTGATTTGGCTCTGAATCAAAGAGAACATCTTCATATTTGTCTCCTCATCAACAATCATAAACACCGCCGCTATGAATTGGGGGGCATGCTTCCATCTTTCTCGCTCATCCCCTTACACACAACTGAAAATTGGCCGATGTTTCATGATGTTTCCATGTTTCCCCCGTTCTTTTCCACCATTTTCCAACCACAACATCCGACAACGTCCCCCTTTCCTCGTCAGCCGCCTGGTTTCTGGGACGCCAAAGCAGTAGCGTGCCACTGCTGACTAGCAGGGCGCTTAGCAAAGACCAGGTGGACCATTCAATGTCGTAGTAGCCGCGATAGAAACCAGGGAGGAGGCCGAAGCTAAACATCAGCATCATCACCACCTGAACTTACCGACGACCAATGGAAAATCCCAATGATATGAGCCAATACAGTATTTCGGAATAATAGTTGGGAATATGGAGACGAGATTTAAATGGGATACAATGATATGATATGATATGATATGATGTGATGTGATGTGATATGATATGATATGATATAGATATAGATGTAGATATATATATATATAAATACATAATGATGGTTGAGCTACTTGACCAACAAAATTTGGACGTTGTTCATAGTTTAAACAACAAACAGGATGATGAAAATGGGGAATGTTCATGTGATTTCTTTGGGAGCAAGCAACTTCAATAACTGGGGGGACCCAATTGGCAGGTTTAATCTAGAATTGGTCGATGAAAGGGAATCCTGGGTCCCTTGTTGCAACAAACAAACCTATAATAGCGTGGAAGAGCCCTGCTCGTATGGCTTCACCAATTTGTTTTACAAGGTGGTGCCCCATAGTCATCTAAGTTGGTCTATGACTATTATCAATGGATTGGTTAATGGGAAAATTTACAGGAAACCATGAATTTTCCCATCAAATATAGGGGTTTCCTGTAAATTTTCCCTTAAACCAATCCAGTGATATTAATTAGAAGATGTTATAACTCGGTTTCAGGATAGTTACAACTAAAGCTACATAGATGGGTGTGCACACAAACTTGCAACAAGTGGAGAACACTTTGTAGTTGGTACAGTCTCCCAGCTTTTGGCGTCGAACCCCATCTTTCACCTGGTGTACCCGTCAAGTTTTGGTTCTATCCCCTACTGTTGTTGGTAAAACTCATTTGTTTCTGTTCTTGGCTAAATTCGGGGCCCATGTTCAACCCTAAACCTGAGAACCTAGCAGTCAAATCAGTGGTTCTCATTCATCCTTTTAATTTACACACACATATTATATATATATATATATATGCCAGTATATAGGTATTGTACAAATATAATACTTTTATGATCTTTTATGTGTCTTCCCCACAGGTTTCTGATTTTTTTCAAAGTTCCACCAAAAAGATCCAGTTCTTCCCAACACAAAAACAATCCTGGCTTCAAGCCACCGCTGCTACAAAGCCCAAGGCGATGGCTACGGGGCCGTTGTAGAAAGTCACCAGGGTCAGAATCTTCTTCCACTGCCCCCCGTGCCACGAGTGGCTCCAAAACGTGCCAATGCTCTCCGCTTGATGACCTGGGCAGTTTGATTCAGTCAAAAGCCAGCCCCAACTTGGCCGAATCACCACGAAAAACTATCGAATCCCGGCCAAATCCGAAGGAAATAGGCCCGAAAGGCTCATTTTGAAATAGGACTTGAGACTCTTCTGTTGTTGCCCAATCACAAGATAGAAATGCACGTTCCCTTATTTTTCGGGTCGCCAGTTGGTGGATCACAACTTTTGCTACGGGTTCCTCTCTCTCAGCATTTCACAGGGTTACTCCCGACACCCCAGGGAAAAGAGGGGTAAATTGGGTAAATATAGAGGTCTTATGACCACCTTCCCCTCCTTCTGGCTATCATTGACCTATCATGGGCTGGAGCAACTCCACATTTCAAGCGGCTCTTGTAGAAGAAGTTCTCGTGACATGCCGGGCGCAATGCTGCCGCGAAGTGTTCAAAGGCTTGACAGGCCTCTGTGACGCGCAAGACTTCAGGAACGGTCACCTGGTGCGGTCCCAGCCAGGGGACTTCACCAACAGATGATTCAATGGAAGTTGAATGGGATTTATACCCGGTAAACTAACATGGAAAATGGCCCATAACTATGTGGATGATTTACCGACGAGTATTTAAACAATTTAAAACATGGTGATTTTCCATTGTTTTTGCATGTTTACCAGAGGGTAACCACCAAACATTGTGATTTTTTTTGCGGGAGTTCATCAAGGTGGTAACCCAAATGATGCTCCGGAGAATAAGTACTAGCTGAAAGGTGGCGCCTCCTAAGTGGGGGAGGCACCGCATTGCACAAACTTTAAACACCAGCAACATGGTACTTTTTATCAGGGGTGCTTGATGTATCAAAAAATCTGAAAGCAAAGTGTGAAAGAACTCAACACCAAGGTTTGCCCAACAAATATCCAGAGATTGTTGGGTCATTGATTGAATTTCTCTCCCTAAAAACAAGTCTGCAATGCAAGAATCATGTCATTTTTGTGATTAGATATTGCGATCTCTACGGCCTGCAACTTATAATGTCATATAATGTCATATCATGTCTAGATTTTCTAGTACCCGGAGTAGCCACACCGACTTTCTTCCCCAACCTCCATCGCCGCCACACTTTGTGCCAGCTCATCCTCTTCAGAACCCAAATCTCCATTGCGGATCTCTGACGTATACACTGGATCCCTTTCCCCTGGGATCTGCTCAGAAAGTTCCGAACCGATCACGATTCCAGAAGGAGGCGCCATGGCGTTGGCTTCACTGAGCCTTAAGGGGAAGGTGATCCAAAAGCTGTGAAGGAGATGATACTGGGTTAGGGTGAGTCTTCTGAAGTTGGCTTCACTGATCTGGAGACGCATGCTCCCCTATGGTCGAGTTAAGCAGTACGGAAGCGCCTGCGACTGAGATTGAGCCAGCACGTTGTGCCTTCAGAATGCAGTGAAACATTGTTAGACTTATAGACCTCAAGCTGATCAAAGATGCAAATTTGTGGAGCATTCCAACTTCAAAAACCATCTGGCCGAATCATCATTCAAATTGCAATATCCATCAATATCTTAAAATCAACTTCATGAAATGCTTTCCCCAACCACGTTTTGACGTTTTGACGTCGTGGGATGTTGTGAACAAAAATCACCCAGAAACCAAGGCGCTGTATGTGCAAAGTGGCCGTGCTATCACTGGCATGGTCCCTTTTGGGATTCCGCCAACAGCATGGAACCCCCATTGCTTTGGAAACCTGGTGATGCCATCGAAGAATTTTTCTGGCAGCAGGGTTGAAGAGTTGGAAAACAGTACACCGAAAAATTTAATCTCTAGGTAAATGTCATCTGCAACATCCTGGAACAAGTTTTTCCCACTATTTTTGGGGACCAGAATCATATTTGATCTTGCCCTAGATTCCTATAGGTTCCTATAGGTTCTTACAGGTTCCTGTAGGTTTCTATATGCATATTACCCAAACGGTTGGATGTATGAGGTTCAAACCCAAACTGTCCAGATCTGCACTCCACGACATCTGCATCGCTTTCCTAACCCAAAATCCCAACCTTTCCTGAGCTGTCCGAACTCGCTTGGGAAAGGACACGGGATTGACTCTGACTACCAAAGTGGTCTGTTTCCACTGGCATCCATTTCAGCTCCATTCGAGTCTGGGGGCACCATTCCCAGAAACCAAGGACTGATGGAAGGATGGACCCCCACTACTCAGACTTGGGGTCATAAGCTCACTTGATTTCTAATTATCATCATCATTTCTGAGGTATGGGTGCTGATATCCAGTTCTCTCTTTTTGCTGTACTACATTTCTACACATTTAGTGCACTTGACATAAATTAATGCGGCAAACCCAATACGAAAAACCATCCCAAAAATCATATTGTTCATGGGTGGTATAAATAACCATCCCCAAATGGTAGGTCTACAGCATTGGGCTTCCCGCAATTAAACATTATATCATATATAATATTATATAAACATATGGATGTGTCTCAACATAATGTATCCCAAAAAATGATTCTTTGTCATCATTTCCCCCATTAAAACGAACATTTGGGGGTATGCCCTCATTTTCAGACACACCTGAATTTTGGGTGGTTGACCTCCCCATCACTAGTTGCACCCCTGGAAGATCTAACGTGTCCCCAGTTCCCCAGTCCAAGGCGCGAAAAGGAACGACTGTCAGTCATGACAGCGATGACAGCGATGACAGCGAGGACGGCTCGCGGCAGGGAGGACTGAACTGCCCTGCAAAAAGTTTGCCGCTTGAACCGATCTGGCAAGGCCGACAACTTCTCCATGCTTCCAGATTTTTTTAACCCTGGATCCACAGATGCCCGTTATAAGGTTTTCCACTCTAGAAATCTCCAAAAAATGCGGAAAAGATGGAAATCAAATTCAGGGGTTATAATCATCTATACCACCCGGAAAGCCCTATCTTCTTGGGGTTTACTATATGAGCTTGCTATGAGTATAGTACAATTTCTTTCCGCTAATCATAAATACCTTCCAATCAAAAACCACCGTGAAATGCACGGCATCATTCTGGATCAATATATGTTTAGGATTTTGGGATTTTTGGGAGTGTTGCTCAGGTTGTACTACACGTTAGAAAGCATTAGCTAAAATGACCCCACCGAGATCCAACAAGATCCAATAAACGTAGAGAGAATGTAGTAAACGCCATGCCATAAACCTACCATATTAGATGGTACCAGCCATCTATGGTTATGAAATAGGGCTGGTTTATGGCGGTTGTACCACATTCAACACTCAACACAAAGAGGTCCTGGGAGGTCATCACATGTAACTGGCCTTGTGATGGATGACCTTCTATATCTATTGAGACTACTACATCATGCTTAAGAAAAACGAAGTCACTATCTGGAGATGTCCTGAGTCATGGGGGTCCCCCAAATCATCCAGATCAGTTCATTCTAGTATTGAAACCTATGGTGACGACTGGGGATCCACATGGATCCACCATTATCGCCTGTCACACCTCCAATTGGACACCCTGTTGGCATCTGTCAATGGATAGATTTAAGGGAAAACCTGCAGGAAAGTAGCATGTGTGTTTCCCAAATATAAGGTTTTCATGTAGTTTTTCCCTTAAACCGATTCAGGGAATGTGTTCACAAGTCTCCATTTGATCTATCCTTGGTATGTCCCATGCTTTCATGGGGGGTTCAATTGCTACGAATTGACATGGAGCCCCCCACAAAAAATGCGTTTGAACAGATCTTCCTGTTCCAAGTTGATCTCTTTCTTTGAAAATTTAATTAAAGATATTGCAAGATAAGCATGTTCCGACATATTGGCTATGAGTCAAAACCATTGTGCCCTTCTGCTGGTACATGGATCTTCATCCCTTTCAGGTTTTGACCTGATTGCTTCCCTCACAGCGCTCCTCTCTCCTGGTTGGTGTCCACTTCCCCTGCTAAGTTCGTATAACTGCTAGTGGCTATGTATACATTTTACATCATTTTGCCATACAACTCATCTCATCTTCGAAAAGCAAACCCAAAGTTTTGGTTGGAATGGATCGGTTTTTCTTCAACATGGGGGTATCCCCATGACTTAGGAAACCTCCACATGGCAATTCTTTTATATAGATGTGTGACACCCCCCGCAATAGCTGGCTATCACAACATTTACCCCGAATGGCTTACCATAATTTATAGATGATGTATGATGTTTTATCATGTTTTCCATATTATGGTATCATGTCAAAAGGAAAGTAATAATGAACATATCATATGGAAATAAGGAAAATCATCATAAAACTATGGTATCCTCATAAATCCTCATAACTCATATAGGAAAATCAACCCCTCCATGGCTTCGTATCATCTGATGACCCAAACAATGGCCATCTCCCACGGCCACGGCCTGGTTCCGGCTCTGGTACAGCCAGGGCAGTTCGTGACGCCGCGGCTGTTCCTGCCACGAGGTCACGAGGTGGTGCCTGGTTAGGTTATATAGCCTATAGGGCTTCTGTATGTTTATAGCTGTGGGCAAATGATGGTAAATGATAAAAATTAACTGAATTGGATTGAATTAGTTGTTTGTAGTGATTGTCACTATACTGAGATAGAATTAGACATTAAGATTTGACCGACAAAAAGATGGGGATTGATAATTGGTATAGCTGATTTGTGGATTGGTAAAGTGTTGGGATCATGGTCGTTATACCTATAGCTATACAATATGGTGTATAAAGATGTATAAAGCACCTCATAACTAGGGAACAGCACCATGCATATGGGTACAGAAAGGACTCCCCCAATGATAGGATCTGCTATGCACAGCCAAGATAAGGCGAACTGAACTGGATCAGACCCTTTGGGAACACCTGGGTGATCTGGCAATAGGGAACCCTCCGCAGAAATGGAGTTTGATCACCCTCAAGGCTTCCATAATGCGGGTGCCCCCGGTGCCCCCTCCAGTTGTAAGTTTCTCTGGTCAATGCCTTCATTTTTTCTTGGCCACTATGGGACGAGTAAATGTCCAGGTTAAAGGGGTATCCGTTACCCACCATTTTATAATCTATATATGTTCTATAGACATATCTCTAGACCAACCATGACAAAAACCCATATCAACCTGTCATGTTTTTCCCCCAGCTTTTCTGGCAAACGGCAACGTCAATTGAAGCACCTCATAGTAGCCGGACCAGAAGCCACGGTACTCTGGAAAGTCTTGGGAGGCGCTGTAGACCTTGGCACGTTGGAGGGGATGGTTGAAGTCTTCACTGATCCAACGGAAGTTCTGGATTTTAGTCACTTACTTGGGGGTGCAGTTGGGGTTATAATGGGTATATATATATATGGGTATACGGTATAAGTATGCAAACTATGGTAATAAGATGTAATAAGATGTAATAAGCTCAACAAGTCGGGATATAACCCCCCACAAAATTATAACACCCATGTATGATCATGTCTGTAAATGGTGATTTTCTCAACCTCAAACCCCACATCCTGGGTTTGAATCCCCAATGTTTCAAGCTTCCATCCACCATGTGACAGATGGTGAAATCCCATCCGTCAAAGCCCAGGCACCAAAAGGGGCGGAAAGACGCGGGACCCGCTGCTGCCCTTGCAGTAGACGGAGAAAGGGCGATCCACGCGTTCACGGGGATATGCTAAGCCTCGGCTTGCAGACTTGTCATGGGTATTTGATGGGCATTTGATGGGCAAACAATATATGAAACATATCAAGTGTTTAGTGTTAAATGAGCATTCAATGGGCAAACACTAGAAAGATATATCAACTAAGTGTTTAATATCTTTGTATTTCAAAGGAATAATGTGGAATGTTAAAATGATTTGATGCCAGGAAAAGGCCCAAGGATTTTATGACCCCATAAACCTCCCCTTTACCTTCCCAAGAACTGTCGTATGTTGCTACCGCTGGTCCCGGTGAGGCCTGAACCAAGGTCACTGTGGCTGGACGCAGCCTATTTGGCCATGCGGCTCATCAGCAGCTTCTACCACTGCGGCATGAACCTGCCCACCAATTGATACCAATTGTACATAATAGTTAGTTGACCTAGTTATGTCATTGGCCTCCGTCAGCCCCAAAACTACTATCTACTAAAACAACCGGGAACCGAACACAACCCTACCTGGGCCCTACCAACCGCGAACGCTTGAGTCTTCGAGTCTTCGGCAATGCGGCGTTGAACTGGCCGATTCCCAGGCTGGATTCCCAGGTGCAGCCCGTAGCTACTCAGCAGCCGGAAGACTGGAAGGGCGAAGTTTGTCTTGATCGCCAAGAGTTGAATGACATGGTAGAAATGGGAACTTTCATTGGAACTTCGTCACCAAAGCAGCATACCAATGCTATCCAGCTATCCACCAATGCAGCATACGAAATGCTGTCCAGCTATCCACATTCTCAAAGAAGAAGAAATCGCAGGCGCCTTCCCATTGAGCATTGGTTGAACTAGTCATTTCAACCAACTGGTTGCGCTGGTTGCCAGCGTCTCGTCCACTCACCACTAAATGCGTTTTTCATTCTTCCCCCAAGCTGCAAAAAAAAAGGGCACAAATGTGCATAGATAAGGGCAATTTGACCATGAATAAGTTTTACTTAAAAAGAAAACAGGGAGTTTTACCAACAAACATGGGGATAGTGAGGCAACAAATTTAACTAAACAACAAATCCAGGTATCCCCCGAACAGAAATTACCATGCTGATTTTTGCGGATGTTCATTTCACAGTAAGAACCCTGAAGAATCGGGGAGATTTAGCCACTGATGTTGGGGCTCACCCGGCAGAGGTGGGAATACATGTTGCGTCTGTGAATCAGCCTGTGATGTTTCCTTTGTAGCGAACTTCGAAGCAATGAACATGTGGCTATCGCAACCAGATCAAGTTTGGATATGATGAAACTGCCAGCGGATTGAAATAAACAAGGTATGTAGAATGATACAACAAAACAAACCAGAACTGAGACGAAGGAAGACACGGTCATACACCCTAACAAAAGTGATTTCCCAACAATAGATGGTTAAAGCTTGCCCTTGGTAATCCCACGGTTGGTGGTTCAACGTGGTGAATAAAGAAACCTTTAACAAACAGAAGCATTGTTGAGGGGGGGCATGAAATTCCCATGATATCAACAGGATATCAGTGACTGTGCCCATGGCCCATGTTGGAATCGCCGAGTCGCACGCTTGTACGAAGCGCGTGCCATCATGAATGCTGCACCAGCCATAGTGCGTATGACCAAAGACATGCACGTCCTCAGGAATTTTTAGCCGAGCACTGGGATTTGGATTTGGTGGTGCCCCCAAGTGATGTTCTTTGGTGTATAAACACAGTTGGAATCATATGTCATATCATATATCCCTACTCGATGGATTTTAATGAGGTTTAATAGACCTACCTATCACTGGCTGTTATAAATGACAGTTGTTTTTGGTGCTTTCAACCAACTCAGCTTTCTTGGGAGCCCCAGGTTCTGGGACAGGTTCTGGGTCCAGTGGATTATAAGCCCTTCAATCTCAGCTTTTTCAGAAAATCTGATACCCTCAAATCAGGTGGTTTTTGTCATCTTCCCCATTGCCCTCTTGTGAACTAATATTGAACATGGCCATTTAGTTCGTTGATTTACCCATTAAAAAATACGGTGATGTTCCATTTTTTTCTACGTTTACCGCAGGGTATTTTCTGTTGCATCCACTCTCTCTCCACCATTTCAGGACAGAGCCGAACACCCAGTTCGCAGCCGCTTTTCTGACTCCGCGAATGACAAATGGTTTTGTTTTCTTCGACCGGGAGGCTGGTAGTTTCAAAGCTTTTGCCTTCATTCCTCATCATGTCAACTGAGAACATCCAAGCTACTGGCAAATAACATGTTTAATTAGTATTTCTAAGACGTAAAATAGCAATGAAGAACCGTAATTTTGGATATTGGCCACCATGTAGTCTTATTCAAACACGTTCAGCAAAATACAAGAGTTGGTTCTGGCTCTTTGATCAAGATGTCATTTCCATCAGGAACACCCATGCAGATTTGCTCCCATATCGCTTTATTGCTTTCTTGGGGAACTACATGTTTTTGTCGAGGTTGATTATCACACTGATCGCAGGGCAGGGTTATTTACTAGTTGTTAAGCGTGATGAACCACCATGATGATAACTGGTGGTTCCACACTTAATGCTGCAATAAAAGCCTCTGAATCACCGCAATGATCAACTTACTTGAACACTAAAAAACATGTTCTGAGATGTTCCTAATTCCTAAGCATCTACCCTCTGGTAAATTAACACAGACTGTGGCAGATAGGGGTTGGAAGATTGGTTTCCCCTAAAAAATAGCTGTTTTCAGGGTCTACGTTAATTTACCAGCATCTATAATCTATGGCATTTACTTAGTCTTTATACTATATAAGCTCTCCCCAAAATATATACCCAGTTGTCTCCAACTCATTAACCGCACAAAACACCATGTGATTTGTAGTTTACCCTCTAGTTATTTAACATCGCCATTGAACATGGTCCATTGATAGATGATTTTCCCAGTAAAATAATGTAAAATAACCATTTAGTGCGGGAATTCTCTATAGCTATGTGAAATAATCAGAGGGTACCATTTACTAACTCACAGCAGCTCCAGGTGCTAAGACTTGGAACCGCCTGCGTCGGGCGCGTCACTGGCCGCATCACCGCCACGCAAGGTGCTGCGGATGAGATCTGTCTGCCTGCACGGTGGGTCGTGGGGCCATGGAGAGAGTAGTGGTTACTAATATGCCCACGATTCACTAAGAAACTCCAGTATTCCAACTATAGTTATAACTAGATTATACAAGCGCTTTGTTGAAACTAACTTATATACATATATATATATATATACAAATTTTTACCCAATGACAAGGAGAAATGAGCCAGTCAACAATTTTAATTCACTCCATAACCCATGGACATGGAAATGCACCATCCATGACCATGGTACACACCCTAAATTTCACCTGGTAGGCGATTTGCGGATCCAAGTTGGGTTCCGTGTCAAATTTTGGGCGTTTTATGGCGTTGTTATTTACCCACAGTCGGCTGGGTGATTTACGTAGAGAAATAGACGCACATGATATGGCTATGAGTCAAAACCGTGGTCCCCAGTGAACCCCAAAATAGCTGGGATTTATGGATGTTCATCCCATTAAAATGGATAGTAATTGGTACTGTATTGACCCCATATGGATCCATATATGGGACATGGAAATTCCAACGGTGAGTGTTACTAAAGCCATTGTTAGGTCATTGTTGGGTGGTTAAGATTCGCCTCAATCATCCCACACGTCACTGGGTTCCCATGTCCCAGATACGGATGTGATGGCCCCAGCGATCGCTCTGCAATCCTCGGATTGAACCGCCAAGAACAACGGATTTGCCCGGCACCAAAAATACAGAAACACAAGTTTTAATCAACAAAGTCTTTGTGATAACATTCATTTGGTATCCCATAGAATATCACCCATTGCAAATATTATCAGGGCCTTTTTGCCTATCTTAAAGGCAGCCCAGAAGAGATCTTTTTTTTAACAAGAAATACCAGCTTCTTCTAAAAGGAAAGTGATTTGAATCGATCTATCAATGGAATAGGGATGTATGCAAGTAGCTCTGGCTTGATTCCAGGGAACATGTGCCGCTTAAAGCCAGTAAGCCATCCGCATTTGTCCGAAAATCAGATCATCAGGTACCTTAAACATATTAAAGCCACTTTAGTTGATCAGTTGAGATTACCCTCTGGTAATTTAACATAACTATTGAAAATCGCAATTCAGTTCGTTGCTTTTCCTATAAAAAAAAAGTTGATTTTTCCATAGTTTTTTGTATGTTTGCCAGAGGGTAGATCATCATCATCTTCATGTTCAACGTTTCCAATGTTTGGGGTCCCAAGGATCCTCACGGGTCCTCTCAGCCAAGCATCTTCAGTGCCCTTTTCAGGGCGCTCCCAGCCGCAGCGGGTTGCCCCTGGTGGGCACGACACAAGCCTCGGGGATCTGAAGAGGGAGATTCTCTGGTTATTTACCCTCTGGCTATTTAACATAGCCACGGAAAATCCCCTAGTTTTAATGGGAAAAGCATCCAAAATTAGCAATTTTCCATGGCTATGTTAAATAACTAGAGGGTAACATTGCGAACCGGAAAAGCACCATTTTAGTAGGTATAACACATTGAACGAAATGGGACAATTTCAAGAGATTATGTCGTGTTGAATTACCAGAGGGTAACTGAGCTTTACCATTTTTCTACAAAACAGAATTATTTTCTACACCGTCTACACCTAATTATAATATATCAGTAACTTAAAATAACTTAAATCTTAAAAAACGAACAGGTCCACTACATTCCACCAAAGGATGATGCAACTGAAGCAAAAGGATGCCAAACCATGTTGAGGTGGTTGGCTTAGCAAATCTGAGTAATTAAACACTGCGGGGATTCCAACAACACTGGAAATATCACCAAGTGTTCAAAATCTAGTATCTGGATGGAACTGTTTTATCTGTTTTGTACTAATTTGGTTGTGAACCATGGTTCCTAACTTCAGTTTCATCGTCTCAGCACACGTTGACAACGCTCCCACAAAATCAAGGTCTACCAACACGGTCCTCAGCGGCATGATGCCTGAAGTGGATTGAAGTGGTATACAAACCATCAGGCGTATAGGGATTTGACATGATTTAACTATCATGTCTTGAAATTTCATGCAGATTCCACCATGATATTAACCTGGGTTTTTAGTACGGGAAAACACACAATGCGGGGGAACATCAAGTCCAGCCAACAAGCCGCTGAAAGGTGACGAGAGTGGAAACGATCAAAGGAATGTGTTTCATTACTCCTCCAGTAAACTAACATAGCTATGGCAAATCGCCCATGTATACATGATTTACCTTCAAAAATGGTTTCCATAGCAATCAAGCTGTTTGTTTACCAGAGGCCAGAGAGCACCTTCTTCTGGCACAAACATTAACTCGAATCAGATTTCTTCCAGACTTCCACGGACTCCCTCAACGGCAAAGGGCCCAAGTTGTAGAGAGCCAATGCCTGGGAATCCCAGCAAAAGAGCAATGGTGCAGTGGGTATAATCTGAACATCTCCACTCTGTGGATTATATATGGGTCTGTCTGAAACTACGGTATACCTTCTAAATGGCCATTGAATGGGGAAAATGATGACTAACCAATGGATGGAATGAGGTACCATATTTTCAGACAAACAAAAATATCAATATCCAGTTGTTTTTCTTTGGTCATCTGTTTGGGGGGAACATGTTCGCAAACCTATAGAGTTCACAAACACAAGAGTGAGTGAGTGAACTGGTGGTCTCCGGTGCTTTGCAATGCGATGCCTGATCAGTGCATGCGATTCTTCAAGGAAGCTGGATGCCAAACCAAGAGCTAACTCTTGGTTCAACGTTTATCGCAGCAAAAATACCCCATGAACCCTTGGTGCTTTGTAGATCCCCTGCTGTGAGTTTAACATAGTTTAACTTCCCGTGAGGTAAACTATGAATCCATTTTTACAACCCCCACAAAAACATAGAAAACATGTAAGTGCATGGCTGTACCCTGTGATTACAGGAGAGTAATCCATCCAAAACCTACCAGTCAAAGCACCCTTTGGGACATTAGCCCCATGACCTTGGAAAAGATCACCTGACGATGGCAACCACGATTTTCACCAACAAGTGATGTTCATGGCTCACCATAAAATGGTGACATCTTTCGTCAACAGAAACAATCATCAACACCATGATTTATGGATATTTATGGGGTCTAGATGAATCAGTAGTCATATGACTCATACCTCTCATATCACTTCTGGCTTGTGAATTTCAACACCCATTTTCAAAATACCATTAATCAATGGGGAGCTAGGAGTCGGACTGTTTTGTGGTAACAAAAATGGCACCGTTTCTACCGCCTTCACTGCACGCCCAGTTGCCACATAGGGCGTTTCTTGCGAGGGCAATAGCTCAAGCGCCTGGCCCCGGAGAACCATTTCACCAGTCTACCCTTGGAAAATTGTGGTTTGATTAATGTGAGCAACCCTGGCTGCCATAAAACCTACAATTTGGGATGGCTAAGAAAAAACCATCAACATGGTGATGATTTGGGGATGGTTTCTTTTCTGTGCTATCTTCTGGATCATGATGGTATTAAACTCGATAAAAACACATGCTGGGTCCGACCCACTGTACTTGGATGGCTCACTTTTCGGTTGTGGATTGCATGCCACGCTTCGGATTGCCACGCTTACCATGCGCTTCCCGTTCCACCGTTCTACCCGACCTCCTGGAAATTCTCCGCAGCCTTCTCGAAAGCTCCTGGGAGAACAAGTTACCCTGTTGCAGCGCCCGTGTCTAGATACAATCTCACAATGGTCCAATGGTGCTGAGAACACAATGCCATGTGGAAATAATCAACTTCCTACATGTTCTTGGGTTCTGTGTCACTTTTCCCATGTTTTCCCACTTTTCTCTAGCAATTGCATTGTTTGATGCTAGATTGTCCATGCTGCCTTGTTCCTGCTTGGTCCTTCGTCCCAGCTAGCTAGCGGATGAGTTCATCCCAGTTCATTCATGTTCAATCAGTAGGAAATTGGTCTAGCCTATAGTCATTAGTGGGCTTATAATCCAGTAATTTAACATAACCTTGGCAAATCATCGTATGTGTGTTATAGCTAAATCATCGAGCGCAATGGGCCAAGGCTTCCAGTTCGCCAAGCGGAGCGTTCAACACCCTGCCGGGCCCAAGGTTCCGCGTGCGTAGTGAAGGCTGCCCAGATTGTTGAGACATTCCGCCACGCTGGGGTGATCTCGTCCAACGAGATCTTTCCCTGCGGATTCCCCAAATGGTTAACCAATGGGAAAATACACCATGATCTTCAGCAAATCTAGGAGTCCCAAACTTGGGGGGGTTCGAACATGTTCAAACAATCACTGTTCCAAGTTCTGTCCTCATGTTTCATGGGCAAATCTAAATGCAATGGCGTTTTTCAAATCGTACCTCCTAAATTTGATGATTTGATTTGAAATCATAATCTTCCGCATTCAACTTCTGGGGTTAAATACCTCATCTGCAGACACACCCCAAAAATATGATATTATTGATTAACGCCATATATATATATATATATATACTATATTGTCGATATGCCTATACTATCCCATACTATATCTCAGTTACAGTACCAGTAGTACCGCACAAGGCGGTGGCGGAAGTTTCAGGAATAGCAAACTATAGGAAAGGTGAGTTGCTGTGAATGATGGATGGCAGAGCGAAC
>BGPT01000439.1:104243-133931 GCA_003297045.1 Symbiodinium sp. clade C Y103 | reverse complement strand
CTTCTGACTTTCTTCATCGTCTGACTTTCTTCATGGCTGTGCTTTTCCATCTGTCCATATTGTCGGAAGGTTTAGCTTCTAAACTTCCTTCGATAAACCCACATTTTCCCATGTGAACTCAGCCCTTTTTGATGCTAAAGCCACGTCGAGGCACTCAGCTGTAGGGCTTCCTGGTGATGTGCCAAGGCATTCTCCGGCTGCCCCACGTCAAAGTAGGCCACGCCCAAACTGCTACAGACCTGGTGGAAAAATCGGGGGATTTTGTGGATTTCATTGGGGAAAAATCTGGCTTTTGAAGACTTTTAAAGTGAACATTTAGATTTTACCTTCAACAAGTTTAGTGATTTCAGAAGGAAAACAGTCTTCTTATGAACAGTCGTCTGATTTTTTCCGTGCACAAATTGGCTTAACCGTGGTTTACCCAAACATGGGGATGAATGGGAGTTTAAACCAACTCAAATTTGTCGTTTAACCAGGGCGAAAAACCAGTTGGTAAGTGGGATGATCCTCCTGGTGGGGACTTCATCCTCGAACATGGTGGATTTCACAATGTTCCAAGCATCAGAAATGCCAAGTTCAAAGCATTTTTGGGGTCAATGGATTGAGAAAATCCATGTAAACCATGAGTCATTTTTCTTGGTCAAAGCCCATGGATTTCCATCGTGTTCCCATTGATGAAATCCAATTAGATGGTAAACTAACATAACTATGGAAAATCACAATTTTTCATGGGAAAATCCACTATAAATAGCCATTTTCAATAGCTATGTTAGTTTACCAGAGGGTAAAACCCCCCCCTCCTTCTGTTGGTCAACTCTGCCAAACTCTCCCATTCGCACCTCTGATTTCACGAAGCGCGTGTGGATCAAGGCTTTGGTTAACTTCTCATCCTCCAGCAGGGGTCAGGGGCGTGTAACCAGCAAAAATCCCTGGGAATTTCATGACAAATCCATCCAAATCTTGGAGCTTTGAATGGGAAAATCATGGGAAAATCCACGGGAAATCCATGGGAAATGCTCTATAAAAATGGCTCAAGTCAAGAAATGCCCATGACTCACATCTGGAAATCACCCCCTCCAACAGATTTCCGCCTTCTCCCGAAAGTCAATGGCTTCACTCAGCAGTCGCATTGCGTTTTGGTACTGTCCGATGGCCGTCTCTGCATCGCCCAGCTGATGGTTCTGACGCCCCACCTGAGGTGATTTGAGGGCCCCAAAGGAGGCGGGTTTCACCAACAAAACCATTGGGTTTATAGGTGATAATGGTTGATTGATGATAGGTAAGCCGCTTGAACTACATGTTCGGATTGCTGGAGTTTTGACTGATGTATCTATGGTTCAATGGGTTTAACCGGAGGCCCCTTCTTGTAGACTCAACATAAATCTTGCAACAGGATGGTAATGGTATGCTGGAACCCTGTTTTTGGCATGTTCATGGTCCCAGGTCATCTAAACACCTTCCACTCTACCCTCCGGTCATCAAACCTGGTTTCTATAGCCGAAAAAATTGCCTTTGAAGCAAAGGATTCGCCCTCATGGCTCCCATTCAACATGGGATTTTCTCGTTGCCAGGGTTGGATTTCCAAAGAAGAAATCGCGTACAAATTGGGCCGCGAACTTTGCAGGTTGAAATTCCAAGTGTGTTTGATTCTCAGAGGTACCCAGCCTAATTGGAGGATACCGCTTCGTGGTAACTCGTCATTAGCTGCGGTTAAAACCCAATTTGTGCATGAAATGCTTCCACCGTATACAGCGGACATATACGATTACCATCAATTACCAACCACGTTTATCGCAACCCCCAAGATGATAAACATGGGAAAAATGAACAAACAACTACAGAAAGAATGGCACAATTCAATATTTTTACATATATGTTCCTATTTTTATCTATATTTCTGTCTGTCAGTCTGTCAGTCAGTCTGTCTATTTATATATCTATCTATCCACTTCTCTGCATGCATACCGTATAAATGAATAGATACATATGTATATATTATGAAAAAATAAATGAATAAATATAACAAATATACAAAAATATATATATATATATACATACAAATATATATATATATACATACAAATATATATATATATATATACACAAATATGTATGTATATATATATATATATACACAAATATATATATATATATATATGTGTGTGTGTGTGTATTATACGTATATACATTCATATGTTCTCCAGCTCCCAAGTACAAACCTGACCTGACCTCATGGCCTGGCCTCATGGAGACTCTTGGCCAAACTGACTCCGATGGCCGACTTGCGAAATGGCAGGGTCTCTGCCTGCCGTGGCTAGGAACCGGTGCTGAGGGGCTGAGGTTGTGGAACGAACTTGGAAATTCACATAGAAAAATGGATTGGTTAATGGGAAAATGTTAACCGGAAACCCATGGGATTTTCCCATGAAATTGATCGGGGTTTCCGGTTTCAATTTTCCCATTCACCAATCCAATGAACATGGAAAAATGGCAGATTTCGAGTTGATAGATGTTGATATCGTTGATTTGTGAGAACTATGTTGGCTGATTTATATCTAGGTTAAATGTTGAAGGGCTTATGGTAGATATGATATATCAAACTAGTTAGATGGGATGTAAAGCACCTAGGTGGCTCACCCCAGGAATGTAGTCTACTCTAGCAATCCTTTCCCCCTAATACTAACCCCCCCCTAATAGTAAACACCTCGGGTAGTTTTTATTATTAGGGGGGTATTTATTATTAGGGGGACCCTAATAGTAAGCGCCAGACCTTAATATTANAATTAATACGTTGCAAAAAATTGGATTTCGAAGCGGATCCCTAATAGTAAGCGCCAGACCTTAATACTAAAAACTACTTGGATTCAGGGGACCCTAATATTAGCACCCCGGGGTTAACTAGTTTTTATTATTAGGGGGTAGAACCCACAAATGGTAGGTTTATTTTTAAATTGTTTTCTAAAGGGGATCAATTAAAAGTCNTTAAAAGTCAAATTGGCCAACCACAAATTTCCCAAAATTGGAGATGGACCCTAGTTTTTAGTATTTGGGGGACGTTTAGTAATAGGGGGAAGGGATTAGTGCAATGAGTAGACCATAATAGACCTCAGCCTCCCTACCCTACCACAAACATATTCCTGCTGGGAAGAACCACCAAGGGAACTTGTACTGGATGTCCAAAATAGAACATGCGTTCCATCTGACAAACACAGAGCGCAATGGGGTTGTTTCTGTTCAAGACTATTTTCAGGATGTTTGTTCTTCTGTTTATTTAAATGGCAACTCAAGACCTTTTGAACTGTTCATTGATTTCTTACTCATGATTTCTCGGTTCTATGACTCCCACTGTATCAAATATCTCACTTGTAAAGGAAATCAACCCACCCTCCAAATCAAAACCCAACACAGTGGACCACAAACTAAACCAACCCAACAAGTGAATCAGGGTTTTGCAGGGGTGTGGTGATTTTATGTTCTTTCCATCTGCACGTGGCGATTGATTGAAGGTTCTGTAACTCAGGGGCCGTGTCTGCGCCTCGTATTCCTTCTGTTGAACCTCTAGCGTCTCCTGACAGGTCGGTATGTATATGATTGTATATACCCTCTGGTAAACTAACATAGCTATGGAAAATCGCAATTTTTCATAGGAAAATCAACTATACATGGCAATTTTCAATAGCTATGTTAAATTACCAGAGGATATAACCCCCAATGCAGTAAAAAAAATGCATGTGTGAATAGAATAGACTGGGTTTTTACTACGCACATCTACGCACATCACACACCGCAAGAACAAAAAAAAAGCCTAAAGCATTCAAAACCCACTGTCCACTCATAAAAACTGTCTTCCCCAAGCTCAGGCTGAAAGAACCTAAACTTCCTGTAATCACTGGCATCACCCAATCGCTCACCATTGGCAGAAAATCCTCTGATGGCTCATGGGAACTTCACAAACAACTATGTTTATATATTATATAAAACCCCAAATGTTTATATATAATCCCACTTAGAAAGGTATGTACACATATGCAAAACTTGAACTGCCCCTACTTCAGGGACTAGGCCCTAAGGAACTCGGCCGACATGCCGGGCACCACCCCAAGTCCTGCAGATACGCCAAACCGGTTGCGGCACGACCCACGTCGAGGCCCATTGTCTCGAACTTTCCCAAGTTGATGTAGCGATTTGACCTGTGCCGACGCCACACTTGTTTCCTGTTGGGAAAATCATGCACATTTCACACATTTCAGGTGGGTTTTCCACATCTATATTGTTGATTAAGTAAAGGCTAACCCCTGCTTGAGCAATTAGCGATAGTCTTTTCGTGTCGGAAGTGGTACCCCTCCATATATCAATCATTCAAGATGTATCAACCTGAGGGTTGATTTGTGGCTCGACATTCATCGCCATCTACCCCAACTGCCTGCAGCAAGTGGCGGCAAGTGGCTGTGGATTTCAACCAGTGTTTTTCCACATCACTGTATTACCCAAAACGTATTAATTGCCCACTTTCCCTGGTAAATGTACCCTTTGCATAGCTCCAGTGATAATGATATGGAAAACCAACCGTTTGAATTGTGCGTTTTCCATATCGTTGTGTTATACTGGAGGGTAATCATTGAGTATCTTCCTATCCCCATTGTATTCCAATCTGTTCTTGAAACTGTTCTGTTGCTTGTTAAAATCCAACTCCATGTGATCATTGTGCCCTCAATTTGTTGGTGGATCCCCCAGACTAAGTTCCTGGATTTCCGTTTCAATTTAAATCCCATAGTTCATCGTTCCTCCCTATTGATCCACATTCTTGCGGAAAAGTGACTTAAACTCCCAAATCATACCCCAAATACCTCTCAAAGGTACTTGAATCCACAGGGATTGCTGTCATCCAGAGCAATTGTTACCAATCAATCATTGATAAATTAGAAGATATTAATGCGAAATAATCAAAAACATATTGACCATGGGCTTGTCTCAAAATGGGACAAAGGCCGCCAAATCCAATCAATCCAATCATTTATCATCAGTTTATCATCATTTTCTGCCCCAAAGACGATCATTCCCCCACGTCAAATGGATCAATTGATCGTCAGGGCACGGATTCGCCGCCGCGGCGAAGGCTCTTCGCTTCACCGGACCAGCCAGTGCCAGGCAGGCGTGGGCACCACGAGTGCGTAGCGACGCGACGGCCATGGCAGCCATGGGGCAGAGGCGGGTGGTTCAAGCCAAAGAGCCTGAAAGGCAATAATAAACCACCTATATTTTGATGGTTTATACCACCTATTTATGGTGATTTTGGGGATGGTTTATTATTGTTTTACCAACATTATAAGATTTTGGATGGATTTTGGAGAGTTTTGGGAGATGCTGGCTGGAGTTTGCGATTTTGGAGCTTTTGTTGAGGTGCAGCAATCATTTTATGGAGTCTCACATGCTTGGAATCTATGTTTTGCCGCAAGCGTGGCTCTAGACTCTTGACACTGGACCACTGGAGGGCTGCTTTGCCTGAACTTCCGCATCGAGTCACTCCTGAGGACATGAAGCATGGAGCCTGTTGCATTTCAGCTTTTCAGGCGCCGAAATGAGCCGAAAGAAAGCACAGCAAATGGTGAGTATGGTGTCTATAAATGGTAACCATGAAAGTATAACTGAGGCAATTACTCAGGTTACCAGCCCCAATTAGAAACTGGTCCAGTCAGCGATTGATATAATCATTAGTCATGATATATATAAGGAAAAGAAAAGGTTGGTACTCCAAGAGATGCTTCATCACCAATCGACTCTCACCAAATGGGATGGTCGACAGGGACATCACACAGGGAGGGATAGATTCTGCTAAACATCCATTTGTTTCCCTGTTTCACCAATTCCGGATTTGAGTGGTTAAGTTCCATGTTTGCTTGTTCAAATCCAGATGGATATTGGTTAAATCATTAAACTTGTTTTTTGGCCTGGTCATTTTACTGTGCTTTTTAATGTTCATGACTAATCTTGGATACCTTGCAAAGAATAGCTGGCTAGTACGTGTCCTTTAAGTACTAAGTTTAAACTACGCAACTCACCGGTTGCTTTACCCTTAATGTTTCTTTCGTAATATGCCCATTTTAGACAATTTGTTTGTAGGTAAATGATCATATCACAATGGCCAAATTTTCCATCATTGGTTATATAAGTTATATCAGTCATATCCTTAGTCATTTTTTTTGCTAAAAAAGTCGCTCCCTCTAGTAAACTAACATCTCTATGGGAACCAGCATTTGAAACAAATAAAATCACCGAAGTAGAGTAAATAAATGGGTCATTCAATGGCTTACAGTTCGCAAACTGTCAACATGCGTAAATCCCCAAATGTTATCATTGAGACCATCGTTACTCTCTGGTAATCAAACATGGCAAGCTGGAAAATCCACCATGTAGTTCGGGGATTTTCCCAGCTACAAACCTCCATTGGTTCGGGGATTTCCCAGCCACGTGGCTGATGACACCGGAGGGTATTCCAACCATAGCCGCAGGTAACCATAGAAAAACCCATAGTTGATCCCACTAAACCTGCATCCCCATTAGTACATCCCCGTTAGTACATCCCTGTTAGTATTACATATTTCTTCCAATGTCCTTAACCAATCACCATAGTAATCCTTAAACCCATATATATATATATATATCAAATACCATAGTTAACCATACTCAATACCAAAGGATAAATCCCAATCTGCTCATGGAAAATGACTCATTCACAAATGGTAACAAGCTATATCAAACTCATGATTTAACATTAAAAAATGAGTTATATCTCTCTTGCATCTTTAAGTTTTTATCCTGTTACAAATCACATTTATCAAACTCGCAATTCGTTAGGGCGAAGTGCCATCGCGTCCAAGATGCTGGCGCCCAGCGCTTGAGACGTTCACCAAGGAAGCTTGAACCCACAGCCTGGCAAAAAGCAACAGCCTGCTAAAATTGATGTCTATATACAACATATCTGCATAGAATATATGTATGCATATATGTGTATATGTATATCTATATATATATATATGTGTGTGTATATATAGATGCACATATACATATACATATAATATATATATATATGTGTGTGTGCTTGTGTGTGTGACACACATACATACATATATATATGTGTCTAACTATTGTTAGTGTGGTATAGTGTGGTAATCTTTATTATCATGATATGTTGAAACATATGGAGTTCTGTATGTGTAGTCATGTGTGTACAACTTTAATGTATATATATAAATAAATATGTAGAGTTATGTATACTGTATATATTGCAGGATGAATAGATTCAATCAAAAATAGGCCAGAGCTGACGATTTGGTCCATAAATTTGAAGCTTCCCGACTTCTCCCCAACGTCCGGATACCTCCCACCTTGGCAATGGGTGGGAAGTAGAGAAAACCTCAGACATGCAGAATCTAAGCTGGTTCGTGGCTGAAACTCACTTCTATCAATGATAATCATCCCAGGTCCCAGGTATCAGTAGGATGAAAAATAGTTTTACCCTCTGGCTATTAAACATAGCCATGGAAAATTGCCCATTTATAGATGATTTATGGTGATTTACCTATAAAAAATGGTGATAAGGTCCAGGGCATCAAGGTCCTCAAGAATCTCCTGCCCAACCAAACGGTTGCTTCGCTTAAACTTTCTTAGTTACTGTCCCGTCTTCTGCCCTTTTGTCTCCCTCTGGAACGTTGGCGGAACCGCCGACTGATGCATGATTCTCGACTGTTAATAATCTCACCATCTTGCGACGGCAGTAAAAAAGGAAAAGGAAGCAGATGTTTGCATCATTCTGCCAATCATGCATATCTATATCCACCTCTGGATAAGTCTACCCTCCCAGATCATCTCCTCCTTCATCTGCTCCATCAGCTGCAGCCGTTGCGTCTGTCTCTGCCTTCCTCAAGCCATCAGCCGACCACCCCTGGCTGTGTTGCACGCAGTCTTCTTAAATCCTGTACGCGGTCTCCCTGGATCCTTCTGCGGGCGTCCAGCCGTACGCAACTGGGAAGCACGCTTGCGATATCTTCCATGGCTATACTCAAGCAAAGGATTTCATCATAATTGACGATTGCCCAGATATGCGGCGAGTTTGCTGAGCATTCCACACCCACAATCCAGATCAAAGTTCCGTTCCGAAGACGCCTGCTGCCCGGACCATTCCACGTGAGGGTCGGCATGCCGTTGGGAATGGCCCATGAGCTGCATGAGTGCAAACATGAAGCTTGGAGCTCTATCGTCCAGGACCGAGAGGGTTCCACGGGGCTCACCCTCAACTGATAGGCCAAGCGTTTCCGCACGGTTCCGCTTATCTGATTCCCCTGCTGCCCGGTTTTCGAGTTTCAATGTACTCCCTTCTTGCACACCAGAGTCCGATGCAGATTCTGCAGCAGTGGGATCCATAAGAGCCGGGATTTGAGGCTCCCGGCGGCCTATAAACTTTGGCTTAACCCGGAAAGGAAGGATACCATAAGGAAGGTTACGGTACATTTGAAAATGAGGTGAGTATTCCCCCAAAACCTTGAAGTATCTGAATCCACAACCACCACGACCCCTAAGTTTGAAATCCGATGTTTCCAGTTTGGAAGCCTTCGCCCCAGCGAATGGATGCCAACGTGTACCCTGCGGTAATCAAACATGGCAATGGACAACATCAATTGTTTCTTCTATGGGAAATCATCTATAAATCAATTTCCACTGCCATGTTGTCTGGCAGGAGGGTACCTGCTCTGGAGCAGCTTGATGCAGAGTGCACACCAATGAAATCGCTCGAAAAGACTCTATATGGGTTGCTTCACAATTGGTATCATCCCAAATTACGTTGGATAATATCCAACAAGTAGGTATAGAACGTACAATGTGCCCAACAACTAACTAAGATAGACCCTGCTACACTGGGTTCTAAGACCAGCTTCCTCTTCACATTGGTGATTTTCAGGGGCTATCACGGACCTAATTGTGTCTAGTTCGCAAGTGCTTCACTCAGCATCCAAGGGACGCTTCTCTGGCAGTAGGTCTGGCCGCGGCAAGAAGTGAGAGAAGGTGATCACCTGACACACTTTATCATCGAACAGTGGAAGGGCGCTGGAAATCTGGAAGAGGGTACATGTCAAAAAGTACATACTGTATCCAGTATAATACTTCATGACACATCGCAGTTGCAAAGTTAACTGGCTCACCTGCAGCAGGAGTCAAGCCAGTATTACTGCAGTATAAGTGGATAAATTTTGAGCAAACGTGAAAATATGGTTGATGAGTGAACGTGGTTAAAGAGTTGAAGCTACAAGTGGTCGGTCGAGATTCACACTATATTGTGTTTTACTCCCTTCTGGTTCATAGGGGTATCAATGATGTAAAGACAGACGATAAACTCAGAGAATTACAGGAACCTTTAAGTTAGAGGTACCTCAGAAATGTAAGGTCCGTTTCTTTTGGGCGTTCATTTCAAGGAAGATCTCCCCAAACCACCAATGACCTGGGCTCCCCCACTGCCCTGGCTGAAGGCCTTGATGCTCGCAGAGCCTGTCGGGTTGGGAGCTCCATTGGCCCTCAAGTTCAAAAATCTGACAACATAGTGTATATGTTATCCCCAATAGTGATAAAATCCGACATAAAGGAGTTGGCATGTGTATATATATATATATATATACATTTTTATTTATTATTTATTTAGTTCGTTATTTATTTTTCTATATGTTATGTTCGATGTTGGGGTAATTGGAGATAGGAAGTTGTGGGATAGTTGGGTGTAAATCGCAAAGGCCTCCAGTTTTTGTGAGGGACTGTCGGACTGCAAGTCACTTGCTGACTGGGAGCCAGTGCAACAACCCGACAACTAAAACCTCTTCAACATCTTGAATTGAAGAATAATGTAGTCAACATATGACTATTGCAAGTGAAATGGGCTAGAGAAAAGTAGAGTAGTAGGCCTCGAAGGGTTGATTTGATTGGTTGAAGGCAGGATCAGATATCAAGCACGGATTTTGATTCACCACTGTGCTTCTGATCATTTGGGGGTACCGTTTTAGTATATTTACTAGCAAATCTTCACTTCTTGTGGGTAACCTCTTCCAGCCTTCTTTAAACCCGAGTTGAGATTATCATAATTTGCATTGCTAAATCCCAGTAGCTGCCCATTATTTTTAAAGGTTCCTGCGGGTACCCCCCAATAGGTTTCATCTTATATGGATCCATTGTGGTCCACTAATGCTTCATTCTTCAAATAATTTGCTTTTTTCTCACCTATAATCAGCTATATATCCATGTACATCCCATGAAATATCATGAAATCCTGAATTTTTGTGGTTAACTCAGCATCTTTTCATATTTTTTCCTATGGGTTTCCGTTTAGGGAGGCCCCATCACTGGCACCTCCCGGGAGTCGTTGAGGTCATCGAAGCGCCGAGCGATGGAGTCGCTCTCGTCGAAGGCCGTCAAGCCTTGAGGCCACTTGCCTCGCTGTGGCGTGATTTCAATCGTTATTTGGTTATTGGCTATGGGTCAAAATTAAGGACTCGGGGGACCACAGATTTAGGTCTATGCTTAGTATTAACCATCCAATTATTGTGGTACCTAATTTTGACCCATAGCCATTTTTTCACAGGGATTTTATGATTTTCTGGTGATTCAACCAACAAAAATTGTGATTTCAATGGGATTTAATGGTGATTCAAGCAAGAAAAATGGTGATTTCATGGTGATTTAATGGTGATCTAATGGGGTTTACCTAGAAAAAAGGATGATTTTTTCATGGAAGTTGAATGGGATTTTATGGTGATTCAACCAAGAAAAACGGTGGTTTCATGGGATTTCATGGTGATTTTTCATAGAAGTTGACAAAATCTGACAAACATGAAGTGAGATTTAATGGAATAATACTGTTATAATGACAACCCCCTTCCAAGGTGGTGCCCCGGTTTGTTTCCTTGGTGGGTTGAAATAACTATATAGGTGAAGTAGGGTTTATAGCTAGGTTAAGTAAGGAATAGGGTGCATATGACCATCAGAATGGGGTTAGGCATGATGATCAGCCAATGATTAAAATAAGTCACATGTAACAATTCATGCAAATTATACCGATGGTGGTGTTTGCAGAATTTGACATATGATGGGATGTGTCATGGTGATGACTTTGTAGCCATAAGATGGATGATCGGGAAATCGTGCTATCATCCAATTGGGCTGTTGAAATTCTAGAAACGATAGGTAAATTAAATTGGTTGAAATAACGGCTAACGATTGGGTTTACGGTGTAGATATCAGAGATATCTAGAGTTGGATAGGTTTATCAACCATTTTATGGCTTTGGGGGCCTTCTTGTATTGATCAATATCTGCACGATTTTTTCATGGGTGGCAGCATGTTGCAGCTGGGTGGTTTATACGAGCTCACCAACCTGAAAACATGCTGGAGTGGTTCTAAAGGGATTGTTTCATCACGGATTAGCATTTGTGATAGCCATTGTTTATTACATCATTGAAGGATATTGAAGGTATGCCCTTCTATCATGCGGTTGTAGAACTCCTAGTAGCCTTGGTAGCTCCAATTGGTTCTCCATTTATTCCCATAGTTTGTTGCTTCCCTCCTAAGCACGGGACAGCTTTGTACAAAACTATCAATCATGGATTGGTTTAAGGGAAAATGAACAGGAAACCATGGTTGTTACTAAAGTTTTTACCATCAAATATAGAGGTTTCCCGTAAATTTTCCGGTTAACCAATCCAATGAATCAAAAAAAACTATTCAGCATCGATTTGTTAAGGTTCACTCCGGACCTGGATGGATGGGAACGAGCACAAGAACTGCAAGGAGAACCTCCTGGTCCAATAATATGCATTTTTGTAAATGTTCATCTGTAGATGAGTGACACCTATGCATTGCTACTCTTGGACACACGAAAACAAATAGTTATGTCTGTTCCTCTTTTTGATGTTCACAACACTCAACCCAGCTAATTACTCTTGATTCAAAGTAGGGACTTCCCGTTGGCAGGTTAAAATTCTGGAGGGTAGCCCGGCAAGAAAACAGCTCGGCAAACCATACAAATTCCTACACCACAAACAAAGCCATGATCTTCGGATTTTACATCTAACATCCTGATGGGTTTCCAGGACGCCGTAGTCCTCACCCGGGTAGGACAAGGCACAAAGCATGAAGTCTGACATCATCCTTGCGAGCGAATGGGATCGAATGGGATGATTTTTTGATGTCACTCTTTGGGGAAAGCCGCATGGGGAATCACACTTGAAACGAAGATGTCATCCTCGGCAGCTCTGAAGATCATGATCACAGGCGCCAAAGTTGGGCAATGAACTTATCCCGAATATACCAAGTTGAGTTCCAAGTTTGCACTCATGAATTCGCATGTAACCCAGTTACATATGGAGGGATCCCGGCCGTAGAGGGTTCAAAAATGGTCCAAAATCGGTTCAAAATACCTACTCTTCATCTTTAAAATCCAGCTTGGGTAAGTAGGGTGGCACCACTTCGTTAGACCCTCTCCAACCCCTATCGTCCCTGGCGTGACACCGAGTGGCTTCTCAACGGGCGGTAGGCTCTCATCCAAGATCTCGGGTTCTTTGTCGAAGCCTCGGTGACATTTGTCCACGTGTGACTCATACAAATTGTATTACCATCTGGCTATTTAACATAGCCATGGAAAATGGCCCATTTATTGCTGATTTATGGCGATTTACCTAAAAAAAACAAAAAAGGTGATTTTCCATGGCTATGTTAAATAACCAGATGGTAAAATGGGAGTTAGACCTGAACAAAATGAACATTTAAGTCAACCAGAAATGAGACATCTGAAATTATCTAAATGTATTCACGCCAAAAACACCATCACTTGGGCTCAACCAGGGGCTCAACCAGAAACAAAAAAGAGGATGCTAATCAATAAAAAACTGGGTTTCAGGTTGAAGCAGTTAGCATTTGGAGTGAGCCAGAACCAGCAACACCAAATCTGGAAATTCACCTCCAGGCAACCATTACCTGGTAACGCTCTCTTTCTCCATTTCTCCCCTTGGGGTGTTAGCCCTCTACCGCACTGGGTCCTCCAACTGGCATGGTACCAGGAAAGCAGCGGCACGATCAAGACCTGCTGGGTTTCGGTCAAACTCATCAGCCTCATGATTACATCCAAGCTAGGGTCTATATGGAGGTTTCCTAAAAGATTCTACAATGGAAACCTATAATCATCCAAAATCAATTTTGACCACTTTAGTATTGAAACCCATGGTTTTGGGCATCCCCCATTTCAAGAAACACCCAATGTGTGTATATATATATATATACTTGTTTATATCTGTGTGTGTCATGGTTTCTATTCAAAATGACAAAATGTATAGTTATGGTGGTCTTGGATTTTGACCCACTGACGGTGCTGGTTACAACTAATAGTGTAAGCCCATCTTAGGTGGTTGCCTTTGCTAAGCGTTATCTCTAGCGAGATCGTTGTGAGTTTACCTTGATTTGCCAGATTGATTCACTGGGAGCCATAGCCTATGTCAAACCATCAAGAATGAAGTAGCCATAGCGATTGATCTCAATGGTTGTCCAATCATTTCAAATTCTTACACCGATTCATAAGCCATGTACCAAGCGACTGGCTGTATCCTGCTGCCCGCCTTTCCAACGAAGCTGGGCTGCGTCTTGACCCCGAGCTCCTTCCACGATCTTTTGGTGGCCGGGGTGACGAATGAACACAAGGGTATTACCCTCTGGTGAACTAACATAGCGATGGAAAATGGCAGGTATAGTTGAAATAATAGTAAAAACATGATGATTTTCCATAGCTCTGTCCGTTTACCAGAGGGCAATGGTTGGTGAATAGTGCAATGGAGGAATGGGGGGGTCATGAACATTCTCTAATGGCAACTCGCAAGGCCAAAGCCATCCTGCTGTTTCGACACCCTCATGTTAGGAGCGGTGGGTTACATCGCAACGTTCTCGCGTTCCGAAAATAACAGTATCTGTATGTATCATTCTATTTTTTCGTGTCTCAGAGTTACATAGATTGGTTGACAAATAGCTCAAGTATGGTTTATGGATTTATGGATGGTAGATATTCTACAGTTCACTGGCTTTAAAGACCAAGAAACATCTGCCATGGGGGCACACCGCGGAGGAACACTGTTTTCAAGGACCGTCCTCACAAAGCTCTTCCAGTTTCCTGAAGCAGCGCTTATTGGATGACCACTGGGATGACCACTGGTCGATTTGGATGTGCCAAATGGCTACAGTCTTAAAGCTTGGATTTTCTCGAAGGCTTAAGGGCCCCACAGAGGAAAGCAAAAACCCTTCCGAGTAGATTCATGAAATCGAATTTGACCAATGATCGAGTCTGAGAAAAAATCTTCAGCAAATTCAGGCAACAAATAAAAAAGGTACCAGTAGAAAATAGAAGAACTATAAAATGAATCCTGTAAGCAACCTACCACTGAAATTGTAGCTTACTGCAGCTTACCCATGTCTTGTTGTCTCTATATCATCATCTTGTTCGGTTAAATGCGCATTCCTTGTAGTATGTGCTGAATATATCTACCTTGCTGCGAGGCTCAACATGCAAAAAAATGGAAAAGCAATTGGAATCTTGGAGGATGTTTCTGATTTAGGATTAGAACTACAACTAGTTGAAACAGCCTAGTTTTTCAACATCAAAAAATTAGTTGGCAACTATCTTAGGATTAGAACTTGCCAAACTCCATCTTTCGCGGGTTGCTGCTTAGGGGGTCTATATCCCAGTTTGTGAGTGGGCACCAGCCAGTTTGTACCCCAGATATCAGCTATAAATGGAATTCACCAGTCGTGTGTTTGTTTTGTAAATGTATAGTCTATAAATCACTTGCCAACTCGAATCCCATCCAAGCAGCTACCCCCCAAAAAAATGGGAACATATGTTGCCATTGTCTCAAGATTGGATCTTGTCAGATTGCCCATGGTGCACACCAGATCCTGGACGTACCGTGCATGTCAAGTGGCTGAAACTTCTCAATGGAATCCTTGCACCCATCCTGTGGTCGTGGCGCAGCCAGTGAAGGTCGACTCATGGCATCTTGAAACATCAAAAAGGGAATTTACAGTAACCAACAACAATGATGTCATAATGCAACCTTTACGGTGATGTAATGGGGATGTTACCAACAATATCCAATTGAGTGTGTCTCAAAAAGCCTTAAAATAGCAGAATTTCTTCCACAATTGCATCCATGGAACTTGATTCTTGATGATAATAAACAATTAGGGTTCGGGGAGGGGGGGCCGTTTCTGAGACAAACCCATGGGGCCGTCGAACGTAAAGATCTTTGTGTTACTACTCCCCTCCTGTGCTCGCCCTTGTGCCTTCCTTCGAAACACGTGTGGGCTCAATCATATCATGTCCATCTCTACCGCGCCCAGGCTTGTCCGGGATATTAACTGCGCCAGTGACTGACGACGTCAAAAAAAAATGGAACACATAATGATTGCAAGCCAAAAAACCATGGAGAAAAGTCACAAACCCTATTAATCATGTGGGTAAAACAATCATAAACTAGTAACTATCCCAAATTCACCATGCATAGGTGGTCTATACCATTCCCAAACGTTTTACCTACATTAGTAGCAAATTCCTGTCCTATCTATTTGGGGGTGTTACTTTTTTCGCCAACACACCGGTCCAAACCTGGACGCTGCAAACAAGCCTTGGGATGGAGCCAGAGGTCGTGATTGCCTACGGAGGACGCCGACCAGGATGGCTGGGATTGCTGATGACAGGGTTGCGAGAAAAACACCCCAGGTACCAGAGGGGTAAATTGGAGAAATTAATATATATATATATACATATACAATTATATATAAATAATCAATTAGATATGTATATATATATATATCACTGGATTGGTTTAAGGGAAAATCTAAACCGGAAACCTCGGTATTTGATGGGGAAAACCATGGTTTCCTGTAGATTTTCCCTTTAACCAATCCAGTGATAGAGGTAAAGCAAGCCATTTGCGACATTGTGGCTATCATTTATATATCTGTAATGAGTTTGGAGCAACCCGGCCCTGGGTTTTTCAGAGTCACTTGGAATGGCTGGTTCAACGGTAAAATCCAAAGCTTCACTGTTTGGATATCAGCTGGTGTTGTGAGTATGCACCAGTGTTTGGATCACCTAAGTCCAGGCCAAAGCGTCATACAATAAACTACCCCTAGGTCAACATAGCTATGAGAATGGCCATATTCAATAGGCAAATCATCCAACTAAATGGGGCATTTTCCACAGCAAGCTGCAAACAGTATGGTCACCCGCTGTGAGTAGAACGAAGCTGGCAATCCCAAAACGGGCAACCGCCTGTGTGCACTTGGTTTTTCATCATTACTTGATGGCTCTCTCTCATAGTTTATGGATTCCGAAAGTTGCGAGATGGTCACAACAACCGCACACCATCAATCTAAGTTGATTGCGATACTCACTCAAATGACTCAAGCTCAATGTGCCATACCCCAGCTCATACTCACTACCGCCACTACTGTCATCTTTGTTATTCACCACTTTCCAACTGCGATGCCAGGAACAGTTCAGGAATCCCATGGCCCCTTCCCATACGAACTCCAGGATCGCAATGCAAGGGGGATCAGGGAAGTGATGGGGAAGCAACTGTGGACATGGGGGAGTTCCATCCGCTAAGGCCATCGTCCCAGCTTTGTGGCGCCTGGGCAAAAGAAAACATGACCAAAGCCTCGGGTGGATGGACCGGCTGGACCATCGGCCAATGGCCTTACCCAGATTGTCCTTCTAGCATCTTTACCTGACTTTCAAAGGCCAATTTAGCAAAATGCAAACATGGCCGGTACGGGTTGGTGACGCTTGGTGGTAGGAAGACACGCGATATCACAAAGACTGACAGAAATAGAATTACAAATCAAGGTAATATTCCCACAATAAAACTGATCTACCTGGATACACCTGGATGTTACGACTACATCTGGTGAGTTTGATGTTGGATATTGTTGGATTCTCATCAGAGAGCATCTTGGATTAAATCTGAAGACATGAAGCATGGCCCATGGTGGCAGTCCCATCCGCTGGGCCCCCCAGACGCTCCAGCAAAAGTTGCAGGGTCGATCTCACCACTGACAAGTCGTTGGACACATCACCTGGGACCCGACGGTGTCACAAGATGCACCAGGCCTGCTACGAGAAATTCTGGTTTCAACCTGAGAATTATTGTAAGTAATTCGGATTACTGAATGCTTAGATATGCTAAGTCTACTAGTAAGGTTAGTACTTGCGATTATTTCAGATTTTCATGCCTACTACGTGTGAATTGTTGTGATCATCCCAAATAAACCACCCACGAGCACGTCCCCGGCCTGCTAAGAGAAGCACATCCTTGGGGCGTGGGGGCCAACTCTGAAGAAGTTCCATGTTTTCCCTGGCGCGAATTCGTGGCACTGGACGCGCCAAACAACTGGGATTTTCCGGGGGATGGCCTCTGACAATGTCTGACGCTTTCATTTTTTGGAGGTAGGATTCTAAGGCCTCGGGTTACAACATGTTACGGCCGCCTTGTTTCTTGGGCGGCGCTTCTGGGATTATGAAATTACTGCATATATTTGGCTACAGAACAACTACCACATTGAGATAAAGAAGGGATCCTCCTGTTCATGAACAGAACCTGGCACCCACCAACTTTGGCATTGGGTAAAGTTGGCTTTCTGTCGCATCTATCTTGCCTGGCCTTAAACTCGAAGAACTTCACATCGCAATAGTTTAGGAACAGCAAGTCTATAGTATATTCGCCAGGAGAACTCAACCCAATTAGTCGATTTCAATTCCCTTAAATATCATAGATCTTTGATTCTTGGATGTACAAAAGAGATATGGAAAACATAAATCGTACATAATTGTACAATTCCTTCACCAAACAGGTTTCGTTCTGGTTCCATTCGTTTCAAGAAAGGCCGGCCGCTGAACCTCTTGTCGGTGTGCACATCCGAAACGGCATAGACGCCGAAAGCATCGTCTCCTTCGCATTGCCTGAGCTCGAAAGTGGGTCACCTCTGATTAAAGATCCCACTAGGATACACTATGCGAAGGGTGAAAATAAGGAGATAATTGATGATAATTGTAAAAAACTACTCCCCCAACATCCCTCAACTAACAAAAAACCTGAGAATCATCCATGCAACAGGATTCCAAGCCTCATTTTGCCAAATGGTAAGGTCTATGTTAGTTGGGGGGAGGGTACCACCTACTCATGTGATCATCTCAAGTATGGCCAAAGAACCGTTGTAAAATCAATGGCTCGTTTGCGAAGGTCATGTCCAGAACAAGCAATTCAGTATGTGTCATGGGAGATTGATCAAAATCATCAGAATCATATCATATCATGGGAGATTGAATCACTACATGTTATGTATTCTTGGCCGGCAAGAGTAGGCCCAAACCGGGGAAACCCTGATCACCCAAATTTTGATGGTACATTTCTTTATATCTAAACCCCCCCCTCCCCCCAAAAAAAGAAAACAACAACCCAAAGTGGAGGGAATTATTCCAATGCACAGACTGCACAAATGGTATGCGGAAGCAAATCTATGCCTATGGTGTTTTTGTTGTTGTTGTTGTTGTTTTCTCAAGGTCCAATCCAAGCCACTCAAGCTGGTCAAAGTCAAACATTTCGTCCGTCCGGCCGAAGCTAGTCGAAGAGTCTAAAATACCACCAGTTCATCACTGGCGCTATTGGATCACTGAGTCACTGCCGACCAAAATTAGGCACTTGACGACTGATTCCCCATTCATGTATAAATATACATATGTAAACACGCACATGCATGTGTTCTTCTACATATCTATGTGCATATGTGTATAAATACCTGTGTGTATGCTTGCTCAATAAATATATATATATATATAACTTTATTTATATATATATATATAGTGTGTATATATATATATATAAAGTATATGTATTATATATACCAACACATTTGTGAAAATGTATGCCTTTCTCTTCACTGAATTCTCTATATTTCAAAAAATCTCTACTTACCTGCAACTCACATAGATCTTTGCATGCCCTGCGAAATGCTTAGCCGTGCATCAGACCTTGCTGCTTGAACCAAGCGGAGGGCGTGAGAGCTGGCGTCTGCTGCTGGCGTCTGGTGCCAGACACGACTGAAGGATCATCCCATGGATCATACAGTAACTGGTTAAGAAGACACTTAATAAGTAAGCCAAGTAGTTTATCCCATGAATAATTCTGGGGCACAGGCCTACCAAGAAAAAACTCACCAGCCACTCTGGTAATGAAACATATGGCATTGGAAAGTCATCTATTTATTGTCATATCTATTGAACAATGTGGATGATCAACTCTCCAAGTGATTCTCCTTTCTCATCTTCATCAGTTGAGAACTTTAAACAGTCCAAATTCAAGTCAACCCCTAATCTTTGCAATTGATCACTGTATATCACTGTATCATGGCAGGTTGGTCTGACTTCCATTGCTCATCTTGCTTCATGAAATATTCCCTTTGTTTGTGGCTCATGCCCAGGCTAAGCAAACCCACACTAACACTACACCAGCCTGATGCAACACAAATTCACAATTCGGGACACTTCCCAAGACAAACCATCGAATCACTTGTCTAGTTGGTAGATTCAATATTCAGGACCTTTTTTTTTACAGTGCTGGGATCACCCTGCATTTGAATGAACACATGGGAAAAATATGAACACATGTCAAACATTCTCAAACGAGAAACAATGATAACACGTGAGCCAAATCAAAACATTGCATTTAGGATAACCTGGTCATCGATTTCACAATGTGAATTCTTGTGTTGGTCATGATAAATCCGCATTTTGTTGGATTGACCATCATCTTCCAATGTGGGAAAATAGCCAATGTCTTTACCATGGAACATGACTGAGACCTACCCAAAGCCGGGATATCAGAATCTTTCAGATATCTACATGTGTTCAAAACACAAAATATACCGGTAACACATTCACACTTTTTCCCAATTCGTTGGTTGCTAGTACCTCCATCTTTAACCATATTAATCATTATCAACCAGTACCAAGCACAGATTCTGATCATTAACCCAAGTATGGGTCAAGCTTTTCAGCCAATGTGCACCATCGGTACCATCCCACACAGGTGCGGTTCAGTTTCAGCTTCTCACCACTTTTCTGAAGGCTGGGTGCCTGGGGGCCCAGGTCAGTTTGACTGCCTGGAACATGATGAAAGCATCCATTTTGGCCAATTGAATGACATCATGATTGGGAATTTTCACTCAATTCCAGGGAAAAAAAGCAGATCCTAATTTCCAGTATCATCCTTGAGTTGAACTATAGGCAAATCATGATAAATCACCATGCTCCATGGCAAAATCCAGGCCAAATCGGCCCATCGCATCGCCTCCTTTAGCTCCTGCAGCAGCTCAGCGTCAAAGCCCACCATGTCCACAGCCTCCAACAAATCTGCCACCGGGACGCCTGAAGCCGCCCCAAGGGGTGCAGAAATCTGGTGACTTTGAGGGGATTTCACCGGTCAAAAATGCTGATTTCATGAGGTTTTCAATGGGATGCTCCATTTAAGCCAACACGAATGAACCCTGATTTTTTATGGGATGTTTTGTGGGGTTTCAATATGATGTAATGGGAGTCGTAATGTGATTTTGAGGGGAAGCTGATGGGTTTCTCAGCTGATTTTGAATAGGACTTAAGCAAGAGACATTGTGATTTACCCGCTGGTTATTTAACATAGCCATGGAAAATCCCCTATACATGGAGGTTTCTAGATGGGACAATCATCCAAACTTAGCCATTTTCCATGGCTATGTTAAATAACCACAGGGTAATGGATTTGTTTGAAGAAAATGAGACAGCTGCTTTTGGCAAAAACTTGGGGTTGTCTAACAATGGTGATTAGCAGATCCAAGAGGTTTGAACCATCTGAACTCCAACAAACATGAGGAATTCCCAAAAAATTGGGGAGATAATGGCGATATACTGGATGATTAGCCTCCAATAAAGATATATAGACACAAACATGGAAGGTCGATTAATTACTGGGTGTCCAAATGAAAATTAACTATAAACGGTGGATGTTCATTTTTAATGTTTGTTCGATGGAGTGTAGGTGGGGTCTGACCAAGAAGACCCAGCCCCGCAAAATGGTTTTGAACCTTCCGCCATCTTTGTGGCTGAAAATCCCAATGTGTTTGGACACAAAGTAGTTGGGCCTCAAGCCACAAGAACACCAATGGCTTGGGATGCCCCCCATGTGAAGCATCATTGGTACCAATTGGATTCCATATATCTAACATGTATATAAATATATATGATTACATACATTTATTTATGTTTATAAATATATATATATATATATACATAAAGATATATGTGTGTATGCATATATATATATATATACATACACATTGAGGTATGATCTGATATAATATTATAAAATATTATATGTATCATTATGTATCTACCTTTGGGAGGTCACCTGACTAGGAGTGATGGGTCATTGGTTGAATCTTCAACGACCCTTTTCGCCTCGATGTTTCACTTCTGCACGCTTCATCAGTAGGTTGACCTCGACGCTGGCGCAGTACATCATGGCGCTGGTCCATTGGACTTCCGGATGTATCTTTGAAAAGAACAAACCGTCCCCAAGGGGTAGATAGATAGATATAGAATGATATAGATACATAAGTGTTTCCAAGTGGTTGTTAAAAAAAAAAAAGAAAAAACTGAAACTTCCATGATTCATCCTTTTTTAACCGTCTGAATCCCATGATCGTCATGGTGTTTCTAGATTTATGACGGCTGTATCAACTCACTTTGAATATCAAACATCCTTGTTTGGTTTTCAACCATCATAAGTTGGATCATAAGCTTGGATGTGCATCGCATTTAGTATGCGCCTTATTACTTACTAGAATGCCCCAGTTATTAACCTGGGATATTAACCACTTGCGAATTGGGATGACTCCACAAGTAGTTAATCTGTACTGAATTCACCTCAAAGAGCACCCATTTATAAGTTGGTTTCTAACCTCATATAATCATGGGGGGAAAGAAACACATGATATCACATGATATTGATATTGATATACCCCTTCACCCCAACTCTTCGCCTACTGATAAACCAACCCTAAGTTATAACTGGCTTCAGGGCTTATAACTAATCATTACCAACCATTATCGACCATTATTAATCATGACCCTCTGGCTATTCAACATAGCCATGGAAAATCACCATTTTTAATAGGGATATCACCATAAATTACCTGTAAATGGAACATGGCTTCCATGGCTATGTTAAATAACCAGAGGGTATAGAATAACGACCAATATCCCATCACTGTACCCCCCTTACGGAAAGCTGCTCTCATGTCGAGTGGCTCCGGCGCTCTTCACCCCGCTGACGCCCTTCAGCGCATTCTCCACAACGCCCACGCAGGCAGCACAGGTCATGCCTGGCTGGTTATCTGTTCTGAACAAATAGGGTGTGTGGGTTAAGACAGATATTATGCTGATTATACTTAACTCATCTTAATCCTAGAATTACAGATATAGATGTAGTACATTCAGTGTAGATTCATTATTTAGCCATCATTCTTTAGATGAGGTCCCTGGGAGCTCGAAAAAACATGAAGTTCTCCCATAGTAGGGGTTGCAAAAACCGCAGAAAGGGAAAACCACTGGTTAGATCCAATATTAAGCCATCTGGGTAAGTCTTAAAAAAGACATGGCATTGCTGATGATTTTCTCCAAAATCTTCCCCCAAGCGCCCCAAGTGCCTGTAATTTGCAGGATGGCTATATCTTTCGGCGCCTGGCAGTTGGTTCATTGCTTGGACAACTGGGGTTCATGTGGTACTTACAACTATAGCTAGATGGGTTTCTAAATCAATTATAATTGAGATGTCCCCACATACTCAGTTCCTGTGTTTTTTTCCACTTCATTTCCACATCATGTAGACATGTTTCGACATACTTGTGGTTGCCTCGTAGCCAGTGACTAGTGCTACTGTGCCATTGAGAGGCTCAATCTCAGTCAGGAAGGGCGAGTCAAAGTCAAAAAAGGAATTGAAACCCGCAAATCAGTTTGACAGGTCTGTCGGTTTTCCCAAAAACAACTCGCAAAAAAAAAACATGATGACCAAACACATGGTAGAACTTTGATACCACCAGGGGGAACAACCAAAAAAACGAACTCGCTGCATCTCGCTGCGGAGTTCGGTCCTGCGGCCCTGCTGCCCTGCTCTCCCAGGGGACCTCCAACACCACTTCCTTCTGCAACTCTGCCGGAAGGCCGGCGCAGCACAAGGCATTCACCAACCTCAGGGATCAGAGGAGATCCTGAACCATCTGAGACTCAAAACGGAAAATCCTAGGGTAAGACAGAAATGTGATCTATACATACTGAAGTTATTTGATTCTACACGTCAATCTCTGCCTGCATATGCATTTAATGCATTTGCATACACACACACATATGTTTCTTTTCTCTCTCTCTCTATGTATTTATTTATTATAAATATATATACACATTTATCAAACAGTAGCTGCAAAGTTGTATCCGAATCCCAACTTTCCAGTTTTGTTGCATTCTCAGCCCTTTTTCAAGTTTGATGGGGTTGCCTCAGCAGTAGTCATCTGCCAAGGAACTTCTCAGGAGCATCCGACATCTCAACCTGTCCCACATTCCCCGGTCAGTCTTGCGATACAAAGCAAACCTGACACAAACCCGTAGTGAACAAAATGGTTGGGGGATCCTTCCTGAACTGAAGACAGGTGATTTCCCCCAATCAAATATCATGTGTAGTGAGCTCGGCCAGTGAAGTAGCTATATTTGAAACGTCCAGCCCGAAAATCTATCAAGAATCTTATTTTTCCCTGATAAATCAGCCAAAGTTGGACCACAGCCCTGTCACCAACCCCCTGTTCCTCCATGGTGCTCAAGGGCTCGTTGAAGGCCGTGAGCTCCCCACCTGTCGATGGGGCGAGGAGGTGCGGTAAGCTTTCAGGTTTCAGGCTGGCCGGGCTGCCAAAGCCTAGCTCAGTTGGTTGAAAATATGTGGGTTAACGGTGGATATATCATACACAATTGTATATCACACACACAAACACACACGTGTATATATATATATACATGCCATAGATCTATCTATTATCTATCTGTCTATCAATCTGTCAATCTATCAATCAATCTATCTATCTATCTACATAGTTGGATAGTGCTAGAAATCAACATAAATCAAACAACGTAATTTGTGGGGCTATTCCTGGTTGGGGCTGCTTTCTAGGAGGTACCATGTCATAAACAACCAAAGATCATAAACCAGGGGCCGTTAATCCAAGGTTACAAATTGATTCTCTATGTAATTATTATGCTTGTTAGACTCACATGATGGTCAAATATCCTGCACCCAGGTTTACAAGTTCATTGGTATGATGTTACGGCATCTTTGTGCAACACTTGTCGGCGCCCAACGATATATCCGCCGTAAATCCGTCCTTGTTAGTCTACACCATACTGCATCTGGATTACAGATGATTACAGTATATCTCCCAATGTCTTTGATGGTTTATATATATATATATAACCCCCCCTTACACATGATGCTTAAATCGCAATTCAATAGCTGTATGGCTTTCAATCCCGCAAAATTGAACCTGAGTTTTTGGTGAGCTAATTTGACTGAACCTTGTTGAACGCGCAGCCCCACCTACGAAGTGTGCAATCTCCTCGACCAAGTGTCGCTCGGAATGGTCCATGCTGTGTAAGTTCCTCAGGGCGGCGAAACCCGAGGCTGGTCACGGCCTTCCCAGGGTTTTTACCGGAAAAACATGGGGTTTTCAGTACTGGAAAGGCCTCACATAGATAGCTAAATTGTTTTTTTGAGGTTATGGTAGATACATGTAGGGACATCGAACTAGCCAAATGGGGTAACCTAAACCAAGAATTGTGACTGTTGTCCCACCTTTCCTGCAACAAGTATTTTGCAACATTTGGGATTTGAACCATCACATAAATTCACCAGAAACCAGGATTTTTAGCAACAAAAGTGAGGCTACCGTGAAGCCATGTTCAACAAAGTTAGGAAGTAAGTGACAAGAATGGCCACATAAGATACACAAGAAGCTTCTCTACCTGGATGTGCAACCCAACAATCATTTAACTGATTAGCTGCCATGCTCATAGTTTCCACATGTTTTCACAGGTATTTACGTGATAACCCCAGGAAGAGCAGATCTTAGCTGTTCTTCACCAACTAATAGCTGTATGGATATGTGTTTCTGATACGGCCCCTATAGTCTGGTGTGCCCACAGCATATCATAACCAGCATACAATGCAAAAAGCTGGTGTAACCCAGTTTAACTGTTTGACTGCCAAGCACTGAGTTAAACCCCCTCAATGCAGCACTATATACAAACTGTTTGTCAAATGTAGAAATACGAGCTTAAGCGCCCCATCACTACATGCCAGTGTATTGGCTGGTTTAACAACTCTATGTCTATGTGTGTTTTGCTATTGTTGTTCTCATTTTTTTGGACAAACCCCTTTTTGGGCGTGTCTGAAACTAGGGCACCCCACAAGACCCATAGTGTATCATCATTTTTTCCATTAAATGTGCCATGATTTGCGGGTCAAATCCACCATTTTCAAAGACATCCATAAATCAGCCCCAGGCTCTTGAGGATCAAGGTGAATCGCCCTTTGGGCATCGAGAAGGGTTGCAGGTTCAAAGGTTTGCCTCGACAGCGATTTCTCCAATCCCCTTTTGCAACACGCTACGACGGCTACGAGAAGTAAATCGACAAACTGATTCTAGTCCGAATTTGTCCTCTGAATATCTTGCCGCCAGAAGTAGCGCCCAGATTTGGGCTGCATCATTTTAGCTCCACAGGCACGAGATGTCATCCGATCCGGTTTCCCGATGACAGAGGCTGTGACTATAGATATGTGAAAACCTTTCTGAATCAAAACAATGCACCGCATAAATCCTTGCTGGGGTGGCACAAGCGGTGGTCCCACAGCAATTTCATTGGATACGTTTCCAAATTGTGCGGCAAAAGACATGGGATAGCCAGTGCGAAAGATTGATAAAACCAGTGGTTCCCTTTGCTTTAAGTCTTAAACTTTTTGATCCACAGCAATTTTCGCAAGAATGTGAGGTTGTTAAAATCCACCGACATGATGTAGAGGAAATCCTTGCACTCTGCCAGTCCCGGGCTGGGAAAATCGCCCAAATGGAGGTTTTTTTCCGGGTTCTCTTGAAATGCCCACAGATCTTGTGGTTTCTCTCTTGAAATTGCCATATGTTGGGTGCAAACAAACCCACCAAGGGAATCTCGTCTGTCCATTAAAAAATGCGCCACGTCACAGAAACAGCTACCTCTTGGACATCGACACCAAGGGGATCCACACCTAACGCAGCAGCCCCCGCAGTGGCTGAAGCAAGGGGGCCAGGGGGGGTAAGTAGTTCGGGATGGCATTCGGTTTCACCTTATGACTCATGACCCTGAACGGTGTTTTGGAATCCAATCATCAAAGCCTACAACATCATTCATACAAGTTAGTTTGAGGGGATGTTCTCTTCAAATGGGAAAGGTCATCCACATAGAATTTCAGCATCATCACCATCATAATCACCATCCTCATCCTCCTCCTCCTCCTCCTCCTCCTCCTCCTCCTCTCCTCCTCCTCCTCCTCATCATCCTCATCATCCTCATCATCCTCATCATCCTCATCATCCTGATCATCCTCATCATCCTCATCATCCTCATCCTCCTCATCATCCTCATCCTCATCATCCTCATCATCCTCATCATCATCATCATCATCATCATCATCATCATCATCATCATCATCATCGTGCTGCATAGTACATCTGCACTCAAGGCTCATGAGTTAGACTATTCAGAAGGTTTGCACAAATCGCCATGATGTCAAAGGTCCGCATTTCAAAGTAGCCATTCTGTGCTATTTGGCTTACTCTCTATCTCGGAAACTTGCCGACAGCAGGTCGGACTTTTGCAAAGAACGCTGTTGAAACCATGGTCAAAAATGAAGCTGCGGCAATCTACTCATTAGACACATTCGGATATTTCCTGCAGTGGAGCTCGCTTTGAAAGAAGGTTCCATGCCTCTATTATTTTGGGATAGTTTATGGCATTGGGATGCTTGGGTTTGCCCGCATAGCTGATTTTTTGCTCCTTGACTTCACAACGGACACTGAGGTCGGCGCTGAGGACAAACCTTGGCCACGGTTTGCCACGGTGCCGTTTATGGAAGTGATGTGTGGTGAGGTCACGCATTGTACAAGGGATGGCTAGGGTCCACCCACAAATGGGAAATGTGTATAACAACCCCGGAAAGAGTCAGCATGTGTTTTAATGTGTTTTCTATGATATTATCGAGTTGTCCTGCATAAATCTGCAGAACAAAAATGTGGATTGATCCAACACAAACTTGATGCAAATCTACAGTAAGTGTTCAACATGGGGCGTCATCGATACTGAGAATTGTGATTCTCACCAAACCTGCCTCAACGATGCCTGCCAAGGCACCTCCAAATTCCCCGAAACGGTTCGACTGCGACCTTAGGGGGTTGGTATAGGAGGGGGTTCGCTCCAGTGTTCAAGTGGCTGAAGTGGCTGGGCGAACTAGGAAGCATCATAAAACTCATAAAACCCACTAACCGCCATCATTCAATAAAACCATCAACAAACCATCATTCTCTATTGGGATGCTAAGCATTACTCAATCAGTCTCAATGAGTGAGGTCTTCCAGTGGTGTCCCGACAAACAGCGCACCTGAAAGAAGTGGCTGCTTTAAATTCGCCATGGCGGTGGTCGCGCGCTTGAGACTATGTAAAGCGGTAGAAGTAATCCCCTTCACCTAGCATGACTTCGTAGGCTCGGGCAGTGTGGGGCTTCTGTACCCCAGTGTCACTCCAAAGTAGCAAGTGGAAACACTTCATGTAAACAATCGGTGGTCTCTTGCCGATAGGTTCAACTTCAGAATGAACAGGAAGGTCTGAACTTAAATGTCGTGCCTAGCAAATCACAGGGGAGATATTGAACACATTAGCGTATAAGAACCATACGCTAATAGGCATATATTATATAACTGCGTATGAACTGTAGATGAACCATGCATTAATCAATAGATTAACCATATTTCCCATGAAAAGGGGTCTTGTGCAAAGCATTTGGGCGATAGTTGCGGTGAAGCGCGGTCGAGTTTAACACGCCATGTTCGATCCTTGCCTGGCAGGGTGAGTTTCCAAACGAATCATGGGGGAATGATAGATTGGTAATGCCTTAATGGTGACATAGAATAACATACTGGTGATTTAGATGGGATTTAGTGGAATTTAATGGGATTCTATTATAGAGAGATGTTGTAATCACATTCGCAGTGAGGATGCAGTGGAGCTTGATGGTTTGATTACCTCATTTTCCTTGTCAGTTTCCTGTATCTCACAGCTCAGTCCATGGTATGCAGTTTATCATCCCTAAATAGTCCCCGTATTTATCTTCTAAGATAATCAATCAGGGATCATATGTGATCTTGGAAGTTGGATTGTCCCTGTGACAATCCGGAAATGGTTAAGCAGCTGGTTCAAAAATCCGGGAAGAAAGGGGTACACCATGGTCCATTCTGCCACATCCATTCAATCTCATTCAACTGCTGGTTTAGTCTGGGATCTAGTCGTTGGATTTGGGGAGTTTCTCATCTCAATAGATCCATTTATATGTGGCACATGGTTTTGACAAATTTTTGCAGGTCAATGTTGGTTGGTTATATATAAACCAATCCATTCTGGCAAGAACTAGGCCAAACTCATTTTTTCAATGCAGGATCCGCAATTATAGTGCAACCAGCTGACCAAGCATTTGATCAAGAAGGGATAGATCAATGGTATACAAAATGCAACATACCGCAATGACATGTCGTAAACAGCAGTTTGTAGATGGCAAGAATCATTAGATTCCCCCGGTCCACGAATCGCGAACGTCCCCCCAGTGCCCGGGCTGAGAATGAGGAGTCGGCATCTGGCCACGAGAAGCCGAAGGTCTCTGAGGCTATCCATGAAGGAAATGAAGAAACATGGTTTTAGATAGAAATGGGAAAGACATATAAAGGTATATAGATAAACAAAAGTAAAGATGGAAACTGGGTCGCATTGGCTGCTACTGGAACTTATCTTTGAAGAGCCACTGAAGTGATCATACTGAGCAAAAGCCAGAATGTAATTAGTTTCCGCTTATCAGCCAGGAGGGGATGGGCATTGTTTACACAGCCAGCAGGTATATCTCAGTCTTGAGCAGGGTTTAGCCGTCTCTGCTTTGCAATAAAATAGTAGTTCAAGTGAAATTGAGGTGGATTATAGATGTGTTCTGCATGCGGGCTGCCAGACATTGAAACACATCACAATACATATGATACGTAAGAAAGTGGTGTATATATGCGCATATAAATATTGTAGACTAAGCTGGAAAACCAAAACAACGCAAATGAACGAAATTGATCGAACCAGAACAGTATATCATTAAAAAAATACCAGTAGTACCCGCACGAGGCGGGGCGGAAGTTGCCTTTTGGATATACTATAAGACCTTTTTCATCTATAGAACTTGCTTGCACCGTGCGTGA
>BGPT01000439.1:74385-102118 GCA_003297045.1 Symbiodinium sp. clade C Y103 | reverse complement strand
CAACTGAATTGCTAATCAACTGAATTGCTAATCAAGTGAATTGCTAATCAAGTGAATTGGTAATCAAGTGAATTGCTAATCAAGTGAATTGCTAATCAAATGAATTGCTAATCAACTGAATTGCTAATCAAATGAATTACTAATCAAGTGAATTGCTAATCAAGTGAATTGCTAATCAAGCGAATTGCTAATCAAGTGAGTTGCTAATCAAGTGAATTGCTAATCAAGTGAGTTGCTAATCAAATGAATTGCAAATCAACTGAATTGCTAATCAACTGAATTGCTAATCAAGTGAATTGCTAATCAAGTGAATTGGTAATCAAGTGAATTGCTAATCAAGTGAATTGCTAATCAAGTGAATTGCTAATCAAGTGAATTGCTAATCAAGTGACTTGCTAATCAAGTGAGTTGCTAATCAAGTGAATTGCTAATCCCAATTCTATTTGTCCGTAACTCGGAAGATTGCTTCCCAACTTCCTTTGATAAATAAACAAATAAATGCTGTATATATATATATATACAGTATACATATCATTTTCTTAGCTATACATGCACACTTGCAAGTCTACAACCCCCCTTCCCAGCATCCACCCCTACCCCCGGCCGAGCTTTTTTCCCCACCGGGAACGGCGGCAGGCACGCATTGGGTAGAGCATTGTGCATCGAAAACATTGGAAACTTCATGAAACTTCTTAAATCAAGGATGATCCAAGCGCCAGATCAACATTGCCGGGATGATCCGCCCTCGCCCAGTTTGTGAAAAATCCGTATCTTGACATTTTCCAGAAATGGGATGAGATCAACATAGATCAAGTGATATCAACTGTCACTCCACCCAAGTTGCAATCTGTTGCAATCATCCCAGCATTTATTTCCAAGCGGCGCCGCTTGTCACGGCGCCGTGCTCAGATGTAGGTCCTTGTCCATCGCCTGAATCAGCGGTGTATCATGGGTGGGCCATTCTCCTGAGAAAGGGCAAAGTGACTTGTTTCAAGGGAAAATTTACGGGAAACCATGGATTTTCCTATGAAATATGGGGTTTTCCGGTTTCAATTTTCCCATTCACCAATCCAATGATTGTTGGGGATACCATCCCTGAAAGACCAAACAGTGTGGAAGGGAGCATATACAAAACAACCTCCAAAAATATAGAGACAAAAAGGACACCTGGAGCTAGACATTAATTATATGAAATGGTGGAGGACTATCACGGCATCTTGGAAACAAGTGTCTAAGTTTTGTTGGAACCCCAATATGCAAGAACAGCCAAAATTAAAATTGTACCAGCAACAGAAAGAACTCATCTGCAGGGCCATCACAAGGCCATAGTGATTAGAGAGAAAGGTTGGAGCCAGCAATACAGCAATCATCTGGACAAATTGCAATAGCCTCTGGTAATCATACATGGCTTGCTGGGAAGTCCCCAATTCATAGATGATTTTCCCATTTAAATATCCATGGGGATTTCCCTTTGCCAAATCAGAAAAGCATATCCGTTTTCTTGGCTCGGCCGGCGAGGTGGCTCTAAACTATCCAAAGTGTTTTTACTCAACCAATTTCATTCCCTTTACAGACATCATTCTCACTTTTGTTGACTCACCATTTTGCTGGGTTCAATCACTATGCTGTCTAGTGAAATCCCCCTCTTCCAATTAAAACACATACCTGGAACATTTTTGTTGCTTAAATCATATTATTAAATTTGCTACAAAAAAGTATGAAAAAACATATCCTAATTCCCGTTGAGATTATAACATAATTAAAATATACCCAACCCAGCGCCCCAAAGGGTAGAGCCTCCCAGTTACGTTTGTTGGTTTAAAACCCCATGAACTATTTTTATATATCTACACTAAAAAAAAAGCCTACTGATCTCAACCACCTTAGCCAGCATTAATCAATATCATCATCAAGCAGCCCACATGATAGTTCTTGAAATGAGTGGATCAACAACAACATCAAACCATAAATCCCAGTTTTCTCCGGAAAAAAAGTCCTCTCCAAATCCGCTAACCTCCTCCAGGTGACAACCACCTCACCAGCCCTCCGCGGCTCAAACCAGGCGCCTTCTCCGGAACATGTCGAAGGGTCCTGGCACAGCCACCCAGGTGGAGGTGTTCCAAGCCATGCCGTACTGCCAGCCATCTTCATCACCTGGCGGCAACGGCCACGGACGTGTCAAGCGCTGGGTATACGGTATGGTATCCCTCGACAAAAATGGGATTTGAACGAAGAAAGCTGAGGATCTCATGGGATTTAAATCGAATTTCACGAAGAAAACTGAGCTGATCATCGTTGATTTAAGTGAGCTGAGTTGGTTTGTGGCAGTGAAGAAGTGGGCTTATGACAGCTTGATGAGTGTATTTAGATAGCTTTGTCTAAGTAGATGGGTATAAATACCAACCTAGAACTCGGGGTGCGCATTGTACTAATTTACAGTAATAGTTTGCTATGGTGCAGATATGTGCAGATGGACATTTAGTACGCTCATATACCTACTGTATGATTTCAATGGTGATCTGCATTCCACACCATAACAAATTACAAGAGGGGATTTGACCAAAAAAAAAATTAGAATGAACCATCCAAAAGAGGATGATATTTGAGTTCTAAGCCGTGGGTACTGGACCCTTTGTAACATGTAAATACACGGGCGTGCGTGGATTTAGACGAACCTCCAGCAATCCCAACCTGTGATGAATTTCATCTGGAGGTTTATTCCAATTCCAATGTTTGCTTCTGGGATGGACTGCCGGATTCCAGCCCCAAATCAGCGGAAAAAAATCACCCATTGATTCTGTCCCCCAATCCAATCTGAAATCCACCCGAAACCCTGGTCTAGTATTGGATCTCTTCATATTTTTGGGGTTCATATTGGGGTATCTGTGTCCAAATGAGTTGGAATGCAATGACACACATGTCGTCAAATCGATATAGCCAAAGTGAGATGGATATCATTTATAACTGATTTGATCTAGTGTGTTTTGTAAATGATACCTATCGTAGATATCTAGCTCAATCACAGTAAAATAGATATCACTTAGCAAATCTGAAGGTGGGCTTTCAACTATTAAACCACCGGAGTGTCAAGGTCAATCTTTGCCATGCAACACGGGAAAAAAAACCTGGCGCATTAGCGCACACACACTCACACCACACACACTCACACACACAGATAGATAGAGAGAGAGAGAGATATATATATATATATACCATACAGATACACATGCTCATATTAAGTAAAATAAGTAAATTATCCATTTTATACTCCAAAAATCCTCAACCAAGATTTACCTCCAAAATGCCAGGCAGTTCAATCCACCTTGACTTCGGTCGATGTGCCAAGGGGAGTACCTCTGGCTGGCGGTTCCCTGCAGAAGTGGTTTTACCCCAGCCGATTGAACCAGGATTTCACAGGCAACACATTTACCCTGTGGTAATTTAACATAGCCACGGAAGCCATGGCCCATGAAAATAGATGATAAACATGGTGATTTTCCTATTTAAAAATTATTGTTGTCCATGGCGAAGTGTAAAATAAGCAGAGGGTAATTCTACATAATTCTATCACATCTATGTTAGATTGACCAAGGGCAACCAAGAAATGCCTATAGTTTTTTTTTTTTACCATTCGATACAAGATCAACTTCGGATGCGCAGACCCAGGTTACCCTGGGTTGATGAGTAGGGTCACCTCCATCATCAGCCTGACACTAGTATCAAAGCTGAAGGTGAAACATCGCCCATTTCACTAGATTGTTTTTGTTGTTGGAAAAATCGTCACCGGAAAACCTTTCCGGTTTTGCCCCCCAGCAAATGTAGGGGTTTTCACTTTCAATGTTCTTTTTCACCAATCCAATGACCATTGATAGATGACTTCCTACATCTTTGCGTGTTCATGCGTGCCTTCTGCACATTATGGTGAATTCAATGACCCAGAATTCCCTTGAATCTATATAAATTCCAAATCATTCTCCACTCCAACTGGTGAATTTAGTGGCCAGCTTACCCCTACATCTTCAGTTCCCTGTTCAAGCCTTTCTTTTGAAACAAACATACTTGGTATTGTTTTGGGCTTAAACGCAATAGCATCTTCAACAGCAATCTAAGCTGGAAAAACCATGCAGAGATAGATGATAGATGAATTTCCTGTAAGATTTCTGTGAACAGTGGACAGTCATATCCTGGTTCAGGTGGGGTCTTATAGATAAATAATGATAAATCAATAGTGATAAATCAATAGTGATAAATCAATAGTGATAAATCAATAGTGATAAATCAATAGTGATAAATCAATAGTGATAAATCATAGAGATAAATCAATAGTGATACTTGATTTTAATTGTAATGTAACATTCTGCGGCCCCTTCCTGCTGGTTTTCCTACTCAAAAAGTGGGCTGTTCCCATCCTCAAACGCGAACCAGGTGCGGCTGGTAGAGGCTTTTGTCCAACTCCACGGGTGGAATGCGCCTGACTCCCAAACAGTTCATCACGGCGAGAACATGTTGATGCTCATCTGGGGTTGTTTATAGGAAACCCTAAATCACTATAGGAAATACAATCAACAATCATTGTAATGTAGAAAAATACAATCAATTGTTGATGGGTTGTTTGAAAACTGGGCCTTGAATCGTTATTTAAACTTTAATCATTGGCTTGTGCAAGATCCATTTTTTGTGGGAAAACCCAATGCAATCAACCATCCCCAATGTGGTTATACATCTGATAAATCAGCCAAACAGTAACAAATACCTTTGGCAACACATGATTGAGATGAAGGTCTTTGTATTGAATCACAACTTCTGATGCTTGGTGTTGGTTTTATCTGTGATTGGTTCAGGGGTTTTGGTGGCCTGTGAGGTCTCAATTCCACATCCTTGGAGAAGCAAACTGTGCCCAGTGATATGTGTCGCCAAAATCACGTAACCAAGAAGTGAAACTATTTATTGTAAAATTGTGAAGTAGTATGTATGGTTAAGATCCAATCGTTGACTGTAATTAGTGGTATTGACGCTTAAAAATCAGTTTTGTATAGTTTTGTGGTGGTGAACATCCAATTGTGCCTAGAAATGACTGGAATGTCTTTTAAACTTCTTATGTGGGACAAAAACATGAAACAAACACTACTCCAATTTACCCATTCGAATTGTTTACCCATCCTTAATTTACATAATCCAGTTGGTTTGCGTTTTCCTTTAACAGAGGCAAACAAAACACATGGTATTCTCCGACAAGCAAAACAGGCAATGAAAACCCCCCATGATGATTTTCCCATATGTTCCGATGACTTTGCCAGATATAATCATTGGATTGGTTTAAGGGAAAATTGACACCGGAAACCTCGATCTTTGATGGTAAAAACCATGGTTTCCTGTAGATTTTCCCTTGAACCAATCCAATGATATAAACCTCTGGTAATTTGTTACATAGCTATTGAACACGGCCATAGAAATAGTTGATGTTCCCTGAAAAAATGGTGAATTTCCATAGCAAACTGTTAGGCAATACCAGAGGGTAAATCCCATTAAATCACCCTTAAATCACCATTTTTAATAGGTAAATCAACTACAAATGGTTCATTTTCCCATGAAAACCTCCATTTATAGTGGATTTTTCCATTAAAAATGCTTCATTTTCCCATTAAAACCTCCATTTATAGTGGATTTATAGTGGGTAAACCTCCATTTCGTTTGCGGTTTGCGCACCTGTTCACAGCGCCCGTCTTGTCCAGTCCAGGGATGAGATGAGGATGACGACAGCCACTGGAATCTAACCACCTGGCGATGAACTGCGCCCCCAGGTGAGTTGTGTTATCTTTAAGTTGGTTTCTATATGTTTCTGTGATACCATTACCATCTGGTAAGTTAGAAAAAATGTAATTTGATGGGATTTGAATGGGGTTCAATGGTGATTTGATAGGATTTACCATCTGGTAAATTAACATAGACCCCGAAAAAGAACCAGTTTTTGACTGGAAACTCATCTTCCAACCCTGATTAATGCCAGGGTCTAGGTTAATCTACTGGAGGGTAACATTTACAACTATATATAACTATGTATCCCCCAATATTCCCCCAAAACTCTGCTTAACCAAGTTCTGTGCGTCAACTTGGCTATCTAGGGGCATCAGCTTGTAGATAATATACTATTACTGTATATATCTGTCTGTCTGTCTACCTATCTATCTATTTATCTATCTATCTATCTATCTATCTATATGTCTATCTGCTTGAGTAATCTACCTATATAGTCTGTATCTGTAATCCAGTCTACTGTTCTATGCTGAACCCATTTGCAATCTAATTTGCTCATGACCCCTTTAGCATCCTTTAGCAAATTTCATCGGAGTAGGGAATCATCCAAGCCACAAAAACAAAGGGCTGATGTGGATAGTACATGATGTATCCGCTTGAAATAGAACGAGTAGCCAAATCTAGAATAATGCACGGCAGGAATGTGCATCAATCAATAAAATAAGCACACGAGGTCCCCATCTTCAATGGTTACTCATCTGCACCATCACCATCGTCACCCAAATCAACGAACACCTTTTCCCACCACGCAGCATTTTTCGCCCCATCACCGGCGCCCTGAGATCCAGATGTCCATCATGGGTTGGTTCCAGTTCCAACGCCTCCGCATTCGGTGGCTCAGCGTTCCAAAAGCGTTCCGCTTCGGCCTCGCACAGCCCAGGGCTTTCCCGGTGCTCCGCCGGCGCACGCTTGCGGATCAGCTCCGTCCAACGGCCGCAGTCCAAATACAGAAACTGCCTGGACCTCAGTAGGTGAGTCCCAAAAACTGCCTGAAATATGTGGTGAACTGACTCAGGTGAGATTTTTGTAGATGTGTGGCATGCATTTGGAAAGGTAACTTTGGATGATGCTGAGATATTGATGGTTGTTTGGGGCGTATCCAGAGGCTAAAACATGTTGATTAAAGTTCAGCGAAACTTACTAGAGTTTCTTCGGGTTGGCAAGTGTTGAACAACTGAAAAACATTGAAAGCCACAACCTGTTGGTTTCTGGTGTGGTGGCGGCATTTCCAGCAACGCCGGCTGTCCATAAGTTAAACTCAACCATGTATAACAATGTGTGGGCAGAAAGCATTAGGAATCATTAGGATATTCCTGGAGGATCACCCCACTTAGTAGGTGGTCAATAACCCTCGTTAATAAGCCCCCACAAGTATGTTATCCCAAGTGAACCTGGGGGATCATCCCCCTTACTAGGCAGTTGTGAGGTGGGATGATGCTGAGAGTGGAATGCATTCAACCTGGCACATTCTGTGTGATCCTTGCCCCTTGTGTCCCAGAACTGGTTGGAATACCCTCCCGCAATCAAACGTGGCAATGGGAAATCCCCTGCTAATGGAGGTTTGGATGGAAGAATCATCTACAAGTGGTGGATGTTCCATTGCTAAGTTTGATTTTGCGGGACGCTCCTTTTCTTTGGGGCGACCCTCTAGCCTCTAGCTATTCAAGATAGCAGCTATGGAAAGTAACCATGTCTATCTAATCGGTCAATCATCGAACCAAATGGGTCTTTTTCCGTCGCCATGTTTTATTACCAGAGGATACCAGAGAAATACGAAAGGATAAAACCACTGTTTTGTACCCTGTCGTAATTTCACACAGCTTGCCGGAGAAACTCCCAGTTCTAGTTCGATGAATTTCTCAGCTATAAATCACCGCGCAGTCCCCGATTTTCCAGATTGCCATGTTTTCATACCTATTTGTATACCCGTATGCCCAACATGAATCCACATTTTATCTCACGAATTCCCCATATTTTCCACATGTTTCATGGTTAAATCACGGATATACCCGATGATATAACCGTTATATAAATCATTGTTTCCTGAACATTCGATTGGTTTAAGGGAAAATCTACAGGAAACCATGGATTTTCCCATGAAATCTGGGGGGTTCCTGTACTTTTTTCCCTTAAAGCTTAAACCAATCCATTGATGAACCAAATCCAGTGATTCTTCAAGTATTGGCCCAGAAACTGATTGAGACTGCTTTCGGATCTGCTCTCGGATCTGCTCTCGGATCTGCTCTCGGATCGATTCATGATGCGGGCCAGAACCTAGGTGGGGAAACAACCAGAAAATTACCCACACTTATCCAGAGAAATTCAATAGTGCCCCAATGTTTAATGTGGAAAATCATCGACATGTTTTTGTCTTCAGATAGGAAACTCATATAATCATCTACAAATGGCTGATATGGTTTACATGGGACCTGTGGATGATATCCTCCGGAAAGTTCTTTCACTTTGCAAAGGCAAGCTCAAGGTGTCCCTGTAGGATCATCCAACGACTCGTAGCTGGTTTGTAAGTGGGGTGATGGTCCCAGTCATAAGCAGAATAAGCTTCTTTGGGGGACTTACTAGCCAAGGTTATTAAGCAGCTATCAAGTAGAATGAATTAGAATGATCCTCTTAGAGAAGTGCCAAATAGTCAATATCCAGCAGTACCTCCATTCTAGATACCTCTATAGGGGCCAATAAAAGTGCAAATGCAAGATGTTCAGCGCTTTTCCAGGAAACAATGATACTCATGCATCTATTGCGATTCTAGTAAATGATTTGATGAACGCATCAATCATAACCGGTGATCCCCATTGGAGCTGGATTATGTTTAAATAAACACGTTTTTGGGGCTAAAAAACAAGCATATAGAAAATTCAGAACCTAAGTAAAGCCAACAATTCAATCATTGGATATATGCCATGGGCCTATGCCAACCTCTCTGGGGAATCAATGTTCCAGTTGCGTCCAAACGCACTCTCCGCCCAGGCGCCTACAATCATCTTGAAACCGCTGAAACTGCATGCGGTAAGCTCAGCAATAAACACTTTTGTTTGGCAATATAGAGTACGTAGTTTTTAATACCCCTAAATTCTTCTATAAAAACAGAAGCCGGATATTGTTAGTTACTTTTAGGGATTGCCGCATTTATCAAGTGGTCCCGTACTCAGCGGTGCCGTCCCGTAACCGTATGAATACGTCCATCAAAGTAGACTTTGTCCAAAACCGCGAGGTCACAGTGGTCCTTGGCCACGGGCACTACATGGCAGGAGGTACATCGCAAGCCTGCGACACGACAGTCCTGCGGCTGGGGATAGACCGGCAACGAAACAGAAAATTGAATGCGTTGGGCGTTGGTTTGATTATTCGCCAAAACATGCCAAAACATTGCGTTTGCAACTTTTTCCCTAAACCAACTTTGGATATCTTTGGGAACTGGGTTTGGGTATGGGTCAAGAGTATGAACCCCCAAAATAAAGATATATATAATGCTAAGCACGACAAATATTGTTGGCCCACTAGTGTTCAAATCTTGACCATTTTTCCTAATTGGATGAGAGGCACAAGTTGTTCAGTTCTGTGCTGGAAGTTCGGGCATATTAATTGGAATGTAATCAATGCAATGTAGGCCTACACAGCGTTTTACCGTTATACTCCAGTTGGATAATAGTGGGAGGCGTTGGTGATCTCGACTTTGTTGGAGCTTTGCTTTGGTGTTATCGAAGTTGATGATGCTTGTTAACAGACTGCGCTAGTAAGTGGATAGGAAAGGTGGAACGCTTAACACTTACCAACAGTATCAGGCAATCCCTGTCCTTCGAAGCAAGTTGCAATCCATACCCTCCTGCTGCCAGTGCCACTCCTTTGTGTGCAGCTTTGTGCTCAGCACCACTTCACCACGCAACAATCATGAACATAAACAATGTCACCATTAAGAGTTTTTTGAACACCTTTCAACATTTCAGGCTTGCCATGGCTTGAACACCCACTACGATGTTGAATGCACACAACCGAAAAAAAAGTCTCTGTTCCCAACGCTTCAGTCTGACAAGCTCCCTTGATATTCCTGACCAGTTCCAAATAACTCGTTGGATGGAAAGAATGCTGTCTTTGCGAAGAACATTACCAAACTCACTCACTGGTAGGCCAGTTCATGATCCGTGATGCATGTATATATTTTATCTTATATATATATATAATCATGTGTAAAAAAACAATTACTATCAAATCTAAATATGCATAAATCATCTGTATATTTGAAGCATACATACATATATATATATATACATACACATATACACATGAATATCATAATATAATATAATATAGTCAAATATATATATATATATATATATATTTTGCCACATTCTTAACCATTGACACACCATTCGCCAAGGTTTGTCCAAGTGTCTGGAAAGATCAAAACTCCAAATGGGCGGCACATCCTTCAAGTAAATAGCCTCAGTAGATCACACGAAATCGCCAAGACAAGTCTCGTGGCGGTAACAATGAAATCCTGCTAGCAACCCCCCAAAAAAGCATGTAGAATTGGGGCTTTCCAGTAGTGGATGGTACCCCAAAACGGATGGTTTACTGTATATACAAAGGAAAATCCATCTGTAAATGGATGATTTTTTGGGATCCTAAAATGGAGAGGGAATCCACCACTTGGTGATCCCCCATTCTCAAACACAACCCTATTTCATCCCAGTGACGTCGGGCCTCACCTTGATGAAGGCCTCATAAAAGCGTCCCTGCTGCAACTGAAAAGTGTCCAAGACGTAGTCGAAGGCCACGTCCAAACGACGACACTGCGAGAAGCTGCCTGGAAAAATCCACATCTGATGGATAACGCATGGGATCTGACCAAATAACAATCATTTGTGTATACATCAGATGTTTCTTATAATCAACAGTTACCCCAATCCTATAATACCATAATCAACAAGTTGTTATATCCATCTGTTTTGGGATAGTTACTCTAATCTTAACCATCATTCCAGCGACTTTGTGCAACCAACAAAAAATAAGGTTTAAGCAAGATAAATAAATCACAATTTAACTAAATAAATAAAAGTATACCACAAAATCGGGTTTTAAGAACAAAGAACGTGATTTCACAGTGATTTGACATGATTTGACCATCTTTGCTAGGGTTTGAACAACCATCGAACATGTGGGGATGTAACCCAGAAATCTGCAAGAAGGGCTCCCAAACCATCACTCATTTGGTTGAAACGACTAGGCTAACTGTTGGATTGAGAGTGGATATTTCTTTGTTGTTGGATGGGGCTACAAACAGCGGGCTGACCTTGGACCTTGCGCATGGCCATTCCCCATGTTGTGTATTGATGGATGCCTTTCCCTTCAAACAATGCTGCTTTCCCATTTCCATGTTTTGATGACCAAAAGATACAATGGAGCTGGGGCGGAACACTGGCTGCAATGTCATGAAATCCTATTGAATAGACACAATGAATGCCTAGCCATGCAGGCCGCAGATCCCCGTCAAACTCCTTTCTTAAGACAAAAAAGATGCCTGAGCGATTACTAATCCCTCCTGGAACTGGCTTTAGCATTGAACCTGCCGTAGTGGAGCGCTTCAGGGCACGCGGGATTTGTTCTTTTTTCCTTCTATATGCAAGTCTCGAAATCAAATAAATCAAATAATTGTCAATAGATGTCAATTGTTTACTGTGGTCATGAAAACGCAACATCGGGAACAGTGTCTACATCACCTTCGCCTTAAAGAGTAAAGCCTTTTCAAACCACAGAATGCACTTCGGAAGCCATACTCGGCCAACGTTACGTGAGGAACTCATCGAGCAGTTCGGGGGCTGAGGATAGACAGATGGCATGAAGTCCACATAGACAGGCTTCAGAAGTTCAATGCATGGTTGCATCATCTGCTTGGCATACCTTGGGAGAGTAATTAAAAACCCACGGTCCCCCCCTATTGCCAGTAATATTGGTGTGTCTGAAACATGGGGTAAAACGTGGAAACGCTCAAATTTATGGCAATTTACCATCATTTTCAAGCAGCAGAATGGCAGCAGATTGATGGAGGGTTACCCCATGAGGAGCGTCTCTATATGGATTCAATACTCATCTAGAACTTGAGACTACCACCCAAAGTTACCAAATCCCTGCAGTCCCAACAACCAGCTGTGAAGCGATCGCTTGATCCAATTTCCAACATCGGACCATCGGAATTTGATGCAACTTAGACCCTCCAAGTACCGATAAAGTTGGTTTAACAAAAAAAATGCATATATAAAAGCACCCAAACAATGAGTATATATGCACACACACATAAATATATATATATATATATATGTAGAATATATATATATATATATGTTCACCCATTATTCTAGGTACTTGGAGGGCCTAGGAAGATGGATCTTATGAATTTGGATTCGGCATCAATCTCTCCATCCCAGTTAGGAAGTTGAACACCAATGTTTTAGTTATCTTTTATATCAGAGATGCATGATACACCATGAAATGCGATGATATACCATGAGATACCATGACCTACCATGAGATACCATGATGTAGCATGACATACCATGATATACCCCAGTTATACCCCAGTTATGTGGGTTGAAATCCACTTCCTATAAATTAAATTCAATGCGTTGCACCCGTCGGACCCTTCAAGTGCCAAGATGCCGATGCGGCAAGCCTGCACCAAGCTTCGCATCCGTCTCCACAAGGGACAAAAACAGAAAGACCTGGAGGGAAGGACATCGAGGTTTCCATAAATGGATGGTTAACCTATGTTATTCAATGGATATATGTTTTTTTTTTTTTCCATAGATTGTTCGTTTCCATAAATGGATGGTTTGCATAAAATGGATTGTTCATTTGCTGGAAAATCTCCAGAAATATGGATTATTTGGGGGTAGCCCCATGACTTTGGAAACCTCCACATGACATGAAATGACCTTGAGAAAAAATAAAGAACAATTCAACAGACCCACAGGGCATACTCCTTGCCACGTGAGGATCTATGAAAGGATTCTTTCACTTGGGGTGTTGGAGGGGCTTGGGGTATGCTCCAAAGGTATGTTCCATTCATCTTTGAAAACACATTTGGGTGAACAACTTGGACATACCCTCCGGTAATCGAACATAGCCTAGCAATGAAAAAAGCACCACTTAGTTCGATGATTTTGCCATCACAAACCTTCATTTGTAGGTCATGTTCAATTGGCACCTTTGATTACCAGAGGGTACATGCAGCATCTCGCAAGCATGTTGAACCAGGTGGGCCCTGACAGGCCACCTCGTTTCAAGCATCTTGACAGAAGTTTTGTCTTGCGACTCTGTGGCACACCAATATCCCATCCCAAAGCCACAGAAGCTTAAATGCTGCATACACCCTCTGGTAATCAATCAAACACAGCAAGTTGAATTTCCCAGCTACAACCGCCCTTGATAGGGCATTGCAATTGCCACGTTTGATTACCGGAGGGTAGTTGCATGTCAAGACACAATCTTTAGCCAATTGTTGGGTTCACCCCATTATCAATCAATCATTACCTTCCAGTAATTTCACCTGGGCTTGCTGGAAAATCACCCATTTGTAGATGATTATCCCATATGTTTCTATAACGTGTTTGATGTTCCGTTGCCATGCTGAATCAACAAATGGTATAGATACTTTGCTCGTCTTTGCTTCCTTGGGGAACCTGGCACAATTTGCCCAGTTTTCTGTGTGTTGGTTTATATGGGGACCTTGATGAAATCCCATGAAATCATCCTGTGTGTTGCCTGCCCTCTGGTAAACATACAAAAAGCTATTGAAAATGGCCATTTATAATTTATAGTGGATTTTCCCATTAAACATGGTGATGTTCCATAGTTATGTTAGGAATTACCAGAGGGTAGATCCCCTGAAAATCCCAATTGCTGTATCTTCAATCCAATTGATCGATGATTTTCCCATTGAAATGCACAATTTTCCCACGGATTTCCCGTGGAATCCCCGCATCAGCAGTCCCGCCTCCACTTTCCACTGCTTCTGCTGGTCCTGCTGATCCTTGACCAAGGCGTCCACTAACCTTGTCTTGATATTCCTGCGGCAGAGTAAGATGCCGAACAGTGTTTCCAAACAAATTGCCGCATAGTTTTTAGGTTTACAACTGTTCTATCTTTTTGAGGGTTTCTATCTGCAGAGAGAGAGGTGCTTGAATAGATACAACGCAATTATACAACGCAATTATATAAGGAATTATGTATCCGTGTAAATAATATATATATATATATATCTCTCTCTCTCTCTCTCTCCCTCTCTATAATTAGTTATAGATATTATATATCCTTGCTTGATCATCTAGTTTTGGGCATTGGAAAATGAACACCATCCAACCGTTCAACCACCGCGGAGAAGCCCGCGGATCAAATAACATGTGAGCAGTGTTCAAACCTCGAAATGTCACCCATAGACAAGCGCTGGTCGGGTGAGGGCGGATTTCCCAGCTACTGGATTGTGATAATCCCAAATATATGAATGGATTGCGATAATCCGATGGTCCCAAATAATTTATTATATAGTACAAGCCCATATATGCGAATATACCATCATAGACCATCATTTCAGCCCATGTAATCCCATAGAACCACCAATCAAGAGGGGTCTTGCACACTTTTGAACACTGCTCATGCCGGCTGAAACTAGCACCCAGAGTCTCACAGACCATCATCCAGGGCAGTGATCTAGCATGCCCCACGATCAACAAAGCTGCCAGGTTGATCTGTTCAGCAGCAGGCTGTCCTTGGATCTGCTGAGGGGAAGCCCAAAACGACAACATATACCCTGCCCGAAATATTGATCATTGATCATATTCAAAGGGGAAAGCCAATAATAAAATTTGGGGTAGCCCAATGTTCAGAAACACCCCCACTGCGAAACTTCCCATTGGGAAAAAAAGAAATCACCAATTCAGATCAATTCAATACTTCCAGATTTCCGGCGGCCTTCGATTGAGCACTGAGAGAGTTTTCCGTCAAAGCCATCGCAGCTTTGGCCATGTCCATCCAAGAGAGGATCAGCAGATTCCCACTGACGACCAGGACTATACAGCAAAGTAGGAGGTGTTTCCAGCTCATCACATCTCATGACAAACGACAGGAACCGATGATCGAGATGAACATAGATGAAGTCCATCCATCAACTGGACGATTGGCTGCAAATGGAGAATGTGGATGTCCAAATGTGTGGTTTCCTTGCGTTTGGTTGCCCGGTTGTGCACTTTCAGATGAGGTTGATGAGGTCGACCTCCAATTTTCATACCCCAATCAACTGGCTGAGCCTTGATTCAATCACATAGATCCAGGATATTTTCTAGTTTCTTGCGACCAAAAAAAGACAATAGTCAAGATTTTCCCGTGAATCCTAAATTACATAATACTGCATGTATGTCACATATGCTAGCACGCTCCGAAAATTGCCCAAATTTCCAGCAAATAATCAAATATTCCATGCATGGAACCGCTTGGAAATACATATTGCAGAATGTTCAACTCTGCAGCTTGAACCTCTCAATTTGACTGCGAGGAAGGTCATGGTGAAGTGCATCCTGAAGTGTGGATGCGTTGCCCTCCCCGAACGTTCGTTCTGTATCGTTCTGTGAGATTAATATCAATCTATATTATCTATATGCTCTTCGCCGCTTCCATTCGCAAAGTTACATGTTTCCAATGATTTTCATTCCAATCATCCATCTTTTCACCCATCAATCTGCACCCTGGCAACACACAAATCCCCCATGGCAGTCATTTGCCTGTAGTCACAAAGCTTAGGTCGGCTTCATTCAGTTCACCCCCAAATGCCTCCAGCTGGTCTCGGTTTCGATCATGGAGCCCCAGTTGGGTGTCTTCCATTCTTTGGACACCTCGCAGTCGAGTCCGCTAGAACCGATTTCAGATGCAGTTTTCTGTGGTTTTTGTAAGCCAAAAACGGGGGTTTGTTTGTGTTTCCTACTAGAACCCCCCAAAAACACAGTGACTTTACCAACATAAATCTGGCGTTAGCCTTTTGACAAGTCTTGAAACCAAAATACATGTGCGCATGAGCACATGTAATAGTTGAATCGGTATGTGTGCCATGGAGCACCAACAGTAGTGGAACTCTATATAAATCATCTGAATTCTTACCACACTGCGAAATCCTAACTGGCAGAAGCGGGCATGCTTCTTTTCCTTCAGCACAAAAGGGCTAGTCGGATCGCCCATAGGTGATTGGTGTGACATGATATGCCACTGGAATGAAAAATGGTCACTTCCTTTTGAGGCACTCAAAACATGGGACACCACATTCGTGACTCAAGCCCTTTGGACTTTCAGAAAACACGTCACTCCAGTCCAGCGATCTTCCAAGTAGGTGCTTCCCAGACCACATCGATGTCCACTAATGATCTGGTACCCTCCTGACTCCATCTTGGCGATCGTCAGCTGAACAAGCCCATAGCTCCAAGTCCCGGGCATGGTGTCATTCTGAAAGTCGTAGATCTTCCTTCGGGGTTGTGCTAGGATTCGGACCATCATCGCGGTGGTAGAGTTGAGCTTGATCTCTTCCCACCTATCCCTTTTGGGAGACGGAATGTCTTCCTCCAGCAGCATCCATAGGCTGTTGACATGTAGTGGCCAGAACTTGGCGAAGCCAGATCGATCAGCCAACTCCTCCAAGCTTTCTCCCGGTTTGGAAATCCATTGTGATGGCATCATCAAGTGCCATTTGACCAAGCCAGGACAGCCATCCACAGTCGTTGGTTGATGTTCAGAGACAATGTCGCTCATCTGAACCTTGAAGTACTTCGCCCGATCAGTGAAGGCGGCACTCTCTTGGAACCATCGTCCCGGAAGTGGTGCACCAATGGGGCACAATCCATAGTTGGGCGGAGGGCCGGTGCACTGATGCTCCCCCCTTTTTCTCGCCTTGACTCCTCTCCCCTTCTGGTAGCGGAGCTCGATTCTGGTTGAAGATGTTGAGGAGGAACTGGTGGCACCGGAGGGCGCTGCGATCTCAACTCTTCGGCTGTGACTCTTCGTCTTTCTTCCTGATTCTCAGCTTGATTTGGTTCTCCTGTGACTGGTAGAGGCTCTTGATCCCCTTCTTCGGATGTCATTGGATTTGGTCGGGTAGTAGAGCTCGGCCAGGGCGTTGAAGTAGAACTGGTCGTAGTTCTCTCCTCTTCCCCTCTGGTAGCGGAGCTCCCCCCACTGTAGACTGGGGTCCCAATCCTCAAACTTCGTAAGGATCTTGATGACGGGTCCTCTGACTCCACTCCCGTTGATCCAAATCCCATCTTTCCTCTGGATGTAGTCGTCAGATTCTCCACCTGTTGAACTTCCACCTCCATCATCTTTTCGACAATGAGCTGAGCGATTCGATCCCCTCTTCGAATCCAGAAGTCCCGAGTGGATTGGTTGTGAATCAAAACCTTGATTTCTCCTCGATAGTCTCGGTCGATCACTCCGGCGCTGACTTCCACACCCATAGCGGCCATACTCGACCTGGATGCCAATCTTCCGTAGGTGCCCCTGGGCAACTCCACAGCCAGACCTGTCTTCACCAGAAGGTAGTCACCCTGGCCAATCCGATAGTCCTCACTGGAACTCAAATCCAGTCCCGCTGATCCCACAGTTCCTCGAGTTGGGAGCACCGCATGCTCGCTCATCAACTTCACCTTGAGCTCAGGTCTGGGGCAAATCCAAGACTTCAGAGTGGGCAGTCCAAACCTCGTGACTAGATCGCCCACAATCAAAATTGAGATCACCAACATGGTGAGAATCACTCCAAACCAGCTTCCTTCACCCTCTGAGTCGAGGTCTTCGACAGCCTCCACAGGAGTGATCATCAATGATGCTGCAGCCACCATGAGGCCCAGACCATCAGTGAGTCGATTCCGATTGATGCTGTCACCTCCATCCCATCGAAGTGAACTAAGTTGGATCGTCTCAGGGATCTCCATCTCCATTCCCAGAGCGTGGACAAACCTTTTGAGTGGGGTTCCCAACAGCTGTTTGGTCATCCCATCAGCCACCAAAGATTTCCCAGGTTGATGCTCGAGGGTAGTCTCCCCCCTTTCTATGGCCTCATGAAGTCCTTGAGCACGAATCCTGAGATGTCGGGTTCTCCAACTTCCAGTGGTTCCCAAAGCAATGCTGATTCCTGCAGTGGAATCGGAAAACATCCGTCCTTCAGCTTCAGTTCCTTGAAGCATGTCCACAATGGACTTGATGCACCTCAGTGATGTGAGGCCTTCCAGCATCGCCATCAGCTCAGCTTCGGCCGTTGACAAGGTCACGAAACTCTGCCGTCCAGTAAACCAGAAAACAGGTGATCCAGCAAAGAATCCCACCACACCAGATGTACTCCGAAGATTTGATGATGCAAAGGAAGCATCGGTGTACACCTCCACAAGATTGTGATGCCGAGGTCGGCGCTGGGTTCCCTCAATCCCAAAGTCACCTTCTGGAAGGGGTCCATACTCCAATGCGAGCCCCGGGCAAGTTCGAAGATATGCTCTGACTTCTCGGCCAATTTCGGTGACTCCTCGAGGTCTCCGGGTTGCATATTGTGACATCAAACTGATGGCATATGCCACATCTGGACGAGTTCTTCGAGCAATCCAGAGTAGCTCTCCTGTTTGACGTTGTGCTTCTCGCACCATTGATGGGTCCACTTCAGACTCCTCTTCAGGCACCTTGACATGGGAGAGTCCAGATCCCCGTTCTCCAGGGTATTTCTCCAACATGCTGCGCACAAAGGATTCTTGATGAAGTCGATATGTGGCTCCTCGGCGCTCGATTTCCATTCCCAAAAACCTCACTGGAGGTCCACCTTGAGTGACCCATTCTGGATCTCCAATTTCCCATTCCTGAGCCACCCTTTGACAAAAGCCTTGAAGAGCTTGGTGGTCTCCCACAGCTAAGACGTCGTCCACATACGTCACAAAGTAGCCAACCACCTTTGATGTGGTTTCGGCCTCAAGTGGGGCGGCAGATCGGTCTCTCTCATCATGAGAGCTCCCGCAACCAGCTTCCCACCCTCGTGCGGTGGCAGATCGGACTCCCTCTCCTCCAGGGCTCCCGCAGCCAACTTCGCACGGCGGTGCGGCGGCAGATCGGACTCCCTCTCCTCCAGGGCTCCCGCAGCCAGCTTCGCACCGTGGACTGATCTGCACGATCTTCCAAATGTCCTGATCGACCGTCTTTTGGACCTCATACTTGATTCCATCTCGATCCCAAGTGAAGCCTGCGACCTTCTCATTCCGGAACTGAGTCCACTCCTTCGGACTGGTCGTCAGTCCATAGAGCGCTCGATCAACGAGCCACAGGGACCCGGGGTCCACTATTCCAGCCAAGACAAAGATGTGGGGAGGTTGAACTACAACGATCTCCCGAGAATGATCTCTGGGTGCTCTCAGGAACGCCGTCTTGACGTCAAGGGTCACTGCTGACCACTGTTCCAGTGCTCCTTTTTTGAGGAGACACCTCACTTCTGTGGCTCCTGTTCCACCTGCATAGGTGTCAGTCAATGCCCTTTGACTCATGTAGTTCCCGCAGGCACATGCCCTGCACTTTCTCTTCCCACTCCCGGCCTTCCTTGAAAAAATGGCCTTTCCAGGGATGCGTTCAAACAAGATCCCTTTCTGCTCAGCCTCACGACGAAGTTCATCAGCTTGAGACGTAGTGATCACCCTCACCGCTCCAGTCTCCTCAGTCAGAGATCGAAACTCACTCCACATGCTGTCCTTCCACTGTTCCAGTTCAGCTCGAACTTCAGCCAGTGAGTACATTCGGGTCTGGAGAAAGACCTGTTGAGCTTCCGTCTCTTTCTCAATCTCCTCTTCGATGGTCTCCTGCTGGATCTTTTCATGCCCATCCAACTCCTCTGCCAACTCTTCCACATCAGCAAGAAGAGCTCGGATGAAGCTGTCTGTACCCTTCTGCTTCTCCTCAGAGCTGCTCTCAGTGTACTCCGACAGGGCCAGATCTTGAAGGTCCAGCTCTTCCATCAAAAGTTTGAGACCTCGTAGGCGCCGCTGCTCAGCCTCTTCTGCTGGGATCTGCAGGCTGCTCAACATCGGGGTCTTCCCATAGATCCTCCGCCGAACACCTGGCTCAGAGAGCTCCCCCAGTTTCACATCCTCCAACTTCAGATCTTCCGGTGGTCCCTCGGCCACCACAACATCAGCCGATCGAAAGAACTTTCCATCAGTTCCCCGAACAAAGTGTCCTGAGACTGATGCAGACATTGAGAAGTCTGGCCCAAGAACCTTGACCTTTCTCCTAGTCAACTTCCAGTCTTCGTACTTCTGGGACCAGATCTTCTGTCGTGCGAATCCAGTGGAGCCAAAAGGAAGAAGTTCTCTCACCGGCAGCCCATAGCCAGCAAGTTGGTGGCGTAGTTTCCGTTCAGCTGCATGTCGTGCAGCCAATGGCCACAGGGATGCTGATTCTCCGGACTCAGTGAGCAGAGTCCTCACCTGCCCTTTCAGCACCTTGATGGCTGACTCCACTCGGCCATTCATCTTGTAATCGTCACCCTCAGTGTAGGTGCGCAACACCTGTCTCTGATTCGCCCATCGACGAAGGGATTTGGTTCTCAGCTCTGCAGCACGATCTGAGTGAAGTCGAAAAAGTGGCAATCCCAGGTAGCGGAGCCGAGCATGGAGTCGAGACATCCCCTCGATCACTGAAGAGCCCTTCCGGTCTGGAAGGATTTCCATGAAGGTCAACTGACCAATCTTGAAGCCCTCCTCGTACTCGATTCGCTCCTTCCACTTTTTGGTGTCATCCTCACTCTCATCTTGGGGTTCCTCTCCCTGGAGGTCTTCTTGAATCTCCATCGGATCTTCCTTCTTCTTTTCATCTTCCTTTTCTTCATCTTCTCCTTTCTCATCTTTTTTCTCTCCTTCTTCTTCATCATCAAAAATTCCTCCTTCTAAGGGTTGGTCACTTGGCTCACCTGCGGCTGCAGACCCGTCTCCCTCTCCTCCAGGGTTCCGGCAGCTGCCAGCAGGGCCATCGAGGTCAGGCTCTCCTGAGACTGCAGACCCGTCTCCCTCTCCTCCAGGGTTCCGGCAGCGGTCATCAGGGCCTGGTGGCTCCTCTTTCAAGTGAAGAGGCCTCCCCTCGAGAGATGTTGGAAGGGTGTAAGTTCCAACCAGCATGTATCGTCCCTCACCCATTTGATCCACTCCTTTTTTGAAAGGTCCAGCCAAGTCCACCGACAGGGTGTAGGAATCTGCTGTGACCACTCGGCGGTGATGCCGTGATTGACCTTGAGCTTCCAAGCAGGTTCGACATCCCCTGTACTAGGGCTGATGGTCGTTCAGCAGATGTTTTTTCCAATCCTCAAGGGTCAGCTTCCGAAGCTGTCCATCCAACTCTCGTTTCAAAGCAGTCACCAGTGCCATCTTTAAGCCTGGTGCCCAGCTGGCCCAAGTTCTCGACAACTGCATCTTCTCCTCGATGGTCATAGGCTCCTGGTGACCTTCCCTGGATGATCCAGGTCCCCGAACACCAGCCAACTCGCGAAGTCCACACAAATTCCCTCCCAGGGTGGTGGGTTTTCGCCGGCTATGTCCCATCGGACCCTGATCGAAGCTCACCTCTTCGAACCTATTCTCTTCCTTGATGCGCTGCCACTCAGGGGTCGCCCACAGAGATGGGAAGCGTTGCTTCGCAATGGCCTCTGCGTTCAGGTACTTCTCTGGATCCTCTGGCTGTTCCTGAACGTAGATGGTCTTCCTTGGAAATCTCACCTTCTTTGATCGATGGAACAGATAGTACTGCCTCAGCCATAGGACGGTGTCATCATGCACCTTTTTGAGGAGCATCTCATCCAGTCCTTGAAGTCCAAATCGTTCTGGGCCCAGTCGTGATCGTAGTGGTGGAGGTCCAGGCTGCCGATACCTCAGTCTTGACACTGTGCGACAAGGGGGTCCTCCCAAGACCGCTTCCAAAGTGCCACTGTCGGCAATCTCAAGAAGATAGTCGTAGACATCGTCCTTCAAAAGGTTCTGCCGACGATCAATCTCCACATCCACACACAAAACCTCCCGATCCTCACGTCCCAGTTCCTTCTTCCAAAACTGCTCATCCTTTCCACTGAACAAGTGGATGACCACCTGTGATGCCCTCCGAATCCTCCTCCGAATCCGTCGGTTCCAGGGGATCTCCTCTGCCTTCCACTGCCGTTTGGGAAGAACCCTCTCAAGGATCTCATCCGGCACTTCAGGGAACATAGTGCGAAGTTCCTCAAGCTCCTTCACAAGTGAGCTATCCAACTCACCTGGATTTCCATCCCCCTTCAGCACGGCCAAACGGGCCCTCCTCTGAATGAAGTACCTCTCCACCTCTTTGATGAGCTCCAATCCCAAGTCCTCATCGACAGTGGGGCATCCACTCTCCAGCATCGTGTCCAAGACACATCCATTCGGGTCAGTGAGCTCGAACTTGGTCCCTTCCCAGTGCACACAGTAGCCAATCTCAGCGAGAACTCCCAATGGCACAATCGATTGAACCTTGGTGGCTGAGAGCAGGGTCTTGGACCATGGTAGTTGACGTAGAGTCACTGATCCCTGTGCCAATTCCACTTGAACTTCCATGGCTGAGTCAAATTCAGCCTGATCCCGTGCAACTCGAAGTGCATGCGTTGCACCACCATCCAGCAAAGCCCTTCCCTTGGACTGAACCTCCAATGAGCTGATTCTCATAGCTCGAACAGCCGGCAACTTCAGCGACTTCAGCAAAGATGTGGCTTCCCGTAGAAGCTCTTGAGCAGGAGCGGTGGCAGTAGTGGTGGTTGATTTGGCATCGACCTCCTCCTTCTTGGAGACCTCAGCCTCATCCCCTTTCTCAGTCTTCTTCAAGGTTGGAGTTGGTTCGCTCTGCTTCCCCTTGTCTCCTCCCTTCTTTCCCTTCCCTTTCGACTCTCCTGAGCCTCCATTGGATCCACCTTCAGCTCCTCCTCCAGCTCCACTGAGAGCCTTCACCGTGCAATCACGACGATTGTGCTTTGTAGAACTGCACGTCCAGCATCGCATTTGGCTCTTGTCGAGTGTCGACCAGTCATGGACATAGGAACAGTCCAGGCCCTTCTTGCATCCATCCTCCGTTCCAAAGAACTTGCACACCGGCCCCTTCCCTGTCTTCTCAGGAGCCTTTCCTTTTCCGTCACCCTTCTTTGGTGGTTCAGTTGGTCCTCCATCCAAAGCCTTGACCTTCACCGTCGTGTTGATCTGAGCTCCAGCATGAAGAAGTCCTTCCGCTTCAGCCATGATGGCGTCCGCATAGTTGGTCACACTTCCCAACGTGGGATTGATGTCCACCATCAGCTGTGCCCTCGTTGAGTTCAAGCGGAATGCCATTTGGGTGGAAGATTTGATGATCGAAGCACTCATCTTGTCGAGGGCCCCAATAAGAAGAGTTGGATCCGGAGTGGCCACATTGAGCTCCTGAGCTCGACGTAGATTCCTCTTCCATCCTCGGATCTGCTCCAAAACTTCACCAGCAGTTCCAGGGGCTTTTCCATCTACCAGTTGTCGTAGAAGAAGAGCCTTCTCACCAAGTCCACCTGGTTGATACCTGGTGTAGATCCGATACAAAATCTCCACCGTGTTGGTGCTCCGAGTTGCAAGGACTTCTCCTTTCAGTCCTTCTGGCAAAGCTCCCAAGAGCATGCTTTGGCCCCGTTGCTCGAGCCGAGCCCAGTGCGTTGTGCACTCCATTGGTGTCCGAGGACTCACATGTAGCCGTTGAACTGGATCAGATAGGAGCCACTGCTGGTATGCCTCCCCGGCTGCCTTGAGCACAGCCTCCCACCATGCACTGCTTGACACCGACAGATCCTTCATGATTGGTGCCACGAGTGTCATCCAGTCCCCCACAACTGAACCTCCTAGTTCTCCTTCTCGAATTCCCGGCAGAGCTGGAAGTTCCACTGATCGTATGGTCTCATTGACCCCTTGAAGCCACATCATCTCTTGAGGAAGAGGAAATTGTGGCATGCGTGGCATGTTCATCCCAGGACCTCCAAGTCCGTCACTTCCGCCACCATAGCCTCCAGAACCACTGCCATACCCTCCAGGGCCTTGTCCTTGTCCTGGAAATCCTTGATATCCTCCAGGATGCCCATGAAATCCGCCATGAGGCAAGTTCCCTCCCCCTCCACAAGGGTGATATCCTCCTGGTCCACCAGGTTGAAGTGGCTCCCTTCCACGATCACTCTGCTCAGATTGAGCACCATGCTGATGCCCTTGATCTCCACCTTGAGATGGTCCTTGCCGATGCCCTTGAGCTGCATCGTTGCGACATCCTTGGACACCACCAGCTGGCCCTGAGACAGCTGCAAGCTGTGCGACCAAGTTGGAAAGAGTCTGCGTGACCTGTCCCAAGACCTGAGTTTGATCCTTAGTCGCTTCCACACCTGCAGGTCCTGAGACAACAGGTCCTTGGGCTGGGGGTCCATTCGAATTCCAGGGTTCTACCACTGCTTCTACAGACTTCTTGGCAGAAACCGATTCTGGTGGGGTTGTCCATTCATTTCCCAGAGCTTGGTCCGTGGCCTCTGATTTCCGATCCTCCAAAGACAAAACTGGCGGCTCCTGGGTTGGACGAACCTCCTCAGTCTTCTCATCAGGCAACGCTCTTTCAGGGACCGTTACCACATCTTCAACTACCCTTGGTCCAGTACTGATCCTGACTTGACCTCTCAGTTGATCTACTTCCTGCTTCAGCATGTTGTTTTGTTGAATCACCATGGTCAACAGCTGCCTTACATCTAATCCCCCAGACCCTTCATCCGATCCTGAAGAAGTCCCAGGTGCAGCCAGATCCATGCTTGGTAACTCTTGAGGGCGAAGCGACCGTAAAAGTGCATCATCTTGAACCCTCTCCGACCAAAACGGGTTGATTGCTAAAGCCCGATCACCTCGAGGTAGAACAGGACCATACACCACAGGTAGTCCACGTGGTCCATCTTCCAGTGCCAGCGCCTCCGTGGCACCGGTCTCCTTTGAAGGCTCCATTGCCGATGACGTTGGGCTCATAACCCACACTGCGAAATCCTAACTGGCAGAAGCGGGGGCATGCTTCTTTTCCTTCAGCACAAAAGGGCTAGTCGGATCGCCCATAGGTGATTGGTGTGACATGATATGCCACTGGAATGAAAAATGGTCACTTCTACAATTATATATTTCACAAAATCCATCCAGAACGGTTCGGCTATTTTATGCTATTTTGGTGTCCCAGCTACCCCATCATGACACCCCCATCATCACCGTCAGCAACAGTCACTGAGATCCTGCCCAGGGCGCCATGTTAAAACTCTCGACTTCAAAGACCTCCAGGACACGTTGACCGGCACCTCCTCTCCGGCCGATACACGAAGCATTTGCCGTGGGATATGTCAATGAATATATTGGGGATATAACCAGGAAGGTACCCTCTGGTAAACTAACATAGCTATTGAAAATGGCCATTTATAGTGGATTTTTCCATTAAAAATTGTAATTTTCCATAGTTATGTTAGTTTACCAGAGGGTACAATGTTTATATGGAACATGCTGGAAAATGATGGGGATATAAATTGGGAATGATAGAGCTTTAGTGGTAATATAATGAGATCAAATACATTGTTTGCCCAAAAATAAGGTATACACCCCAAAATGATCCAAAATGCAAGTTTATTAATCGAGAACGTGTTTACGAACCATTGGATTAAAAAACGAAAAAACAACACGACTGGGTTTCAATCCCAATTTGGAAGCGGTGACAACTTGAGTGATTATTGGTGAATAATCATGAATAATCCTGGTTCGGGGCGTTTACAATCCCATCTGTTCTTTAATGAAAATGAAATACCTACTTATGGCTGTTTTTTGCACAATGTATCACCATGCAATTTCCTCGCCTGATGGATTAATCCACCCCAATGGCAAGGTAAGAAAGTTTTCTTGGTATCAATGGTTTTGGCTGCTGTAGCAACGAATGGATCAACAACCACTCAACAAAGAGGATTCGATCATAGATCATGACCTTGAACTGAAGTCTTACCAGAACTTGATCAATTCCCTTTTTGGGAATGGTTTATGGATGCTTATGGCATTGATTTCCCCACATTTCAGCAGCCAGGTTTTACCAGTGATGGTCAAATCATAAAATCCCATCTGTTCCCACTTTCTTTCATCGCTAACCCCTCTTTTGAATGGCTATGCTTTCACGTGGTTGGGAAACTCAATTCGTAGCTCCATGGCTCCCCAAGGCTAGTAGGGAATATGGATAGCTCTGAAGGTCATTTCTAATCACCAGTCAGGGAATGTTTCAGATCTCCCTAAAGCGAAGGAGGCGCCATCGCCACCGCAGCTCCTTAGGACCTGAAGCTGCTGGCCGTGACGAGATCCCACAGCATCGAAACCAGTCAAGACGGGATGGGATGGGATGGGATCGGAGGACCATCCAGAAGGATGTATATGATGTTCTCAGGGGGTTCGATGGGGTTGGGATGATTGGGGCAGTTCCAAGCCAAGTGATGGAAGGAAGGATTGAGCGAGCCGCAGCCCTTGACTGAGGACAAGATGCGCAACCGCGAAGAACTCACGGAAAGAAAACAAGCCAACGGTTCTCGCAGTGGGAGTGGAATGGATCCAGGTAATTCGATCTCAGATGGCGGCAGGCCGTCCCGCAGTCACTCAAAGAAGATTTGCTTTCTTCGGATTCGTGCCTGCCTGCATTCAGGAAGTGCTGCCACTTATAGTGAAACGCCAGCCGTCTCTCAGCACGTGGGATGGGAGAAGACCCAGGGACAAATGACCAGGGGTTTTAGTACATAATTTACTTGGAATGCAATTTGTTGGCAAAACCCATTAAACGCATTCTTTCTTTGGGGTACCACCAACTATTTGGAGGTTAAAGATGTTCCTGAAATTATTGTTGGATAATTGTTATTGGTTAAACCTCTATAGGTCCAATCCCAATTTTGATCGGTTTGGGTGGTCAAATCACTTAAATTCCTAATTTGTCCGGGTCAAATCAATTTCCAATCCCTACATTCTCTTGGTTTGGTAGGTAAATGCTGCATTTCCCAAAGAAAATCCAAGGGAAAACCACTGGCTTAAATCCCACATTTTGGAACAAGTCACAATTTCTACAGCTTTGTTCCCAAGGAAAATTCCTAGGTTCGGTATGTTCAATTCCAACTCTTAGCTGTTAAAGCTATGTTAAACCACTGAAATCCTCCTGAAATCACCATTTTTCCCATGTCAACTCCAGCTTTTCCCAAGGAAAAACCGATGGAAAATCTGCGGCTCCTGAGCTGTGCAGCATCCTTTCCTCCACACGGGCATCCTGGAGAGCTACCCGCAGATCGTCCCAGTTCGCCACGCCTGACGATGGAACATCCCACAGCTATGGGTCTGAAAAGTGGAAAACCTCATTGGCTGATCCTCATGATCCACATAAAATGGCTATTCTATTGGGGATATACATGGATTTACCCTATTTTCAGACAAAGCCAGATGTTGTATGATGTGTTTTTTCCCGTCAGAACCTTCATTTACTCCGGGGAGTTTTCAGCTAGCCATGTTTGGCTACTGAAGGGCATAGGAACTCTCATTAAATAAATGAAAAATATGGAACTCATTATATGGTTTGGCCATCCAAATCATTATCGATTGGGAAAAAATAAAGATGTTCATACACCTTCCCAGAGTCCATGCATGATGTTTTTCCCGAGAGCGTCTGAGCGAAGGGTTCTTCTAAAAGTTGGATCTGCATATCTTCACATCTTCACATCATCACATCTTCACATCCTCACATCTTCACATCTTCACATCTTCACATCTTCACATCCTCACATCTGCACATCTTCACATCTTCACATCCTCACATCTTCACATCTTCA
>BGPT01000439.1:56826-71966 GCA_003297045.1 Symbiodinium sp. clade C Y103 | reverse complement strand
TTCTTCTCTTTCTCTCTATATATTTCATGTTATACGATTTACACAATTACATATCTCACTATACTTCTCTTCGCTCTCGGGCCATCCGTCGTCTAGTTTAATCCAAAATGTCGCAGGGAAAACTCCTCATGTTCCCAATTTTTGTTGGGTAAAATGCCACTCTTCACAGGGAAAACTGGACATTTTGCCATCTGCATCCGGGGCATTCGCCTTGCTGTGCTGCCAGACGTAAACCTTTCACCAAGGTTTCCGCCACAGAGGTAGAGGGCAAACGGCCCATGGGCAGTAGCAAGGTGCGACCTGTGGATGTTTTTTTCCGGAGATTCGGATCTCTGAAAAAGAAAGGATCAACTATCCTCAAATGAGGGTTGAACTGTATAAATCTATTATGTACTATGATATATAGGGACAATAGGGATATACCGTGATATACCCACAAAATGGTTAACTTGATAGGAAACATGATGGGATCATGATGGTTAGGCATTGTCACAAAGGTGTAGATGTCACAAGGGAGAACATGAGGAAACCAAGATTGAATATTTGAGTCTAAATATGTCTAAATTTACATTTTAACTTTAATTTTAATAGGGATAATCATGGGCTAAAGAAGATTGGCTGCCTTAATGCATAATGATTTTGCTGGTGGTTTCAAGCAAACCCAACAATCAATGGGTATATAATGGGGATAACAGAGATATTGTTGGGCACAACGATCTGAGAGGGTTGGATTTACAAACAAAACACATCACGGGCATAAAAAGTGATGTACATAAATGAGTCCAGTGGCCATAGAACCGACACTATGAACTGGGCACGTTTGAACATGGAGGAGCTACTGCCAAAATTGCTGCTTTGATACGGCACCCCAGGTTGGTCAGCCCTAAATCCTCGTTGGGTGGGTCACCCAACTGGGGAGCTTCGTTAAATCGCCACAAAATAACGGTTTTTCCCATCAAAGACTGGATGTTAGATGATGTTAGTGGTGGGCTATGGTGTGTTAATAGGATTGCAGTGGGATATAATTAAGTTGGATCCCCGATCATAGAATTGCTTGTCAACAGGCTAATCGGATAATATATGATAATATAAGCCTTGATTGGGGATATAAGCGAAATGATGTCATGAATTGTAATCGCACATCATGGGATCACAAGATATGGCTAAGAAACGCGACTTGTATTGGTTAAATCGCAACTTTTGTTGGTTAAAACTACCACTGGCCATCCCCATTTTGCACCATTACGCCGTCTCAGCCGTCTTCGCCGCCTGCTTGAAGCTCCAGCTTCAGATGGAAGTCGCCAGTGGAAGATTGGGAATCCTGAATGTCCTCAGCTTCCAGGGTTGCTCCGACTAACCCCTGGATCAATAGAACTGAAGAAATCTTTGGGAAGTCTTTGGGAATATGAATATAGAAAGTAAAGGTTAAAATCCGAGATTGTTGAGATCTTGGTGTTGATCTGGGTTCATGATCAACACCAAAGATTGTTGGACATCCTGTGTTTATCATTTTATTCTTAATCTTTGTGTTGATCATCAACCCAAACGATGCCTACAAAGGGAAGACTTGGCAAGGTTACTTTTTTATTTAGTCAATTTACCCCCTAGCATCTGGGATGTTGGGAGCAAACCTGTATCAACGATTGGATTGAAGGGAAAATCTTAAGGGACCCCATGAGTTTTGACCATCTAAAAACCGATCAAATGGTTTTTGACTGGTTGTTTTCTGAAAACAACTTCTGGGAAGCAAGGTAGCATAAAGTCAAAGCTCACAGGTTTTCCCTGCATTTCAAAGTCTTTCCACACAAAATGCAAGCTGCACCCTATACAGTATCTATTATCTATCCTGCTTTTCCTTCACCGCATCCTCCCCCCCAAAAAAAAGAAATCTGGGTCTCCCAAACTCCGCAACACCCAGAGGTCTATGTTGCTAGCCGTGTCTAGTTTTGGACATGCGCAGTTGGGGTTGCACCCAAGTCGGGGACAGCAGTCTCCCACGGCCACAGGAACCACTTAGGTGGTGCCCCATGGATAGCTAAGCTGCTTTATAAGTACAGTACAGCTTAAGAATCTGGGTTCTGGTGAATATCTCTACGAGTTGATTGAAAAAAGCGGGCTTCTACAGTTATGGCCCTTGACTCTTAACAGTTATAAACTGTTATAAATGGGATTATAACTCCCATATTATAACTCCCATAACTCCCATTATATAACTCCCATAAGTAAGGTTATATCTCATGAATCATCACTATTTTTTCTGTGTTAGGCCTTTCTCCCAATGGGGAACAGGGGAACAGCACCTGGTCCCAGCGTCTCGGATCTCGGAGAATTTCACCATGTGCTTCACCGCCTTTCGAAGGAGCTCCGGGTCCACGTGCTCTTGGGAGCTGCCCGTCATGTAATTCCTCGAGCAGGGCTGGATCTGTGGGCTGGCTGAAGATCTGTGGGTCAATTGGGGATGTTTCGATTATCAAGAAAAACTGGAAGTTCAGGGCAAACAAAAATTTGGCGCTGTGCCAGTTTCTCAAGAAAAAAATGGAAATATAATGTGATTTGAACCATGAGCAGTGGTGATTTAATGGGGTTTAAGTTGGTTTAGAACTCATATAGCCAATACAGTTGATGCGATTTATAAAGTAACTTATAACAGAGGGACACCTACTTGTAGGGAACATATGTGCCCTTACTATTTCGGGTAATTAATTTGGGAATCAGGCTAGTATAAATTCAAAATGCAGCAAACAGGCAGCCAATGTTGGGTCTTTCCCATTTCCAACCTACTCAATAATGGTTTAGCCAGTACCCGTAATTGTTGGGTCATATATGGTAATTCCCATCAATTCTGGGCATGGTTAGCCTTGCAGTCACCATCATTTGTGGTGAGGCCGGTCAGGTTAAAATTCACCCAAATCAATGGGTATAGTGATCCATGACGTGATACTGTACATGACACATTAATTTGAAGGCTTCTCAATCAGAGGGAAAATGAATGAACACGAGTTTTATCATGTCTTGTCACTACATTTGCAATCACCAAAGCACAACCGACAGCAGGATACAACTCGGGCAGCGAGCCCCCCAAAGCCAAGGCTCTGTAGCCCATCGAAGTGTGACACTGCGGTGTTGATTGGCCTTTGGCCAAATGGTACCGACCAGAGTGATGCTATTATATAGCATTGGAAATTAAACACATGGATGCACATGGCAATTAATTCACCAAGACCAAGATTATCTAAAGTTAAGATGCTAGGCTGCTAGTTGATGCTTATATTCCTACTGGATGAAAAGGTTTCTTTCCTTATACCAAGAGGTATCTTATCATACCTTATCCAACTACAATTGCTTGACCCAAAGCCAACATACATCATCCCCTACCTACTTGATTTGCGTCTGGATTGGTGGTTGGGTTCCATGTACAAATCCAACAGGATAAAGTCGGATAAAGTCGGATAAATCCCAAGATTCGGGGAGACAACCAAACCCTTCAACCGAAAACGACCCAACAAATCAGTTTCCAACACACATCTGGGTTGCTCTGAAAAAAGGATATCCCAAAATCCACGGACTTATCATCATTTGCCTTCTGGAGGGCCGTAAATTGGGGTGATACGGTATTAACCGGCATTACAGTATTCCCGATTTTCGGACAAACGTGAACTCACTAGTCAATGGTCATTGAAAACAATGGACAACTACACATGTATCCGAATCTTGTTTACAAATAGATTTCATCCACTTTGTGATTTTGCTGGTAAATACCAGGTACCACATAGTGTTATGTGTTGATTATATCAGTTAGACGGTCTGACTATATAATTATATTCCACTCTATCTACTTACGTCCCACCACATCTCTATCTTGGATTTACTTAGGGAACCTCAAGAAGTCCTGTAGATTTTCCAATGGTGCATTTCCCACTGGGAAAGTAGAAACAAAAACACCTTAAACAAACCAATGTTATTTGTAGATACATTATATAAATGCCATTTACAAAACAAAGATGGCACCGCACCGCTGGCCAAGATGCTTGAGGATCTGAGAGAAGAGTCTCACGGCCGTTTCCTGGGAAGCGAAGCGGGGGTCATGATACAGCCGGTTTAAAGGGACAAAGGTTTGTCTGAAAATATGGTGCCCCAAAATGTGGTGGTTGATCATCTTTCTCCCACTAAAATGGCAGTTTTGAGAGCACCCCCAGTTTGGGACAAGCCCATGGCCCATAGCCAACCCTAGACAAGTACAATTTCATGGTCGCAGTTTTCAACATTTGCTCTGCAGCCCAGGGAAGTCGGCCAAGCATCATCCACTGCAGAGAAAAAATCATAGCCTGCCAGGTCTGTCAAACACATGTGGGTCCTTTTCACCACGGCTCGAAGCCTAAAGTCCCCTGCGATGCGAGCGACTGGACATTGCTACCCTGCTGCCATGTGCACTGAAAACACCGGTTATAATATCTACAAAAGAAAAAGTGATCAGAGCTCCTGCTGATCAACTGTCACCAGTGATGCTGCTATCCAAGCAAGCATGAAAACAAGATCAAAAAGGGCAGCACGCATGTACACATCAACTGCTGATTCAGTTGTATGATTTGATACGTCGGGGCTCCTTCGTGCCCGGAATATATCCCTGAACGTTCACTCCATGCGACTTCATCAAGGCTGAGACGTATTTGAATAGATCGAACAAGTGGCCAGAGCTCTTCTCACCATGGGCCATCACCCACTTCACATAGGCATCGGCACGCTGATCGGTCTCACGAGCAGCATACAGCTCTGCACAAGTCATATCCTGGTTCTTGTACTTGCCAAAGTCGATGATGGTAGCCCCCCACATCTCCATGCTCTCCACATGATCCGGCAGATCCATAGGAATGGTCACAGGGTGGCCTGCACGAGGCAAGGGAAGCTGAGCAGCTTCGCTGGACTTGGGAACCATCACATGCTCACCTTCAAACTCATCATCATCAGAGGCAGTTGGCGAGAACAGGCGGCGCTTGCTGCCATCAGTCATGGAGCCAGTGGCGGCCACAGGGAATTCCATCCAAGAGGCACAACCTGGCTCATTCATGAGCTGGGCCAACGATCCATCATGCTTCGCACGCTTCATCAGCTTGCGAAGGATCTCAAGCTCTTGAGCGTTCAGCGAATCCATTCCCTCAAATCAAGAATCACAGGACGCGATGCGTGGCTATTTCTGCAACTATTGCACGGCAGCTTGAACACCATGAATTGCAAAGTCACTATCGCAAAAACACATCAACCCCATTAGGCAACTTCGGTGAAAACCTGATTTTGATTATTTTATGGTTTTTATGGTTAAGCTGGCACAACCCCTTGCATGACAGCTCAACTGGTGATACTGGGACTCGACTTGGACATGGTGACACGACGCTGCTTCTCCAACGCTTGGTTTTCCAGGACATATTCTTCTGGAGACACTTGGTATGTTGAGGAGCGGAGACAGGACCTTAAAAGGTCAATGGGATCCCCTTGGTCTTTCGTCAAGCTGTCAGCGATCATTCTATTTGTCGGCACCCATCGAACATGTGCTTGCATGGATTTCACACTTTCCTTGATAATGCAAATGTCTATGCTTGTACGACGGTCTTCAATGGCCGTTGGGCTTGATGGAGAATGCAGATGGTCATATAATGACTTACAGTCAGTAATCAACATTGGCTGATGTTGCTTGAGAATAGACCGTGCTTCTCGCAAATCAAAAGGGCCATGCTGAATTTCATGCATCATCAATGCCAGCCACTCAACGGTTCCACTGGCAGTGGACATGGCTTGGCTTTCTGCAGCTAAGGTTGAACTAACTGCCCTACTTAGACGATAGCTACGCCATGCAGCTGGATTCCAAGTAGCTACTTGACCTTCATTCAACCCTCTCTGAGAAAAGGAAATCATGTATCCGGCTTGAGTGTGATCACCACGATTGGCGAAAGCAGCATCTGAATGACAGACGATCATCAGGGAATTCAGATCGATTGGTCGGAAAGTCAAACACAAATCACGATGCTGACGAGCTCTACGGATTGTATTGTTTGCATTTCTCAAGTGTCGTATCTTTGGATTGGGAAATGATTGTTGGGAAAAACTGGTTTGAGCTGCAAGGTCTGGTCTGGACTGTGAGGAAAGCCAATTGAGTGATCCGTTGATAGCTCGAAGCACACGAATTTGCTGATCTGTCAGGGATGCTTCGGACGCCGCACCTTTGGCAATTGTGGCAGGTCTCAATTTTTCTGTAAAAGATTCCATGGACATGTGAATAGTACCATCAGCATCTTGAGAGTACATAGCTCCACAGAATTCACCACAAGACATGCGCCACTTGCGAAAAGTGAAACGTTTTCGAAGAGCAGAGACTGAGGATTCAAATTTCGGTCCATGGCCACCCAAAGCACAATCGTCCACATGAACTCCCAAAATACCTACCAGATCATTGTGGTCATTTCGATGTGTGTATAAACATGGGTCAAAACAACTTGGTTGCCATTTCTCTTGTCGGAGAGCTTCATCAAACGTCTTAAACCAAGCTGCTGGGGCATCATTTTGCCCATATACATATCCACACACCTCGATCACCGCATCTTCTGGCAGTCCAGGAATGCCACCGGGTGGCTGATGCGCAAACAGTGGTCGAAAACGCTCTTCCAGGGGTCCAGCCTCAAGAAAGGCTCCTTTCACGTCTCCAAGTTGCAAAGTCCAGTGCTTTGAGGAAATGGTTTGCATAAGTGCAGTTCTTCCTAGCTGACTGAGAGTTGGAGACTTGAGTTTGCCCTCCTGTGCTTTGACATCTAAATCTGGATCGAGATGACCCTGCAAGCACCATCGGCCCTTGACGGTAAACGTGGACAAATCACTTGTGTCAATTGGACGACCCTCATCAATAGCTTTGCGAGTCAAAACAAATCGACTGCCGGTAAACCGATGAGAAAACTTTTGCTTGATCTCTTGGGCCTTCTTGCCATAATGAACACGAACATTGTCAGGTTTATCAGTCATAGTCTTCCACTCTGCTCGCTTGCCATCATCTACCATGCGTTGAAGGGCTGGTGAATTGCGACTATGTGGAAGTTCCTTCTCCATCTTTTTCCGCAAATATTCAGCCATGAGTACTTCAAAATCCAGGTGATTAGACTGCCAATTGTCTACATCAGAAAAATGCTCTACGGAAAGAACTTCATTGGTCTCGTGTCGAGGTCGACAGGCACTAGGCTCAGAAGGAGCACTGCTGACTTCACCAGGCGCTGTTTCAACTGTCTCCATCTCCAAAGGACGTTTGGTGCCATGTGGAAAGGCTTCTATCATATCAGGGATGATTTCACGCATGATTTCCACAAAATCCTCCTGTCGCATGGAGGGAGGACGATACAGCGCATTTGGACCATCTTTTCCATGTACTCTACGTCTTATGGGACCGTAAGAACTACTGTTATCCCCACTATTCCCCAAAACAGGCGAAACACCTTCACTGACTGGTTGGTCACTGACATCGGCGGAGTCAGGAACAGGCTCAACATTCGCTGGCGCAGACACTTCTGCTGTCTCCTGTGTTGAGACAGATTCAGATGCTGGCGGCATGGGAGCATCTACACTATCTGGCGGATCAACAGGTGCATCAGGAGTATTTGGATCTTCTTGCGGTGGATAAGCTTGGGAAATCAAGTCAACGTACTGACTACTCTTAAAAGCCCCCCCTTCTATGAGATCTTTAACTCCTAATAACTCGGCATGAGGTGTTTGCACAAGTGCTCGTTCTTCCTGTGTGGCTGCTCGCGCTTGCTCTGGTGCACAACGGAAAATTTGTTTGCGGTGAATCAGAATGAGATTGCGTCCCACTTTACCAAGAACAATGGCAGATCCGTACCACCTTCCGTCTTGATGCAAAACACCATTGATAAATTTCTGAGCACGCCAGTAAGCTACGATGTCACCAGGCTGAAACGAAGGAGCAACCCTTGGACGGGCTAACAACGCCAAACGCAGAGCTTTGTTGTCCTGAAGTTCCATCACTGCTTTCCTTGCTGTGGTTCGAATGGCCTGAGAACGTTCAACAGCAGTATCAGACAACGAAGCTGTCAGAGGAACTACCTGTGCCGGCTCATTCATGAGATCGCTTGGAATATGAGGGTTCTTGCCAAACACAAACTGATGAGGAGTGTACCCATAACTTTGGATCAACTGATTCTTAATATGAGCATGTTGAACACATTCCAACCATTCACTTTTGTTCTGAGGAGAGTGTTCATCAATCAACCGAGACAAAATGCGATCAAACCAACCCCCATGATTCTCTGTACGACCCAATTGCCAGTGCGCTTCTGCAGCTATGACTTTCATATTGACACCTTGATCTTCTGCAGGAACAAACATAGGATCGGCCAAATTGGTCTGAGCAGGATCAAGCACGATCTCAGCAGGCTGGCCGGTCCATGCAATCCAATGCTGATCTAACAGCTGGCGCAGTAAGGCTGACGTCTCTCGCTCGAAGAAAGGTATCATGCGTTGAAAACAACTGGCTTGATCCACAATATTCAAGGCCTTGATTTTTTGATTTGGCAACCAACCACGCAAGTGTTTGACGTCAACACCAATCTGCCGATTGAACTCTGTGACCCTGGTGGTCTGAGCTGGCAAAGGCACCTTTGGCTTGGCATGAGCTTCACAAAAGGAACACTTGAAGGATCGAGCCAATTCAATGGCTTTGTCGGATGCAAGACCATGTTTCAACAAACGAACCATATCCTGATTGGGAGGATGGCCCAAGTTCCGATGCAGCTTGGTCAAAACCGGCAACAAGTCCTTCTCTTCCGATTGTTGAATCTCATGTATGCCACTAGCCACTGGTCTTCAACAACTTCCAACACATCATGCTGATGAAAAGCAGGAACGGTGTCCAGCACAGCACGCACAAACGCTTTGGGATAACGCCCAGCAAACGTACTGACTTGGCCTACCTGAGCATTTGACCCTGCAACGACATCGTGACTCTCATGACCGGATGAATGATCACAGGTTCTAGCCAAACAGGTCATGTCCTCATGTGACACAAGAAGTCTAGTACTTTTCCTAATGTACCGTTGACTATTTGGAAGTTTGAGACCATATTGACACATATGAAGCTTCACTGTGAAAAATCGCCGGCAGAGACGTTGCACTTCAGGGTACGTCCACGTTCTTGCGCCTGTCGGGTGTTCGAAAACAGCCCGCTTTCCTAAAGAAACTTGCTGCTGAAACAGTTCCATGCAAAAGCGAATGAACGTGCGACTGCGAGCCCGAGTCTTGAGATACAACCATTGTTCCATCTTGGTGGCATTCAGATTGAACCACCCACCCTCATGTGTACAAGGTGGACAAAGAACCAACAATTCAGGAGGATGTTCTTTCAAGTCTTGCTTCAACTTGGCTCGATTGGCTGCAATGCTCAGATCGTACCCTAAGGCCAGGTCTACAGACGTGGCTGCAAATCCCCGCTTCTCGGCTTCAATGGCAAAACGTGGAGGAGAAAACACTTCAACAACAAGACGCGATGATTTGACATCAGGTATGCTATCATGTTGGAGGAGTGCGCAACCCTTGATCTGTGAATGGACCTGTCGAATTTGATGTGCAGACAAGACTTTGGCTGTTGGATCGGACTGCTCAGAACTCAAACTGGTATCCCTGGCAAGAACTTTGGGATCAACATGATACCATTCGGTCACCACATGCTGAACATCAGGTGGAAGCTGCTGCAACAACCCTTTATGATTCTTACCGGGTAGATCTTGAATGGACCAAATGATTTTACCAGTGTCACCATTTTTCACAACACATTGTCGGACAAACTGCATTCTAGGTCCCTCACTTGAAACTTTGGGGATTCTTTGGCAACCCCAGTCCTCCTGCTTCCACACGGCCAGGGTTGGTACGCTGGATGAAGCAGAGGGATCAGGCTGCTCGGAGACCTTCATCTCGTCATCAACATCATCAGAAGAGCTCTCCAATGACGGGGGCATGGCACTCGCTGATGTGGCAGCCATGACCTCTACATCCCTTGAGCAGCGACGACTACCAGGCTTCATCAAATCCAGAACATACTGCCCAGCTGCATTCACCTGTAAGGGAACTCGGAGTTGCTCATCAAAAATTGTCAAAGAATCATCACCAAAGTTGATGGAGGCTTTCAAGGTCTGCAAGGCCGCACGGGAAATCAACAGAGGAGCGCTGCCCTTCACAATGGCAGCCTTGATCAAACCAGCTCTTCCAGCAATATGCACAGGCAACTTGATGGAGTATCGCGACACTTCCGATTGCCCATTGCCGAACCGGAAATGGTTCTCCTCCTCATCTTTGGACGGCAGCACAGCGCCTTGATGGCTCCACAGCTGCATAAACCCGGCTAAGGTTTCTTCTCCGATGATTGTCTTGCCGCACCCTGAATCCAGAACCCCATAACCAGGGCTTGAAACCAGTAAGACTTCACTCACCAGAGAGGAAATGCCATCACCAGCACTGATTGCAGCACCTCGACGGCGCTCATTCACCAGCTGTTGCACTTGATCACAAAGAGAATTGAGTGTCTGTACGGAGGCAACAAAATGGACCTCAGGTTGATCAGAAGCAGCTGGCTCAGCTTGGACCAGGGCAGCACCTGAAGAAGATGCCGGCTTGCTCTCATCCTTTTTGCCAGGTGAGGATCGCGGCATGCGACACTCTTTTGACCAGTGTCCAGGTTTGCCGCAGCGATGACAACGTGTGCGCTTTTTGAGCTCTTCTATCTCCACACGAAAAGCTTTGCGGGATTCTGTGGCTTTCTCAAACTTCCTTGCACGTTGAAGCTTTGCCAGTTCCTGACGCTTTTCACGCCAGCTCACAGCCAGAATCTCAGCAACATCCTTTTCAGAGAAAACGTCTTCTGACGTACCTTCAGGGAGATGTTCAGCCAAAAGCGAGTCCACATCATTGAACTCCACTTCATCATCCACGAAGTCCACAGCTAAGGACTCAGCTTCTTCCACCAGAGCAGCACCAGTAGTTCGCTTCCGTGACAAGATCATGTCCGGAAAGCAGGATCGCATCGAGCGACTGATCTCTTCACGCTTCAAACTGCCTTGAGCTCTTGCTAGAATCACAGCCTTCTGTTCATCACTAAGACCAGCACGATGTAAGGTCAGCCAGCCTCTCGCCTCCTCCGGGAAATTGACTTGGGTCTTCCTGGAAAGACGATCGAACAATTCAGCTGTTCGAGCAACCCATGTCTTGACGGTCTCACCCTCGATCACTCGAAGCTGGAATACCTCGGTCAGTAATTCACCCAGCTCGTCAGACTTGTCTTTGCTCGGAAAGCGAGCATCCAGCAATTTCCAGATGGCCAAGTCGCCACCCTCACACTGATATTCAGTCATGTCCATGTGCTCGACGCACTCCAAAGCTTTTCCTGAGAGCAGTGTCATCACGAAAGCTCCTCGCGCAGTCTTGGGCAACTTATCCATAGTGAGCATTTTGTTACTGCACCATGTCTTGAATCTACGATATTCCAAGACATCTTCTTTCTCTCCGCTAAACCCTTTGTGGGTCCCAGGATCGAAACCGCTTGTCGATGCCGAAGCCGCCATGGCTTCACACTACAAAACCCTGCTGCAAGCCACCTCCGGGTAGCTGGAGAACACATGTGGGTCCTTTTCACCACGGCTCGAAGCCTAAAGTCCCCTGCGATGCGAGCGACTGGACATTGCTACCCTGCTGCCATGTGCACTGAAAACAGATATATCCCCCGATCATGAAATCTGTCCATGGACATATCCAGACTTTTCCAGTGAGAAAATCTAGGCAACTCATCCACACATGGGGAATTTAAGGGTTGCATTTTTTTTTGCCCGAGGCTAAAATAGGGAGCATTCTCCATGACATGTGCAATCACCTGAGGCCTGTGCAGCGTGTAACCGTGTAGATAGAACCATGTTGTGCCCGCATGGAATGATCTCCAGCAAGGGCAATGGAAAAGCCAATGCCATCATAACCATCTATAGACAAGTCTTGGACATGTCATTGGATTGGTTTAAGGGAAAATTTACGGGAAACCTCTATATTTGATGGCAAAAACCATGGTTTCCGGTTAAAATTTTCCCATTAACCAATCCATTGAGACATGGTCAAAACTGGGTACTGCGACATGATTTGGATGTCGATCTCAGGAATCGCAACTGTCGCAGTGACAGTTTTGTCGTTGGCAAAGCGCCTTCTTCCACGGTGGATGCGTCGATGTGAGCGCTGGTGGCGCCATGTTGCACCTGGATCGGGCCCTGGGGATGAGCAACTGGGGATGAGTTCATGTCAATAGAATTGGAGGAGATGGAGTTGTTACAACACTAACCTAACTGTGTATACAGTATAATACACAAATTATGTGCAGTGCCTGCGTGTGCCAATGCATACACACACATACATATCTATTCACTTGCAGTCAATGATGAATATACATACACAATGATATGATATGATATGATATGATGTGATGTGATATGATATGATGTGATGTGATATGATATGATATGATATGATATGATTATACATGTACAGTGCACAGCACGTTTAAATGTATAATCAGCCTGAAGAAGATGGAATGCGGACATTCCAACAACAGAAAGTTGAAAGCTGAAAATATGTTTGGATATGCCTTCTTCTACCTACTCCAGGATGCCTAGAATATCTATAGATATATAACTAGATGATGATGATGATAATGATATAACCAGTGATTGCCAAACGTTTAACATTCTAACACTTTGTTTGGCTTTTTCTATAAGCTTAGCTCTTAGCCAAGTGGTGAGTGTCGATGGTATAGCCCTCAAGCTATGAAGGGGTATACCCACAATGGGATGGTTGATACTTCAAATCTGAGCCAAGATTGCACTTACCAACATGTCTTAAGATTTGGTGCACCCTCACATTGTCAAAGTCAATGGGCCATCGAGAAAGTGAAAAAAGGATTCAAATACTAGTAGGGATAGTGGGAGAATCTTTGAATTTGGATCAACGATAGCTAAGTTTGGTAAAGCTTTGACCGACCTCATCAAACAAAATAATCAAAGAACCAAAATTGAAATCCAACCGCAAATGACTTTGCCAAAAATGGTAATGACAAGTCACATCAACAAAATCAAGGCCCCCCGTGCCCGCCCCTGAAATCGGCCCGAGCAACTTCTGGGGGATGGAATTCTCCCAGCCTCAGTTGAGGGTGAAGACCCGCTTCTTTTTTTTCCGGTGGATAAATGATAAATCATGATAAATCCTGAGAAATGACCTGAAAATCAATGGTTCTGGATTGTCTCCTTGGGCTTTTTGTTCACCGCGGCGCTAGCTTCAACAAAGCTCGAAAAAGGTTGACCCGAGAAGTACGGCTCTGTGTTCCAGAATTGGTTCCCCAAAGGCACATGTGGTTTCTTCCAAACTGTACCCCAACAATGAATCAACATCAAACATGATCAGGACACAAGATCTATTATCTACTAATATCTAATCAAGATTAAACATCATTATTTCATGTTGATGACCAATGAAATTGAATGCACTTGACAAACACATTGTCATCAACATGTCACTAAGATCAGTATTTGTCAAAACTGGCAGGTGATAGTGACTACTCTAAGTGTCACTGATCATTAATAGTCAAGATTAGATTTACCCTCCGGTAATCAAACATAGCAATTGGAAATCCCCTATAAATGGAGGTTTTGATGGGAAAATCATCCATAAATGGTGCATTTTCCATTGCCATGTTTGATTACCAGATGGTAGATTTGTTTCGGGTAGACACATTTCAGAAACTCTGAGTGACAGCAATCTCTGCCGGGGAGCTTGAGCTCGACCAAGATGAACCGCTGAGGGTAGAGACACAGCAAGAGCTTCTTGGGACCTCCAAGGATCAATGGATGAGCTTGGATTTTTTTAGGTTCGGGATCTTAGAAACCAAAAAAGTGGCTTTCTTGATATATAGTGGGAATATCATGGGGAACCAATTCTCCTTGATTCTCCTGGGATATAATGGGAATATTTCTAAAAACCAAAGCTATTCAGCCTGGAAGGCCCTTGGTGGTCTGGTTCTTGACCCGATGGGAGTAGTCACCATGTCAATGTAGCAATGAATGGTGGCACATGTGGCACCAAAGCGGCTTTCTGGGACGATACAACTGGAGTGGTGGCTGAAAATCTGACTGAAAATAGCACTGATAATGGTAGCAAACCAGGCATCAACAACTGACGAAAGTAGCTTTTTGATGGCCGTGGGATAGTCCATGAAGCCTCAGTTTGTGGTACTTAATATGTACATGTGGTCAAAAACATGTTGGACTTTACACACCTCTATCTTAGGATTTTTTGGATCTCAGAAGATGCGACAATGGTGCGTAAGTGCATCCCAAAATCTTGAATGACTCGTCATAGTGCTACCAGGCTGAGGAAAGACATGTCATGTAACAAAGTTGTTCCCCGAACAAAAATGACTGCATGTTTTAGCTGCCAATGATGGATAGTCGGATAGTTGTAAATGGAAGCAAAGGCTGAAACGTTTAAGAACACTGTCTAGAAACTGTAACAAAGAACCGTTTTAAAGGAAAATTACTATTTGTTGAAGCCCAATTCCAGTCATACTTTCTTATGACTTACATCCTCTAAATGGTCGCATGATGATATGATGTAATTTGCACAAGGCATCTCATAAACCTCAAATGGAAATACCAAATCTAGGGTTCCCTGTTGAATTTCCCTGGTCATCACATTGGACTGCCAAGATACCATGCTCTTTCAGCATTAGAACCTGGCACCAGGGGTCGTAGTGTCTGAATGACAGGTCACTTGCGGTCATGCAAGCTGGAGGGGATACTTGGCAGTTTACATATTTGACTATCTGGCAAAGCCAACCATCAACCATCCCCATCTACTGTTTCAATAGAAATGTCTTTTTTTAATGATCCAACTTGGAATATATCGCCGTAATACCATATAGTACCAACATATAATACCCATAATTGGAGTTTACCAATACCCTAGGCCTCCTAAACACCTACTGAGGAAGCCTCTAGAACAGAGAAACATGCTCAACAACCATTTGGCCCCAAAAGCCTCCTGAGCAGGTCTCTGGGGTCCCATGCCAGAAT
>BGPT01000439.1:39859-56821 GCA_003297045.1 Symbiodinium sp. clade C Y103 | reverse complement strand
TCTGCATTCATCGACGTATGTTGATGATGCTGCGTAAGCCTAAGTTTCAGAAAGAGCTTTCGATAGATGCAGAACTTGGGTTTTTGGCTCAACATATATGCTAGAGAATTGACAGGGAACAAAAAAAGTGATTTCCATTGTGAGCTTCAGGAACCCCATGTATTACCGTGGCAAAATTGCCTCCTCAAGCTTCCCTTTATTGCACATCACCGCTAGGTCGCTTATTCTGCCAACGTAATCTTCACACTGAAACGCATGATATGTTCTTGAATTAGTTCCTGAGTTGTCCAGGGTGCCATCAACTTCAAAGTAAGAAATTTCTACCTTAAAAACATGGCTTTGTCTGAAAATAGTGTACCCCTAAACCCCATGGTTAATCCTTATTTTCATTTATTTTCCCTTTTAAATGGCTATATATGGGGTATACCCCATTTCCAGACAGCCCCACATTAAAGAAACACCATCATTTGTTCCATCCTTGAAGCTGATAAGTAAGTATCCCCATTTCAACCAAAATGGTAATCTACATCAAATTGAAACCCATAAAACATGCATAGTGGAAATCACGTATATTTATAACCAACCAATCAACAAGACAAGGGCATCCTTTGATTTTTAAAACTTTAACGCAGACAGTTGGGAATAAAATTCTTAGGGAGCACAGGTCCAAACTTGGCAAAATTTGCTTGATGATATGGAGCTTGGAATCTGTCACGGGCTTCTGCGAACTGAATCTCTTGCCACCCCTGATCATTGATAACAACCACCTTGAGAAAACAAAAAACTAGGCCCAAACTGTACATGGTGTTTGGGGCGGCTGGGCCAAAGAATTTCACCGCTCGCCACCGCCGCGTGCGCCAGCTTGATGTAGCTGACCATGGATTCATCCTGCTGAAACATCAGCTTCCAGAAGATTTGGAAATTGGGACACACGTTTCCCCCAATTGTTCGCACTACCAGCCACTACCACTAAGAAATTATGAAATGGTGCCTGTTCACTCAGCCAAACTCTGAACAGGAGCACAAAGGATCCTCTAAAGAGCAAGCAAAGAAACATGCAACCAACACAGTGATGTGCATACACATGAACAACAAACATATAATGTGCTATCAAGAATCGCAGCATGTCTTGAAAGATGCAATATCTTCATCGGTCAAGTACCGCCCAGCAGCTTCATGGAGTTGGAACCATTGTGCTAAGAAGTACCTTAGACCGTGGGCGTTTTTTGGGAGCAAAGACATTTTGCTTCATTATAGTATGGGTTTACATTATTAATTGAAACTTGCCAAGACATGGCATTCATGTAACATTAACGACTAATCGGTATACATAGTCGTTGTTTTCTCTATCCGGGGTGCATGTGACTGGCCATCCATGCTAGATTGGAGTCTTCAGGGTCACCTTTGGCAAGTTCCACAGCGACTTCAGCTAGCCAAGCAGTGCACACCCTGGCCTGAGATGCGTCATGGTCCCACCCAAAACAACATACGTGCCCCCAAAAGACAAACTATATACATGACCAGCTTACCAAGAAACATTGTATGCTTTGGCGCTCAACTCAGGATAGGGGTGCTGGTAAGATCTCAGCCTTTTGGATGTGAACCGGGGTTGGCTGTGCCTCAGGTACGCAGGCAATTCAAACACCAAAAAAAATATAGCTGATTCATGGGGGCCTAAGCCACACAAAAGCCCAGAAAATAATCAATTCGAATTCCAGAACAAGACTCGCAATTTTCAGGCCTCTTGTCCAGGCTCTGAACTGGTCATACGCTATGGAAAGCCTATCGTTTTCACTCAAGCCATCGACAGCACCACCCCAAATGTGGCTGTACTTGTTGAGGATTACCCGCATCGTGCTCCCACAAGACNCACAAGACCACAAGCATACACCAAGATTCAGCACATGCATCGCACACCAAGCGACAAATTCGGGTCGGAAACCATCCAAGGACTGAATAGGGCCTCAATATTCAACTTGAGGTGGTTTGCCAAATTTCGAAAAAAAGCAAAGGCTACAGAATGAATGGGTGAACATATTGATTTGCCAGCTCTTTTGGGGATCACCTAGGGATAATGTTTTCCCAACCAATAGCCAGACCCCTAGACATGACTTTGTTCTCATAGATTTGGGACAGATCATTATTATATATGAATAGGTTCTAGTAGGAGGCCTATATACTTCAGCACAGGTAAAGGAAACTTAATACTTAATACCAGCTTTTACAGCCCAATCACTCTTTGGCCCAGGCTTCAATGACTCCTGGATGAAAGACTCCAAAGTATGTCGTCTGAACGATGAGGCCAGCTGAGAGGGTGCACGCATATAGTCTGTCTTGTTCGCACTGCAAGCATGGCAAATCTCGAAAGAAGAATACCCAGACTTGAGATTCAGCCATTCCTGGGTTGAAACGAAGGAAATTTAGAAATCAAAGTTCCAACAATATGGATAGATACAAAAGCCAGGATGGGAAGAGCCACAGAACAGAGAAGCTTTGACAAGGAGAAAGTCAGAAGAGAGAAGATCAGCCAGAGGAAAGTCAAAAGAGAGAAGATGCAGGTGCGCGAAACGAGAAAGCCAGAAGAGAAAAGAAAACTTAAATATAAATATTAATATATACATAGTTGTAAATATATATATATACACATGTAGTATTTGCAGGGTCATGAAATGGCATTATTCACTTAACTCAGATTTGTCATATGCTTAAAGGAAAACAACATACATGAGGGGCATGTACAAATGCAAATCCATGGTTCGCGATGGAATTTCCAATCAGCCCTGATTTGGGTGATCATGGCCTGCAAAGTCCCTTGGCCAAATGGTGCTGGTACACGCACACCATCCCGCAGGTACTCCATGCTTCTGACCACCTTGGACACAAGGAGATCAGGGTGATAGTGGGGACCAGGCTGGAGATATATCGGAATATACACCTCAAACCAGGCTTATTGTTTTTTTTTTAACAAAATGGTACATATTTTGGACCAAATTCCTGTACATATAACCATTGTATAAATATTTTGGCAAGCAACCGGCTCCAAGAAGGCATAGAGGGTAGGAAATCCAGTGGAAAGCACCTCACATCAGGGACTTCCAGATATGCATAGTCGGAAAAAATGGGAACAAACCATGTAAAATAATTCGGGGAAGCAAAATATTTCTCAACAGGATAGTGTATCGAGGAACCTCTCTGAGGCAGAATAGTGGCCAGCAACATTCTACACTGAAAGTTCTGGGATCCAAGACATGGCCAATAACTACAACAATGAGCTTCTCATATTGCTCATTGAATTGGCAATCGTCTCCCCAAATGTAAAGAGGATGCGCCCTTTGCNGGATCCAAGACATGGCCAATAACTACAACAATGAGCTTCTCATATTGCTCATTGAATTGGCAATCGTCTCCCCAAATGTAAAGAGGATGCGCCCTTTGCTGATCGATGCATCGAGGAATCATGTCGTTCCACCTTCTCATGTTGGCCCAATACACNTTGGCAATCGTCTCCCCAAATGTAAAGAGGATGCGCCCTTTGCTGATCGATGCATCGAGGAATCATGTCGTTCCACCTTCTCATGTTGGCCCAATACACCGGAATTTCGGACTCCACGTTGGGAAAGCACTTGTTGCGGCACAACCATGGTACCAGCTCATGTGGCAATACCATTGGAAATTTCCTGCAATCAGAAATTAGCTGTTAAAGAGTGGGGATACACCAGCTACTAGATATTTTAACAAACAGTGATAACCTAAACTTGTAAGAGGTGCCCCCAACCATCCAAAATTAGAATTTAAATTCTAGCAAAACCCATGGTGTTGGGGTACCCCCAATGTCCGTAGAAAGACCCAAATCTAAAAATAAAGGACAAAGACCCAGGGCCTGGATTCAATACCAGAGACACCATTCTCCTTGTGTACAGGAATGTCAACCATGTGCACTGGAACCTCAATTAGGGTGGCGTTTCAATTTACCCAATATACCATGATTCGGGGGCCCCATGATGGCTTCATGAACAAATAAAATACCATGTCCACTTATATAGCTGTTGAGCAACTGGATCGAGGTGCCTGCGGGCAAAATCTCTTTGAACATCACGAGCTACATTCCGTGTGTGCTTTCCAGAAGCCAAGCTAGCACAAGGACCCTTCATTTGATACCCCTGGTGCTCGAACTCTTTTGCAACAACTTTCATGGTTTCCTGCACCTTTTTAAAGGAAGCATCGAAACAAGATTCCCCCAACCCTGCCGCCTTCAGCATGTAGCTATACAGGGGGGATGTCTTTGATGATCGGCAGGAGCTTGACCCCAAGGATCTGGAACTCGAAGAGGCACCTGCGTGGGAATACTGGTTGCAGAGGTGGGTAACAACTTTTTCGTTGGGAAAACCATCTACCAGGCTCATAGCTACATCCATATATATATATATATTATATGTATTATACATGCATCCGGCAGCATTTTTTCATGGAACTTGAATCAAACAAATTAAAAATGTATGACGGTTGAATGTTCCCTATGCCATCCCTGGGGGCGAATGTTCTTTTTCCACCTCACGGGTCATCTCGAAATGTTCCATCGATTGGGACAAGAGGTGTGATTGAATCACCCACGTGTCCAAGGATTCTGGTAATCCAACTCTTTTTTGGCCCTCAAAATTTTTCCGGGTCTGTACCACTGCCCTTCCCCATGCATGCTGGACTCCCACCACTGTAACTAAGTAGATGATATATATATATATATGTGTGTGTGTGTTTATTTGTTGTACATGTCAATGGCAAAGGTTGCTGGTGGTTACATATATATATATATACATATAACATACATGTCAACAGCAAAGGTTGCAGATTTAATCTACTGGAAGTCCTGGGGAGCCAAGACCAGAGCGCGCAGCACTCTGAATGATACCCTGCATTCAGAATGATCTACCTGCGCTGCAGCTAATGGAAATAGCTAGAGCTATGGTGAAGACACCTGGATCATACTGGTGCAAAAACCACCTCACTTCGGGGCAGCTTTTGGGGCAGCTTTCGCTTTCCCCTTCGCCTTTGCGGGCTTGGGAGGCTCCTTAGTGCAAAAAGCCGAAAGAATTAGCTATAGGTATGATGGCTAGGTAGATTCGTCTTATCAAATATATCACAAAACCTTGCCATTATATATTGATATATATATATTGTATTGTACGTATATATATATATATATATAAATATACATATGTATTTGCAACATTGAATATAACGGTACACTACTTTGGGGATGTATGTGCCCAAAATTGCTTTACATAAAAAAAAATTGGCAAATAATTGCATTAATATATCGGTATGTGTTGATGGCAATCGAGCTTCGATGGCAAGCTTAACAGACCTGCACGTAGTGGTAAATGCAGGAAGGAGTTTTTCAACCGAATCGACTGCATTCTTGATCTGCGACTTTAGGTTCTCATCCTGTTCAATCTCTTCATCCGACTTTTCCACCATGTAGTGGCTCTCAAGCTCTGCCTTTTTCGAAGTCATTTCAGCCGAACGAGCATCCAACTCAGCCAAGTATCCAGTCTTCATGGACNATGTAGTGGCTCTCAAGCTCTGCCTTTTTCGAAGTCATTTCAGCCGAACGAGCATCCAACTCAGCCAAGTATCCAGTCTTCATGGACTGCGACCTTGACTGTACATAGCGTAATAAGGGCTCATGATCCAGAAGGGATGTCAGGTCCATGCTATATCCAGTAGTTAAATTCACATTGAAAAACAGTGTGCAAACATAAACTGCCAAGTAACAGGGGTGAATTGTCAACTTTGTTGCGGAGAACTTTCAAATCCGTGAGCTTGTTGGAAAGCATCGAAATTTTCTGNGTGCAAACATAAACTGCCAAGTAACAGGGGTGAATTGTCAACTTTGTTGCGGAGAACTTTCAAATCCGTGAGCTTGTTGGAAAGCATCGAAATTTTCTGGCCACATTGTTTTTTCATCCCTACGGGTTTCTTAGGTTTCTTATTGACATCCACCGGCTTGCCAGGCTTGCCATTTCCAAGNAAGCATCGAAATTTTCTGGCCACATTGTTTTTTCATCCCTACGGGTTTCTTAGGTTTCTTATTGACATCCACCGGCTTGCCAGGCTTGCCATTTCCAAGATCACGTTGGTCACTATGGCCAGGATCAGGCGCATCGCTGCTGGAATTGCCGATGAAGCCAAACTGCTTAGCTCCCTGAAGCATAGATGGCCTTAGACCAGATGGAAACTGATCGAAAATATAACAACCTTCATCAAAGGAGGGTAATACGTACAGAAATGATCAGAAATGTCATCTATATATCTACATAAATATATTATATATATGCATTATCTGGGTGTTTATCCTACTACTTGTTTCAAACTTAATGAGGGTGGAATCAGAATTGATTTGAAGATGAGGAGCGCTAGCTCCAGGGATTGTTCCTCCGAGAAATTACCATTCATGGACACCCCAGTCTCCCATTGGTCTTTCTCTTCGTTTTCAAAAGATAACGAATCGAAGACCCTGTAGAGGCGGTGTTCCTTAGTGGAGGCGGATTGACACTGAAAAATACAAACAACAATTTGCCTTTAAAAATGCATGTTGCACAGAACATGCTGTTGATAAACAAGCGAAATAACCAGTTAAACACAAGATTCCTCCCCTGGGATGTCGGGGTTGTCCATTACATAGTTCTGCTCATGTGGTTTTCGTTTGGCTTGCATCTGCAACTTGCTTTCCATGATCGTGTCAGCTGCATGTTTTCCATATCTGTCTATGAGCCATGCTTTGTCTTTCATGACGTAGCAACCTTTCTTCTTCGCCTCCTTGGACCTTTTGGCGTTCAAATATGTGGCTGATTGAAGCCAACACTTGCCACTCGAGATCCAGTCTTCAAAAAGTTGTCCNACCTTTCTTCTTCGCCTCCTTGGACCTTTTGGCGTTCAAATATGTGGCTGATTGAAGCCAACACTTGCCACTCGAGATCCAGTCTTCAAAAAGTTGTCCATTGAGAAGATGATCTTGGTTGAGCTGCTGTTTTGGGATGTGATNTGGCTGATTGAAGCCAACACTTGCCACTCGAGATCCAGTCTTCAAAAAGTTGTCCATTGAGAAGATGATCTTGGTTGAGCTGCTGTTTTGGGATGTGATAAATATAGGTTTTAATACCAAATACGAAAAATGCATATATGTATACAACCTGGAAGGTTTTATTTAAATGCAGGTATTAAATATACTTTGAAAAAAAACATCCATCCAGCTAGATATATCTATCGGTAAATTTGGGTAGCCCAAGACTTGAGCAGAACTGTTGAGTTTTAATAAGCAGACATTGAATTGCTGCCAAAATGCCACGACCTTTGTTTTGCGCCGCTCTGACCACTTCATCTGGTGCGTGGCCTAGGGCTGTGAAAGTAGGTAGCTTTATGGTGAATTATATATATATATATGCTGCTATGGCCAAAAAAAATCCAGGAGATATAGTTGCCCATTAATACATAGTGAATTGCCCCATAAATAACATAATTGGGGTGTCGCCATCCCATATCTAACCCAATTTGGAATACTCTGAACATGCTATTTGCTCAAGTACCTTACATATAATCAGGGTGTAGCCATCCCATACCTAACCCAATCAGGAGGACTCCACACATGCTAGTTTGTCATTTATTGATATATGGATCTGTTGTATATGGTATGTAGTCAGGATACGAATGCTTCTGTTGAAGGCGACCTTCTCATTATGCCGCAAGCGCGCACATCGTTGCGACCACGTCTCCATTCTCCCATTCGGCCCCTGGTATAGATAAGTTCCATCTGGTTGAAGCTCAGCACCTTCATCATTGAGGTGATGCTCCGCCTTCACAGAAAGTCACAGATGAAATGGGGTAAGAATTACGACATGGAAGACCAATGCCAAAATAGTCAAAAACACGCAACTGGAACCCTTCCCCCTTTTTGACACTTTTCATTGGTGGTGGTTATCCTTTAGGGGTGCCAAACCAACCAAATCAACAGGAAAATTGCTTCTGCACATAGACAGTTCATATACGTCATTATTGTAACTGTCATAGATGGAAAACAAATGTGTATAGTCTTTCTTACATTTTGGGAAATGCCCAATATTCATTGAAAGAGATATGAATACATCGTTGCTCCCTGGTCTGATGTGTGTGTGTGGGCCTGGAGCTGGGTAGTGTCCTTCCTCTCCATCACCTTAACAGCTGCCCGCACTGCATCTGCTGGCAGGTCCGTCGAACTCGAAGACAATGCCTGCAGAAAGTAGCTGACAAGGCTTGGACAGGGTGAGGGGACAAGTTTCCAAACATCACCATCAGATAGAATATATATAATTATATATTCCTGGTGGTAATTTTCCTTTCAGTTTGGTATTGCAGGAATATTCTAAACTTGTAAGGTTTTTTTACACCCAAGATTTTGATTCATACACTCAGCTGTGTGTTGGACTTGCTTCCCCCCACCTTGGAAACCGAAGCTTCGCACAAAGCAATCAGAGCCGATTTCATGGGACCATCTTCCATGGAATTGATGTGCTTCAATGCTGTCTCTTCAGGGGTTGGCTGGGTCATTTCCACTTGCTTGGCCATGGGGGCATCACCGTTGGGCTCAGCCTGTTCAACCTTGAGCTCTTGTTTCACATTATCCTTGTCTCCAACTCCCATGGTCTCATCAGGATCCTTTTGATTTTCCGGGGTAGTTGGCATGGACATTTGAGTTTGGGCATCTTGAGGTTCTGGGCTAAACGGAGCTTGTTCCCCCAAAACCAAAGTCTTGGCGGATAGCATAGACNGGGGTAGTTGGCATGGACATTTGAGTTTGGGCATCTTGAGGTTCTGGGCTAAACGGAGCTTGTTCCCCCAAAACCAAAGTCTTGGCGGATAGCATAGACTTGTCCCCAGAGAAAGAGCAATTCGACATCAACTGCTCAAGTTCTTCCATCATTGCGTCCTCCTTTTCATCGGGAACCGTACTGGATTCAGGCTGGGCAGCATCGATGATCAAATCCATGCACTTGCGGATCTCCACGTTCACCATGTTCAACTGATGTTGAATTTTCTTGGCACTCAACTGGATCACTTGAAGCTTTTCATGTTTCCAAGAGTTCAAAGATGCCTTTCGGGCTTCCAGCCCTTCTTCGTTTTCATGATTCTTTTCAACAAGTTCACCTAGCTTTGCCGACATCTTGGCAAAGGCCGTGATCATTGATGCTGTTTTCACCGTTTCCTGAGTCTGGGCATCCTTCAGTTCAGCACCCAATCTGTCCCTCTCCTCTAGCAAGAGAACCAGCTGCTTGCAATGGGGAGCAATCAGGGGATCAGTTTCGATAACCCAATCATCCCCAGCACCATGCCACTGGAACATTTTTCCCATCCACTCCTCGATTCGGGTGTGTAAGACCTCCCTGTCATGCACATCGTGTTCACCAGCAAGCTGTTGCATGAACAAGTGACTTTCAAGCCCCATGTCAGGGATCGTGGTCGCGGTCTCGGCTCTGCGAAATGAGGCACCTGCCGGACTGGCTGTGGTATAGATCTATATTATAATATGTTGGGGAGGATAGAAATAGAAGCTGCCAAATGATGTATTTAATATTTCTAGCTATGCTTCGTTCTATATACCACCGAGGTTACATGCTACATATTGCATGTGTGCATGTAAGTTGCACCTCCTTCCCTCGCAGCTTGGGGAACAGGACAGTCAGCATCATGATCAGGAAGGGGCAGTTCAGTCGGAGATTTTTGCGGAGTCTCCTGGTAACCAAAGTCAACCACATCAAGGTTTAAATAGACCAGTCATATTACTANCATGATCAGGAAGGGGCAGTTCAGTCGGAGATTTTTGCGGAGTCTCCTGGTAACCAAAGTCAACCACATCAAGGTTTAAATAGACCAGTCATATTACTAAGTTACTATATTACAAGATATATATATATATATAAATACATTTTGCATCACATAAAAATATAATATATATCTATATATCTACCTATATTATATACATATGGATGTGTCCCAAAATGAAGGGTGCTTCAAGGTAATTTAAGGTACCAATTCATTTTGGGTTATGTCAAGGGGTGAATAAATGCCACATCATTTTGAGACATCACCATTTGCTAGATCTGTAGATATCGNATTCATTTTGGGTTATGTCAAGGGGTGAATAAATGCCACATCATTTTGAGACATCACCATTTGCTAGATCTGTAGATATCGACTGATATATATATATATTATATTAAGATTAACTATCGGATACTTTCATAATGTACAAGTGCAGCAGTAAAATAATTTTCCCTTGAACAGGGGTTTGGACGAAATAAGTGCGGTTTAAAGCAGGCATCTTTTTAAATCATGTTAGTTTGGTGGTTCCAACCCCTTTTCAAAACCCCCATTCTCAATGGAAGGGTTTTTTGTTGCACATATCCCACATATAAGATCAGNTTTTTAAATCATGTTAGTTTGGTGGTTCCAACCCCTTTTCAAAACCCCCATTCTCAATGGAAGGGTTTTTTGTTGCACATATCCCACATATAAGATCAGAGTTGTTTTTTGGGTACTTATGGGTCAACATTTTTTCCACCAGAAGCAGAAGCCACCAAAGCCAGGAAAAAGCCCACCATGTTCATGTTGGGAATGAATGCGAACTAAACAAACAGAGGATATATCAGAAGTTGTCTTCCCCATTTTCCCCAATATCTAGCAGCCACACGAACCTGGGAAGGCGCCCCCCACATATGCAACAAAGTGTCATGGCACTCCTGGGTATCCATGACTTCCATGGGGGCAGATGCTCTCGGACTTGCGGCAGGTTCTTGCTGCTGCTGGCCTTCTGTGATCTCATCCATGCGTTGAGGACTGCCAACTTTGGTCTTCTTCGGGTCGGGGCTCTTGATTGGGGTGGCATTCTTCAACGGAGTTGCCGGCTTAGACCTAACTTTAGATGCTTTCGAAGCTTCAGGTGCAGGGCTCATTGGAGGCATCTTCTTAGATTTCTGAGGGGTTGCAACTCCAGCTGTTGTCTTTGCCAGATCATCAGAAACACCTAAGTTGGATCCAGGAACATTTTTTCTAGTGGACCACGGTTCTGTCAAAAAAACAAAACAAACACTTGGAGTCCAAGCGATACACAACCAGTGATGCACACATGCTTACCTTACTCGGCCAGCTTTAAAGGATCCATGATCACGATTGTATCATCTATCTATAATCATATCTATAGGTAACCCCACTGCCAATTTTCTACTTGGTTTGAATTTTCTTGATGTATACATTGGCCCTTTTATGACAGTTTTAACAAGTGACCTGGAGACCCTTTTGTATTGTAAAAAAAAGGGTCCTCAGGTCACTTGTTAAAATTCAGCCCCAAGTGGAAAATTGCTAAACCCCACCACTAGCAATCGGCTCTGTTTTGTTTTTTTTAACTCTATTTATATATATATATATATAGTTTAATTTGGATATCGTGTCAGATTTATTGTTAACGAAGGCACTTGATTTGTCCAAGCGTTCCTCAAATTGTCGCATTTCCTCATCCTCATCGAAGTGGTCCCCTGATGACTGCGCCTTGCCGCCACCAGGAGCAGCACAAGCAGGAAGGGCACCTTTCGACATCTTCGGGGCTGCCTTTGCAGCCTCAGCATGCGCGAGGGCCAAGATCAGGGGAACCGGATTGAAATCCCATGATTTGCACCCATAAATGTAAACAGGCTTATCTATGCATGATCCAGCAAAAGAAAAGTAGGATGGGGTGAAACCCGACTAATGTACATATACATGTAATATCACTTGCCATTGCCCAGGTGGCACATCATAAGATAAGATATCACCCTGCCCAAATCCAATGTTACCAACATCTAGACAAGGGACAGTCTTTTTTGGAGCTGCTGTTCTCGGAGCCATGCACCACCTGCAGGAGCATTACCGGGAAGCCACAATCATATAAACAGTAATGGCTTTCCATTAGTACTTACAGTAAACACGATTATTTGCCAAAAGCTTGATAACATTTGATAGCATAAATTGGCAGCCCAGTTTTTCAAATCAAAAAGCACAATGAAACAATTAAATCAAATTCATCTTGGTTCAAAGACCTTTGACCTAAATCACACAATCCTAGGCACAAGTACCATGATCTACAAGGCAATGCATCCAAATTAGTTGCGATATGTTGGAAACAGATATTACTAATAAGAGTACTTCCAAAAATGGAGGATGATCGAATAAATTTCAAGGGTTCAATTCCAAGTCATGGTTTCGAACATCACCCAGTTTGAGAGAGATTCTTTTCAACATGGAATTTCTTTACAATAACAACAACTTATTTAAGATTGGGTGATATAGGCATGTCTCAAAATGAGGCGCCCTTTTTTGACCCAAATAGGCTACTTTAAAGGAAAAAAAGGGCGCCAACATGAGGTGCCTTATTTTGACCCCAAAAAGGCTACTTTAAAGGAAAACAATGCACACCATTTTGAGACATACCCATATCTATAATAATTATGATAGGTAGAAATCTACATGATAGGTAGCTATGGGGACATGTTTGCAAGATTCAGGAAAGACGTCCTTCAGATTGTCATGGGATAGCAACTTATGTGTTGCTTGTTGACCTCAAAATGAACAATTCCACATGTTGTGTTTGGGTATTTTCCTGTGACTGATTATGTTTTAATTGTGTTCCTACTTTCACACTTCCCCTAAGAGGAACCCAGAATACCTGTTCACTAGATTAACAATATCCATAGCTGGCTAGTGGGTGCAGCATATCTCCCAAACCAACCAAAACCATCAAAAACAGGATTCTTGAAGGCTTCCTCTCGCTCATCCTTTCTCCCAGCTTCCCACCCCCCCTCTCCGACCCCCCCATCCATTCCCTCTAACCACCTGGTCCCTGACACCATCCCTGTTGGGGGGGCCTAACGCAATCTAACGAAATCTAACGCTCAAAATTGCCTCAGGAGGCTTTCCTAACGAAATCTAACGCAAATCTAACGCCCGCCCAGGAGCCAGCCCAGCCCCTTCTAGTACCTTTGGGGGCCCATCCTGGGAGCCCTGCCACCCCTGGCCTCGAGGCTTCAAAAGGGCTCCAAGCCCGCAAAAGCCACAAAAAATGGCTGTGGGTAGGGAATCACCACGTTGAAGTTGCATTTTTTTCCCTTAAAAAGGCTGGCTCTCACCCTTCAAGCAGGAGTGTATAGATGGAGGATGAAGGGCGAGGAGGTAGAAAGAGTTTAAGACATCATATCAAGTCAGAAAAAGCTGACACAGACCCGACATCACCCAACAGAAGCACACCATATGCCCAGCAAGACCTTTGAATTCAAATTGATGTTCCGAACTTCCAAATATTGTGATCTTGAAGAACAGTTTTGTTTCCAATGATCCTATCCAACACAGGCCCCACACTGGCTTTTAAAGCAATGCTTGAAATTAAACTATACCAACAACAAGTATATGGGATAGGAGTACCTGATAAGCACCTTCTTTTTGAGATAATGTGGTTCGCCATAATCTCAACATAGGCCCAAGATAGCCCAACAGAGGTTCAACATGCCTTTAATTTCCAGTCGATTAAATTGTAGATAGCTGTTCCATAGCCCATATAGCAAACTGCAACTGGTTGCACTTGCAGAACTTCAAACAAAGCTGACAACTAGCTCGAAAGATTGAAGCCAAATGTGCTGGTCTTTCCCAACGACTCAGGCACAAATCAGTTTCTAACAGCACTGCGGGAATGGCTTTCCAGCTGGCGGGATTTGGTTTGCCACCAGATACGGCACAAGTGCAAGATGAACAAGCCCGAGATCCAACAACACCACAGTCGAGCTCAGTACGAAAAAATATAGTTGATATACATAAGTTTTTCAAAATTATACATATATAATCATTATATATATTTTTTTTATACATTGAGTGGTAAAGACACGATGGGATAAAAAAAGGTTCCAGGCTAATATGAAGAATAATAATCTGGGCAAATATGGGGAAAAAGGATAGGCCCCACCCCCAAAAAACAATGTGGCTGGAAGAAATCTTGAACACTGTAATGAATGATGGAATTGAAAGCAAACTGATGCAGGATTTCTTCCACCCACTAGTATGTGTATTTGAGCTTTATGCATTTGATGGCATTGCACTGCAGATGCTTTGTCGCACCAAGATCAAACGTTCATTCCAGCAAATGAAAAACAGAAATATGGTTTTATTTTCCGGGCTTGCTACATGTCGTGGTAGAGCATCAATTCACGGCAGCCCCAAATTAAGGCAGCCAATTTGGTGAACAGCAGGGCTGGTTCCATTGGGCCCATTTGTCAATTTCAACCACATTAATTTATAGTTCCCGTTATTACTGATTCTGGGAAATTTCAAATGGATACATTAAAAGCTCTAGATGTGGCAGTTTTGGTAGGCCTACCAAAAAGATAGTGGAGGACCCAGCAGCTACATCCATGTGGATTTTGCTTTTTCAAAACAAGCCCTTGATGGCTCAATTTGCAGGGGGATTATCGGGTCAGGGACAAATTCTCCCTGCTCCACAGCATGCTTGACCAACGTGAGGATTGGCTCCAAGTTGGCCCTGCTCCAATCCACTTCCTGGGTCAGTGGTTAGATGGTGCCTTTTGGATGAGGGGTGCACTAGTTATAATGACTTCGATATATTAATAGATCATATATATAATAGCTTCGCACAATTTGCGTCATTCAACACCTGCTATTGTAAGCTTCTGGATATCTAAATCTCAACCATGATTGGCACAACTCTGATCAATCCTTAGACTGGTATGACTTGGTTGCACCTAGTTGCTATGATTGCGGGATACCTTCACAGGTATGAAATCAAAAATCCAAAATACTCCTGGGATACATAATCTTTTGGCGGAGCCAAACAGAAAGCATTTTTTAATTTTAAGAGATACCCAAATCTTGACTCAAAGATCCATTGGGTTTCAATCAAAGATGTTAGCTTTGCATCCAAACCTGTCCCAACCACCCAGCTCCATCAAACCTGGGTTCATGGAAGCCAGCAGCAATCAATGCTGTGAGGTCAGGGAGTGGCGCATCACTTTCCTTCGGAGGCATTCAAGGCAGTATGGCTCAGGGATCTGGAGGGGGTCCCATGTAATCAGCTTGTATCAGAAACACATGGGATCAAGTGCAAACTACAGCCAATCATTGTGGATGATTACCTGGTGGCGCCCTGGGGCAGGAGCATTTACAACCTACGTTGGCTTCCCGAATTCGACGGGAACAAGATTCACACAACGAAGCCCTTCAATGGGGATCGCTACAGGGTCATTCTCTTCACCGTCAAAGGTTCTTCCTTGCGACAGATGGCGAACCTGAAGCTCTGCAATCCTCGAGCCGAAGAGCCGGGGGTATGATGCAGAACTGCGCATATCCATCTTGTTGCCCGTCCTCAGCGCAGAGGAGAGAGAGAGAGAGATATATATATATATATATGTATATATATACATATCAATACTTATCAATATAAATATAGACACGTAGATGATTAAAGATCATGAAGAGATAGCACACACACACATATTTTAATATAAATGTATGTATGTATATATATATATATATGTGTGTAAAATTGAGGGAAACCTGACTCCCAGGATTTTTTAAAAAATCCTGGGAGTCAGGTTTGGGGATTTTTTTTACAAAATGGGGGGGGTCAGGACGGTGCACATAAGTAGATAGAAAGATAGATTTGGAGATAGATGGATAGATAGATAGATAGATCGATCGATCAATGGATAGTTCGACAGATAAAAAGATATAGGACAGAAAGACAGATAGATAGATAGATAGATAGATGAATAGATGGATGGATAGATAGATAGATAGATAGACAGGCAGGCAGATAGATAGATAGATACATACATTCATACATTCAACAATCAAAAGAAATCTTGCGCGTTTTGGGGACTGCCTCACAACTTTCAATGGGAACCTTTTTGTGACATAAAAATACTTGGTGGTTTAGCTTGTCACATATTGCCTTGTTGCATCAGAACAACCATTCTGAGNGCCTCACAACTTTCAATGGGAACCTTTTTGTGACATAAAAATACTTGGTGGTTTAGCTTGTCACATATTGCCTTGTTGCATCAGAACAACCATTCTGAGCCCCCTACACAGTCTTCTTGCCATTTTTAGAGACGGAAACCTTCACCATGGTCTTCTGTTGTATCTCCCTCCGAAAACTGATTGCTTCACGTAGTTCCGTGGTCATGGGCTCCGAAAGCAGGTGCATATATGGCCTAAGCAAAGTGCTAAGTTTTTTTTTTTGAAAGGTATGCCTGTGCCTCCAAAGACTGGACTTGTATGATATCGATGTAAGGTACCCTGAGCTAGGTGCAGGTTGCCATATCCCAGCTCACGTTTCGGCGACCAACCGCCAAAAGCTCCCATCCACCTCAATGTTATCATTAGCCAACATTTTTTGGGTACTGGTGCCAAAAAAAACTATGGCCCAGACCATCCAGTCCGGGATGAGCCAAGTAGGTGCTTCAAGGACATCAGGAACTCGATAATGGGAAGATAGCCACATTTGCTGTTTCCAGGGTTCTCTAGCATCCAAAGAATCTGTCTAGCCAGAGCTAGACAAATTAATAGTCCAGTTCTGTAGGCAAGTTCGTTTCCTTGAACCACAAATGCCATTTCCTCGTTCCCATAAGGGCAATCTTCTCCACGTTTATGTAAGCTACAAGAGACCCAGGTATGGGAGTTACATGGCAGCCCCAGCCATAGAAGGCCACGACGTCGCACCCGAAGACACAGTTTGACCGCGTTCATGAATCCATAGGTAGACTGCAAGTTCTCTAGCACCACTTCTCGTTGCCAATCAAAGCCTTGCCTCAGCAAACTTACAAGTGATTTTTTTTGACATGGTGGAGGGGCTGAGGGGCCTCATAAACTTGTAAGAATATGGTGAAGTGCTGACAA
>BGPT01000439.1:188-30887 GCA_003297045.1 Symbiodinium sp. clade C Y103 | reverse complement strand
GCATCCATCCATGGCCTGAGCCAACAACCTGGTGAGCAGGCTTTTCGAACCAACAACCTTCTCAACAGGTTTTCGGGGTTAAAGACCTTGTGAGCAAGTTAATGCCCAAACACCTCCTGAGCAAGCAGTTGGAAGACTAGGGTATTGGATTCCCTCGGAAAAGTTTGAATTTGGTTGGACTGGATCGGGCTGGATTCACTATATATCTATATTTTAAAGAAAGGTTGCTGAAACAAATTGAGCGTTCAAGGTGTTTGGTCAGCAACACACAATCAAGAAAAGAACAATGGAACAGTTTGCCTTGATTTGGTTTGTTTCTTCTCATTCCCCTTGCGAGTGGTCAGAAAAGGACAAATTGTTCACAACAAACGTTCTTCATTTTGTCGCAGCCAGGGACAATCATGTCTACGAAGGGGAAGGAATGCTGTACAATGACTACGAGGTCCGGGTTGCGCCTCTGCTGCTCCTGTTTGCAAAGTGCGAAATGTAAATTCTAGATTATTCTAGTGGATATAAAATTCAACAGTTTCTTGACATGAACCTATTCAGATTTCTTCTGTTTCTTGGGTGTCGTCGTTTGGACAGTGTTGAGTCTGAGCATTCCTAGTACTAGCCGCCCAGCCGAAGCAGGGCGTGTGTTTCCTTTTTTTAAGTCATGACACGTCATGACACTCGCAGATGGCATCGTTTTTTCTGTGCCAGGATATGGCAAGTGAAGTAAAGCCTATCTACACTGGCTCCTGGAAACGTGCCTGGACAAGAAAGTGAACAGCAGTGTGCCAATGTTTCTTCACACATTTCTGCGAAGTCGAGCCAACTGGAACCAACTAGAATACACAATGGGTCTTTATGGGCCTTTGCTTTTTTGCTGAGAACAAGCCATCTATTGCCGGATTAGAATAGGGACTTGTCAAACTGCAGGCTAAAAGTCTCCGTCTTGCCCTTCAGGTTTATCTTATCCCACATGTCAAGTTCTTGATGGTTGGGAGGCTGTCTCTTCTAGCCTGTTGTCACACCATCAGAAAAATATACTTTTCCAAGAAGCTCTCGGGTTCCACGACTCAGTGGAAAGTCTCTTTGTAGCTATCAGCTATCCTTTACCTTTGCTACTTGCGGCCATGCATATACACATGGCCTGTTTCATTGCGTTGTGTTGCGTTGTGTTATGTGTCATGATGTATGATGTGTTTTTTTTTGTTGTTCTGTGATATTCACAGCTTATGTATGGTTATGTGCAATCTTTTTTTGATATTGCGTGTGTGGTTATGATATAGTCATAGTATAGATCAGAAATCTGTGAACAAAAACAACACATGCCCTTCAAGACTAGTGAAAAAACATTTGCCAGTCATCCCCGCAGATGGCAAGCGACATGGCTTTGGAATCATGCGATGGGCTGCTTGGCACCACTCCCTGACATCCTGTTGTCGGCCCTGGCTGAGATCAACAAAAATGTTGCCAGATCCGTTGCCAGATGGTTTGTGTTTTCACGCCCACAGTCCACAACTACACAACATGTTGGCAGCTTAAGTCTTCGAATCCAAAGAACAAACATAGCACAGTACTGAAATGTACGGAAGAATTAATGTGAGATACTTAAAGTTGAAGATGACAGGATTGTTTCGTGGAGTCTTTGTTTTGAATCATTTCCTGTCAGGTTTAGAGGATCCCGTAAACTGCTTGATCTAAGGAGCAAGACAATTCAGACCGTGCGCGACGGGAAGCTCAGAGAGTGCTAGCAGGGCATAGAGTATATGACATGGAGCCCTAGTGCATTGGGTTTCCTGTTGGCATTCCAACAAAACCATCCAGATAGTGAGAGGCTGAAACTTCAACTTTGGTCACTCCAGTCACTTTCGTCACTGCAAAATCGGTGGAGCAATTGTAAATCATTTGAAACAGACGTCTATCACCCCAACGACTAATTCTAGACTCATTCCAATTTTCAAGGTGGATTGACACAAATACGTCACGATGAGGCCCATCTCGGGCTATTCCCAATTCCTGTTAGGTAAGACCTTTGGCGATCGTCAGTTCTCGGGCGTCCGCAAGGTGATTACGGGTGGAATTCCTGAGGGCCATCTCATATCAAGAGAAGACATGAAAAATGATGTGTGATCCCATCTATCTATCCATCCATCCATCCATCTATCCATCTATCCATCTATCCATCTATCTATTGCAGTATTCCATCTATGTTCAACAAGTCATCATTCTATTGTACTATCTTAATACATACATCTTAGTACCATCTAATATCACCCTTGAAAGATATTTGATGATGACAATAGCAATTCAATACCAATCATATCCCCCCTATATAGATGATCCCAGATATGTGTGTTTTATCCCCTGCATCCACCATGGTTTCGGGGGTATTTGATATGAATTTGTCACAGTCCTGTTTGCTGAAGACCTGCTTCTTCATATGAACTTTTGTGCGATTCTTTCCCATTGTTCCAAACCGATTGGCTTTCTCATCGCAAGCCTCGCATTTCCGTAGGGTATGTTGTTTGGCTTGCATTTGCAAATTGGCAAGCATCAAGATTCAGCCGCCAAACTTGGACCCATAAATTTGCTAATGAGTTGTCATATGTTGTCATGCAGTTTCTTGGCCACAGATTTTTGACCATCAGCGGAGGTTGCACTGAAGGTTCCGCCAGTGAACAATTAGATTGTGGTTTGCTATCATGCTTGATCCATCAGTGATTTGGGTTGGGTGGTGTCCGTGTGGCCATGACTAGCCGGTTTCGGGGACAGCATATCTCAAACTTACTACAGTACTAAGATGACATTTAGGAAAACTTAAACGAGACATCCCATCCCCCTAATATTAAACTCTCGTAAACCATGGTTTAGGATGGTTTAGGAGTGGAAGAACATACATAATATATCAGAATATAATTCTAACATATATTACATATGAATAGATAATATACATTTACTGTTGGTCCATGAGCACCTTCTTGCGCCAGATCTACGAGGGTGAATTTATGTACGACCTCTTCCATGGTGCAGGAAAGATGTTTGGAACTCAGCAACGCCAAGAAGACAAAGTCGAAAGCAGACGGATTCGTTGCTTTCGACAGTGAATCCAGTGGATGGTACCAGCAGATGCAAACGAGATTCTATTGGTCAGCATGTGTTTAAATCACTGTGTCATACTTTGCCAGCAAGCAACGGAAGTAACAGCCTGCGAGAACTTCTTTTTACAGCAGGTGTTGCATGCGATCATGTGATGACGCTTTAGATGGCACAATGCCCTGGAACAACACGGGATGTTTCAGCGATCGGCAAATTTAACAAAGCTTTTCCAAACTCCTGTGGCGTTCCGCGGAAGTAACGATTTTGGTCGGATTTGATGGTAGATATGGTGATCAGAAGCCCATTTGGATCGGTGACACGCGCCCCCCTCTCCCTACGAGGCGCCTGGAGAAAGCTGTTGCCCAATCTTTGAGGCGAAGCGGAGTCCAGAAACCGGAGTCGATGAAATTTAGTCTTCTGAAATCCTCCGGATAAGGACATCTTACATCATTCTATCAATGTGCCAGTGAGTCTGGAAGAGCCACTGATTTGAGAGCTGACTATTTTCACGTTTTTCAACATTTTTCATCAGCACACCCTGAGCTGGTGGTTCTTGCTCTTATCATGTCTCATCTATTTGGATAAATTATGATTATGATGATTGACAGTGGTTACTATCTCCATCTATCTCCAATCCCGAATTCAGGTCAATTCTCATAGTTTATCCAGGTCCATCCATTCCTGAGGTTACTCATACATCCCACCATGGCCGTCATAGTTCGCCATGGCATGGCCGTGTCAGGACGATGGATCATCAAGGCTTAAGTCCAGGAAGGGTGCCCTTGCCCAACATGGATCCGTTGGGTCACCCGGGAACTGGAGAATTTCTGGCCGGGTGCTGGCTGATTTATGCTGATCCTCGTCGTTCAAAATATCCTGAGCTCTGAATGTTCATGGCTTTTGGGGTGTCTTTTCCTACATGCTATTTGTGTGCTTTGTATCTTCGGAGATGATTCCGCCAAGTCTCCAGAACGCTCAGAAATGGAGCATGATCCAAATTCTTGGAAGCAAGATCCACAACAGCTTCAAGGCTTCAAAATTTTCCATCAGCATCAGCAAATTCATGAATGGAAGAAGTATGGCTTAAGCAAAATACAGATAAATATTCAAAATAAAGACATATAAAATCATATAAACACAAGTGATGTCAGTGATGTTTTAAGAGAATTCGAATCCTGAAATACTGCACCATACTGCACCGGCTGGGATCCAACTTCAGGGGGTACATCTTGAGCTTTGATGGCGAGTGGGAAGCCGTTTGGCCCTCAGTGCAAAGGGACCCAATCGACATAGATATCGAAAGTCCACAGTCAGATCATTGAGACAAGTTGAGGACTGTTGAGGATTGGGTGTTGCAGTCCTATTAAAACGGCAAACATTTGACATTTGCCCGAAGCATTTTTTCTGTGACATTGTCGCAGGCAGTGACGAAGTCTAAACCTGACACTCATGATGGGAATCTCTTTGCACTGAATATGATTGAACCATAAAGATCCGTTTAGTTGCTCTCTGAAATCCTAAATTCTATGCGCCTTCTTCTTGTAATTGAAACTCCTCCAATTTCTGGGTCTCTGTGTATGTCTCTCCTCTTATAGCGCTTGAAGGTTTGCTGTGTTTTCATTTTTTTTCCAGCAGCAGCAGCAGCCTTGGGTTTAACCGGTTTGACGGTCGGTCCTTCCAGTTTGGTCGCCATGAGGATTGGTATCAAACCGATGAAGAAGCACGGGAAATCAGTCCACTCTATGACAACTTGTCATGATGCTCAGCGTCGCAGCTGTTGTGTCACGGAAAGCTGTGGTTCCAGCACCCCAAACCACTGATTCGGGTATTGCGCCTTGCGCGACTGTTTTGCTGATGCTACAGGCTATAGTCATGCTATAGTCAACAGCTAGTGTGGGACAGGGTTTTGCCAGCAATTTCTGAAGAAAGGTCAGCATTCGGTCTTGGTATTTGCTTGTTCTATCGCAACTAAAAGAAGAACCAGTTATTGACTTTTGGCCCAAGTTGCCCCAAAGACACACTTTACCCATTTCTACCCTATAGCTCGTCAGAAAGACTTGACATATTATATTGTTCAAACTCAATGAAAGTCCAAAGGTTTCTTTCGTTCTCACTTGGATCAACAGGCCGTATTTGAGTTCAGCAAATCAAACGTCAAGCAATCTGACAAAGCCATAGTGACAGAAAATCGGAGATCCAGGAATCTATTCTGACATAGATACAGTATGCTGGTGAGAAATTTCTGGGAAGCCCAACTTGCAGGAAGATTTTGGGGTCAGTCACTTTGGAGTCAACGAAGACTCAAGTCCTAAACAGAAGGTGCAAATAACAGGCGGATGGGCCGTTGAACTAGGCAAACCCACACTCGTTTCAAGTTTAAGTTCTCAGCGTTCTTAAGTTTGTTTTCCGTAGAACTGCGGAGCATCCGTATGCTGGGCATTGGACAGAGAATGTGACCCAAGGCCTTGAAGCTAAGCACAAAGTGGGGATGATTAAAAATTATAGGACCGGATAACCCCACATGTCAACTTCTCCAATAAGTACCAAAGCAAATGTGCAGATGGGATGGGAAAGGAAGGGAAGAGAAAGGGGATGGTGGAAGACAGATTGTATGAAGGAGTCGTGCGTGAAAGAATTCTGTGTGAAAGAGTNGAAAGGAAGGGAAGAGAAAGGGGATGGTGGAAGACAGATTGTATGAAGGAGTCGTGCGTGAAAGAATTCTGTGTGAAAGAGTTGTGTGTGTGTGTGACACAGTGGTGTGTGAAAGAGATGTTTGTGAAAGAGTTGTGTGAGAGAGTTGTGTGTGAGAGAGTTGTGTGTGTGAGAGAGTTGTGCGTGAAAGAGGTGTGTGTGTGTGTGTGTGTCTGAAAGAGTTGTGTGTGAAAGAGTTGTGTGTGAGAGAGCTGTGAGTGGAAGAGTTGTGTGCAAGTAAGTTGTGTGTGAGTAAGTGTATATGTGTGTGTGCAAGTTGTGTGTGAGCAAGTTGTGTGTGAAAGAATTGTGTGTGTGTGAGAAAGAGTTGCGTGTGACAAAGTGGTGTGTGAAAGAGATGTTTGTGAAAGAGTTGTGTGTGTGAGAGAGTTGTGTGTTTGAGAGAGTTGTGTGTGAAAGAGTTGTGTGAGAGAGCTGTGTGTGGTCAAGTTGTGTGTGGGTAAGTTGTGTGTGTGAGTAAGTTGTGTGTGAATAAGTTGTGTGTGTGTGTGTGTGAGTAGGTTGTGTGCGAAAGGTGTGTGAAAAGTTGTTTGTGGAAGAGTTGTGTGTGACAAAGTTGTGTGTGACAGAGATGTGTGTGACCAAGTGCCACGCCTGCCACACAAACGAAGGTCAATGTCACCAAGTGCCACGCCTGCCACACAAAACGAAGGTCAATGTCACCAAGTGCCACGCCTGCCACGCAGAATGATGCGGCGTCAGNAAGGTCAATGTCACCAAGTGCCACGCCTGCCACACAAAACGAAGGTCAATGTCACCAAGTGCCACGCCTGCCACGCAGAATGATGCGGCGTCAGCGGCAGCCAAGCGCGTCACCAGACCCAGCCCAGTGCCGTAAGTGCCACGCCTGCCACACAAAACGAAGGTCAATGTCACCAAGTGCCACGCCTGCCACACAAAGTGAAGGCCCATGTCGCCAAGTGCCACGCCTGCCACACAAAGTGAAGGTCCATGTCACCAAGTGCCACGCTTGCCGCGCAGAATGATGCGGCGTCAGCGGCAACCAAGCGCGTCACCAGACCCAGCCCAGTGCCATAAGTGCCACGCCTGCCACACAAAACGAAGCTCCCCCTGCCACACAAAGTGAAGGTTCATGACGAATTCTGTGTTGTCAAATTGTGTGGTAGTAAGTCGGTGTGAAAAAGTTGTGTGTGAGTGAGTTGTATGTGAGTAAGTGAGTGTTGTTCAGTTGTGTGTTGACAAGTTGTGTGTTGTCAAATTGTGTGTGAGTAAGTGGGTGTGTGAGTGAATTGTATGTGAGTAAGTGGGTTTTGTCAAGTTGTGTGTTGACAAGTTGTGTGTTGACAAGTTGTGTGTTGTCAAATTGTGTGTGAGTAAGTTGTATGTGAGTAAGTGGGTGTTGTCAAGTTGTGTGTGTGAGGGACGGGCGGCGGGAGGAGGGACGGGCGACCGGGCGGGCGGGCGACGGGTGCACAACAAAAAACAACAACCCCACACAAAGATGTGGGGAAAAAAGTGGAAAGTGGGTCCCTCCAGCTATCTCCACGTCCATCATGGTGATTCTATGCATTCCATGGCGGAGTATGCCAGGAATATTACAACACTTGAGCCAGAGACCGGGAGTCATTTCAGCTTCACCTGGACATCGTCATTCCATATGACCTGAGGCACCAAAAAGTGGAGGATGAACTTGGCAAAATGGTTGCTCAACGCGATTTGAAGTTCGACACAGCCACTTTGACGTGAAGTTGGGTGACTTGTGACTCTGGTTGAGGGATGGGGGTGCGAACCAGCGGGACCAGGGGAACTCCTCAAAGTAATATTGAAAACACAGCAAGGATGTCCGAAATATATTGAAATATTGGATCCAGAGATTTCGATCGGCCGTTCATGGCGCCTGGTGTAAATCAATCTAAATGTCGAGCTAATGGGTTTATATAGTACATATGAAAGCATCCAAATCTAGTCGTCTCCACAAGATCTCAGTGATGCCCATACTGCTTTGTGAGCAATTGCAAAACTGCATTTGGATTTTTTAAAAATTCACTACAAACTACAGGCGGACAAAACATGATATTACACTGCGTATAGATGTTGAAATATCTGCAATCACATGGTTGAAGAGACTTGCTTGTAGCCAGAGGGTTTTTGCAAGTGAAAAAGCCCCCCCCCCGGATGACCCATCCACCATCGAGTTGACAAAGTTGGAGATGCAGAAGAACGATCAAAAATTTGCAAGGTGCGCTGCCAAAGTTCGGTGCTGGAAGAAGGCATTCCTGTTGAAAGGATCCTAAATATCAAATATAAATAGATATAATATATCAAGCTTTGAGTACTTTGTCCATTGACTTTTGCAGCGATACTGGATCCAACATTCCCTTCCATTCAGTTCTCACATGTTCCCACCCCCACATTTCTGGTTCATGTCGGATACCACGGTACACGCACCATCGATTCTTGTTTTTATACATTGTTTATGGCGCATCTTATTGCACTTTTTTTTACACCATTTGCTCAAAATGTTTTACACCTGCTGTCGATTCCCATTTGGTTCCAGATCCCCATAAAGAACCTACATCGCAAACATTTACAGGAACAATGATCAGTTTTATTGCTGGAAGATTCTGTGTATGACCTTGTTTATGGTGGATGTGGATGAGAAAGCAACAGTAGATCTTCTAGCTTCAAGCCTCGCCAGGAATTCTCACGCTATTGACAGCCACAAACAAATGGAAGAGACTGGCCTCTTGTTGTATCTTGTTGCTTGTATTAGTATGATTTAGTATGTATTAATATATTTCCTAAATAAGTTGATGCTGATGCATCGATGACAATTCGTTAACTGGCTTTGCTTAAGGGAGTTGTTGATTTTCCTAATGATAAATCCACCATGTGGGTAATCGATGAAGACCTTGAAGGGAATATGTCCGCTATTCTTGCCCCTTACGCAAGTCCAAGTTTCCATACGTTTCCATGCCAGATTCGTAACAGGTACTTTTCATTGGACCCAATGGATGTGCAAAGCGTATGGGGCCTTGGATGGGCCTTGGACATGGGGAGAGGGCGCGTATTTGTCGTTCGCAGTGACCCGGGGTTTTCGGTCAATAATTTCACGAATTTTGCATAGCCATTTCGGTCATGTCCATCCAATATTAAGGGGCATATATCAAAACAACTAATCTATAAATTCTACAAAGTATAAATGCAAATATATCATAACATATCTATATATCAAATGAATGAATTTGTATACTTGCATAATTTTGTCATACCTACAAAGATTGCTGGAAGATGCACCTCAAAGACAATCTCCAGCCTGCTGTCGCAATTTCTAACTTCTCAAGTTGGGTCGCAAGCGGACATGCTTCGATCAAGGCTTGCACCGAAGGTAGCAAGTTGGACCAAAATTCAGTATCCTCCATAGTCACCATCCCATTCACCAACCATGCACCATTCAGAGTCATGATGTTTACATCATCCCATTTCTAGGGGTATACACCTCTATATATATATATATATACATATATACAGTATATATATATATATATGTATATAATTATATAATGACTATACCTATATATATACATACACATATGGTATACCCAATTCTAAACCAGTTGGGGATGGTTTATGGCATTGGGTTCCTAGGCGGGCGACCCCTTGCCAGACCTTGCATTGGCGGGGTGGCCCGAGCGAAGAAGGAGGACTACTCACTGGTTCATGGTGCGTCTGAAAATGGGCTGATGCGCCAAAACGGTCACTTGAAGAGGGACCATTTTGAATTGGGGGTATATAGCCTATGTTCAGAATTTCATTGTTTGACAAAATGATTTCAACCGAGACTACTCTCACTATGATTTCTGTGGTTTTCCTCTTATCGTTTCTTGACTGAAATACCTAAAGTGGTCTGCAGGCATCGTTCAGCTGTTGCCTCCCTTCCCTCTCCGGCAGTGTTGCAGAGTAGGGGTTTGTTTTCATCTACTACAGTAAAATAGTTTTGGCAGCCTTTTCACTCTATACTGTACTAAGATTGTTTTTCCGTCTCTCTTCCATTTTCAGTTGTAATTCAGAGATCATTTCCTTGTGATCTTGTTTTCAGTGTCTTATGATTTATTTCCATTCGACAATCTGCCAGGAGATTTCAGTAGAGAACTTTCTGGGGTGCCAATCAGGTAAGTCATCAGGGAATCCCCTAGAACTTTCCTTGAGCAGAAAATGATCCAGAAATGCCACGCAATAGCGCGCACTTATAGTAGATACGGAAAAAAAATCCATTGGTACTGCAAACGGTTTGATCGATATGTTTCATCTTTTAGGGGTTGGTTCCATTTGTTTCCATTTCCTGTCTTTTAAAAACCATTTTTTTTTTTGAGCAGACAATAAGATGGTCCACGGATCTTGGTTGGTTCAGCATCTGCAAGCCTCAGACAAGGCCTACTATCAAGCCAAAGGTGGCGATGCAAACCACATGAAGGAAGGTTCTGCTGTGTGCGCTCTGGCCGTCTCATAAATTCACAATACCACTGGCATCCACTGGCCTTGCTCAAGACGCTGCAGTTGGAAGAACATAGCTGGACTGGCGTTGCTTCAGGTACGCAGATTTCACGGAATATCAAGGATTCTACCAGCGAGGTGTTCCCCATGGCCGTGGCAAGGCGGGAATTGTCACCGACATGCGATACGCATTGATACAATTACTAACATATTGTTTTAGTCATGTTGCTGTTTTATTCCTTTCATGTGCAGCTGAAAAATGAGATGCCCGGTACATGGTGAATCACAACGAATAGTCTGACAGAAGGCTTGTGAGATCTTCTGAGCAGATATTGTTTTGATATTGTTTGCAGAGATGCTATAGCCCAGGGAAACCAGTTGAAAAAATGCGAATGTTGTTGAGAGACGTGCAAACAGTTGGTTGAATTGCCGATCGATTCCGTGAAGGACATTTTTCATGGTTTCTCGAGATGCTTGACCCCGCACTTTTGGGTGCAGTTCCACTTAATGAATGGATAGATGGCCACGATCAGCAGGTCATATCCCAATTTGTTGGGATTATTTCACCATGATGAACAAGTCACAAAAGTCGCCCCACACCTACGGCCCTTTCCCCAAGTAGCATGAGCCGAACTGCTGCGGCCAGATGACACAGTTTGACCACAAGGATGGCAAGAAAGGAGTGCTGGGCCAGCTGAAGGGACACCACAAGCTTTGGAAGATCGATCATAGTGGCATCTAATAGGATATGATGGGATCATGGGGTTCTGATGGGGATAATCAAGGGAAAGACATATCAAGACAATGCTAGACATAGAGTTTGATACAGATACTGAAATGTTTGAGATAGTTTGACTATTCCCTGGATGATCTGGCTGTGTGCAGAGCTTGTAGGGCTCTCTTATTTGTGACAGGTAAAGTACCAGACAAGGCACTTATATGCACAGATTCCTCAGGGCTCCTTGCCAGGAGCCGCATTGGCAGGCTACACTGGAGAGTGGCAGAATGGAAAGTTCCACGGAAAGGGCACGTGACCTCGCGATGAGAACACATAAATACAAAGAACACCATCACTAGCAGCACCAGGAGCATCATCCTCCTCCTCCTCCTCATCATCATCATCATCATCATCATCATCATCACAGATTATCATACATATTTGTCTTCACCATGATTGTCATCGTTGTTGTCATGTTAGCGCATTGTGTACCAAACGCATCTATTTCAAAGACAATATAGTGCCTCAAAGGCAACACGCAAGCCTAACTACAACGACCAAACAAAGGACATCTGACCGAAGAATCAGTGCATCCAGAGCTGTTTGGTTTGCATGTTTGTCTATCCTGCATGTTTCAACTATCTTTCAAGGCTCGAACGACCATAGATATGGTCCGGATGGTGTCGATAGTGTGGTCTAGTGAGTGTAGCACATGTAGAAAGTGAAGAAGATAGAAAGATAGATAGATAGATAGATTGATAGATAGATAGATTAGATAGATTAGATAGATTAAATAGATTAGATAGATTAGATAGATTAGATAGATTAGATAGATTAGATAGATAGATAGATTAGATAGATTAGATAGATTAGATAGATTAGATAGCTTAGATAGATTAGATAGATTAGATAGATTAGATAGATTAGATCGATTAGATCGATTAGATAGATTAGATAGATTAGATAGATAGACAGATAGATTGGTAAATAGATAGGTCGATAGGTAGATAGATAGACAGATCGATAGATCGATAGATAGATGGATCGATAGACAGATAGACAGATAGACCGAAAGATTAGATAGATTAGATAGATAGTTAGATAGATAGATAGATAGATAGGTAGATAGATAGATAGATAGACAGACAGATAGATAGATAGATAGGTAGATAGATAGATAGATAGACAGACAGATAGATAGATAGATAGAAAGATAGATAGATAGATAGATAGATTAGATAGATTAAATAGATTAGATAGATTAGATAGATTAGATAGATTAGATAGATTAGATAGATAGATAGATAGATAGATAGATAGATAGATTAGATAGATTAGATAGATTAGATAGCTTAGATAGATTAGATAGATTAGATAGATTAGATAGATTAGATAGATTAGATAGATTAGATCGATTAGATAGATTAGATAGACAGATCGATAGATAGATAGATCGATACTGTAGATAGATAGATCGATAGATAGATAGATAGATAGACAGATAGATTGGTAAATAGATAGGTCGATAGATAGATAGATAGACAGATCGATAGATCGATAGATAGATGGATCGATAGACAGATAGACAGATAGACAGATAGACAGATAGACAGATAGAAAGATAGAAAGATAGAAAGATAGAAAGATAGATAGATAGATAGATAGATAAATAGATAGATAGATAGGTAGGTAGGTAGATAGATAGATATATAGAGAGGTAGGTAGATGTAGGTAGATAGGTAGGTAGACAGGTAGTCAGATAGGTAGGTAGATAGGTAGGTAGATAGGTAGGTAGATAGGTAGGTAGATAGGTAGGTAGATAGGTAAGTAGATAGATAGATGTCAGATCTAGACGCATATTTGTAGAATGGATTCATGAATATGGCATTTGCATGGTTACATCATGATACATAGATATCTACATATGGAATGATACTATACCCGTACCACTCCCTTCCCTGGATACCCGTTTATCACATGTGAATCACTGTCGACCCATATCCTGAAGACAGCCGGACTTTTCCAAATCATGTGCCGTGAAACTGGGGAGATTGTGGATATTACCCTCTGGAGCCCTCTGGAAATTTAGCATAGCCATGGAAAGCCACTTAAGTAGGTAAATCATATGCAAATGGGCAATTTTTCCATAGCTATTCTAAATTACCTCCGGGCATGCATTCGATTCGATTTGAGGTACACCACCACCGACGGGCTGAAATACGAGGGTGACTTCGCTGGTAGCTGAGTTCGCAGTGATGTTGCCCCTGACAGCATGTGCTGAGACCTTGACGTCTCCTTTCTGGATGCGATCATATCCAGATGCAAAAAGCTAAAGAATTTGGCAGCCACGATGCCCTGAAATTCATGAATTACAGGAGGTTCATTCTTATCGGTCCGCCAGGTTGTTCAGCTTGGCAGCTTTGGGGTGTCATTGATGGACCTGAAACCAAAACAACCTAAAGCTTGAACACAGAGAATTTAAGAACGTCAATCTTCAACAGTCTTGAACCCTAGGATCTCAGAGGCCAAAGACATGGTGTGGGCGAATCTGGGTGCAAGCGCGTCGTGCTACAACTACTCCCACTATTACTACTGCTGCTGCTGCTACTACTGCTACTACCTGCTGCTGCTGCTGCTACTACTGCTAGTACCTGCTACTGCTGCTGCTGCTACTACTGCTACTACCTGCTGCTGCTGCTACTACTGCTAGTACCTGCTACTGCTGCTGCTGCTACTACTGCTACTACCTGCTGCTGCTGCTACTACTTCTACTACTGCTACTACTGCTACTACTGCTACTCCTGCTACTGCTGCTACTACTGCTACTACTGCTACTACTGCTACTACTGCTACTACTGCTACTACTGCTACTACTACTACTACTACTACTACTACTACTTCAACAACAACAACAACAACAACAACAACAACTACTACTACTACTACTACTACTACTACTACTACTACTACTACTACTAGTACCACCACTACTACTACCACTACCACTACCACTACCACTACCATTACCACTACCACTACCACCACTACCACTACCACTACTACCACTACTACTACGATGACGGGCAAACATGTGTCACAACATTAGTCATGTTTCTAGTTTTGGTCAATACCTCTGTAAGAAGAACATGCATATATAAATATATTTACATACAAACATATATTGATTAGTTGTAATTACATTCAAGTACCTGCACATTGATGTTAAAATCATTTGAATTCATTAGTGCTAGTTACCAGAGGAAAGCTAGAATATGTCCTGATTTTGCGTTCCATCAACTTGCAGTTTCTTCGCGCTATTCTGTTGCTGTCATGTTTCGTTTGCCCTATACATGTTTCTGATGGAGTCAAAACAGCTGAAATGGATGGCCGAAAGGTCGTTCATTGCACAACTCCGCTGGAAGAACATCAGGGTTTGCTACGAAAAATGATCCCTAACAACACCTGAGTTGGGCCATGGGTGTGTCTCAATTCTTGTGAACCCGAAGATGTAAGAGCTTGCGTTTGGACTGATATGGATTACGAACAATAATCAGTTTCAAGAAGTTATACTTGCCATGGTCAAAGTTGGATTTATATACCCATAGACAAGGGTCATGAATCCATTTTCATAAGGATGCCTTTTCGTTCCCATGAAATGGGATGGATGACCAGCAAATAAAAAACTTCAAAAATCGTGTAGCACATGTTCAGCTGGCAAGGCTGAAAATCTGCGACACGGCTGGGGCGTGGAGACCGTACGGAGCTCCCAGCGCTTTTTTCGGATCAGATCCACCAGTTGGTTTGAAAGATTTCGGAGGCCACAAGCGCATGCACGACATATCATGACACATCCAAACTTGAGCTAAACAAGATTTAGATAGCACTTAAACAGTTTAAACATACGTAAACATGTTCTGGTCATGACCATTCCAAGAGCATGTTTTTGCTCGAGATGTCAACCTTCTGAAGCTCCTGCGACAATCCAAATTTATGTGTCCCTTTACATAGCATAGTCCTTACATGTCCTAACAGGAAACATATGCTATAGGGCCATTATAGGGTTCAGTGGTTCCTGCTTAGAACCACGCAATGCTACTGTATTGGTGCTTTCCAAGATCTTTTTCTTCCTGGATTTCTACCCAGCTCTTTTGAGGGTCAATCTCAGTAGGTCGCTGACCTTTCAGGCAGATGAAAAGCTGGCACCCAAGCTGGGCTACAGCAAGTACGAGGCTTGTCCTTCATGCCAAATTTCAAGTTTTGAGATTGAATTTTATAAAGACAGAATCGGTCCCTGGGTCCTCACAGCATGTTTTGCTGCGGGAGCGCTAGGTTGCGACAATGGATTGAGGTGATCTGAGGTGATCTGAGGAACTGAAGGACCTGGCATCAAGTTTCCATTCGCCTCGTTTTTGTCCAGGGCGAGTGGCAGAACGGCCAATTCCATGGCAAGGGAGAACTTACCTACGGTGACCCAGTAGGCACGATACGGCGGGATCATTAGCAGTAGCATGGGCTTGCGTTAAGGCAAAAATATTTGCAGAGAGTTTTTTGAGTGCTCTTGTTGGTGGCATTGTTTCTTTTTGCAAGTGTTCTCGTTTTATGTGAAGGACCCTTTGGGGGGAGATATTCTCTAGTTTCGACACCCATTTGCATCCCAGATTCTAGCGTAACCCGAAGCTGATTAGCATTGCTAGTTGCTGGCAATCTTGTCAATCCCATCCCCCGTTCAGATTAAACACCCCCATTCTATGGTCCCAGTCATATGTGGATTTATCATGATTTATCCCCTGCATGTACCAAGGTTTCTGGTGTGTTTCATATGGGGGATGGCCTTGATGTTTGTTCTAAGAGGTGCAAAAGCCATTGGCAGGTGGTATGGATCGTGTCGTCTTCAAGGTCCGGCATGGGGTATATGTCCACCACCAAATGAGGCATATGAGCAAGTCATAGATGTCCTTTTCCCATTGGTTGGCTGATTAACGGATTTAATAAAAGATTTCTCCCATTCAACAACCAATAGATAGACAATGGTATGGGTAAAACACTGATCTTCCATCATCTTCCAAAATTTGGAAACGAACCTTTGTGCAGATGCTATTAATTTCGGACAATTCCAGCTCAAAATGCACCAGTTGCTGCACCGTTTATGTTTATTGTGAGAGATGGATGGTGTTTGTATGATCTATTTTGGCTCTTCACATCCTTTGCAGAATTGAAGCCACGGATACTCACCAATTGATCCAGTTGTTGTGTTTTCACCTGCTTATTGCCTCAGTCAGATCAAGTATTGTGCGGAAAGACACAGTATTGCGCAGATTCTATTGGTTGATAGAAGCATGACAGAATGATGTGCTCCCTTCAAGACTTGAGAGATGAATGGGTTGCGTCGAAAAGCCAAAGAGTTGATGGACCTATGTTGTTTGATTTGATCAGATCCTTCCTTTGTTTAGATCGAGGTTGAATTGACTTGGCATTCTTCGGGGTTGCAAATTTGGAGATCTCATCATACCTATCGCCCAATTACAGCATGTCACATCCTGCAAACTATATTATTTATATATTCCAGATATTCCAAAGGGATTATGAAGTTACATAGATCTACTTAGACATTTCTATCCAAGCAATAGAGACCCATCTCTAGTATATGCCTGGCGCCTTTTTTTAATGGCGTCGGCGTTCAGCCCAGCTTCTCAGTGATTGGTTGCACGCATGGGGAATCCCTGCGTTTCATGCATTTTCCTTATTTGAAGGTCCATTTGTACTGATATGACGGTATAACCCAAAGATTGGCTCCAAAGCCGAGCCGCAAACTTGTTGCCCCTTCTGAGATGGATCGCAGGGCACCTTTGTTGAGGGCAAGCGCACTGGCATTGGCAGGGTCTTTAATGTCAAGGACAACCAGCGGGTCCTGGGTGTCGGCTGAGACCAGGATTTCTAGCGCGAATATGGATCCATATGGATTAATATGATTCAATGATTGGACCTCTGATTTTATTCTTTTCAGTGAAAATGCTTGATCATACATGATCCTTATGTGCTTGGTATATTGAAGTCTTTGCAGGAAGAACAGGCGCCTGGGAATCAGTTGTTATCTATGTGTCTATTTGTATATCTATATATGTGATCTTTCTCTCATTGTAATGACTAACGCCCTTATCAATTTCAGGTCATACTGGCTTTTTGTAGATGTGCTATGAGAATCAGTAGATGCCAATCTCCAATAGTGTCCAGTAAAGTACCTTAGGTAGATGGTCAGGAAGGTCTGCCTACAGTACACACCCGTCAATGCTTTGGACAAACCATTGCACCTGTTTTGCAAATGCTTTCACAGAGAATATTCTCAGATTTTTGCCATCAAGATCTGATGGGTTTCTTCAAGTGAATCAATGGGGTCTTGCCAGCGCCACCTCCCAATTCCAGGATGACCACTTGAAGCTCTTGTGCAGGTGCAGCACTACCTGATTTTTTCGAGATCGTTTCGCTGGTTTATTTTTTGATGTCAGTCACATGATATAGATAGATACAAATAGCAAGTTGCATCGTGGGATGTTTCAGATCAATGATTTTTGCAGAAGTACATATGGCGAGTAGATGCGAGTAGTCTAGCAGGATCATGTCTCAAGAAATGCTCCTCAAATGGAAATCAAGCTGATGAATTAATGACCAGTCAGACCCAGTCAGTCTATCGAAGGCGATAACAAAAAGATGTCAGCCTGAAATGAGCAGTGGCTGCGATCTACCCCTATTGGTTGACTATTGTAGGATATATTAATCTTAGATATATTGGAGATTGTCATAATCCATGAGCAGGGAATCCATAATACCTAACCAGTTTAAAGTGACGACACAGGGTTTCGAACACCGCTTAGATATTCAACACCAAGGCCCATGGCCATCCATGGCCAATGATCACTGAATCGGATAGGTAACCCTCCGGTAATCTGGCAAGCTGGGAAATCCTTTTCACTAGAGGTTTCAATTTTCAGGGTCATAGCTGGGAAAATCATAATCATCTATAAATGGAATCTTTTCCAGCCATGATTGATGAAACCGGAGTGAATGAAAAGCCCTCAGTTTGCTGTTGACCAGTTAGGTGTTGACCAGTTGCAGTCCAATCCGCCAGGTTTGAGCACGACAAGATCATCACCTCGAAGAAAGACGAGGAATATGCATGGCACGAAGCCTCAGTGCAGCCAGGAGCACCACAGGGAGTTTCATCATCGGAAATGATCAACGTTTCAAAATTTGCTAAATCAAAGTCTACTCTCCTGAAGCACAGTATATATGTTGCAAGTCTATCAAATCTGTTGCTCTCGCTCTCACTGTCTTCATTGATGCAGTTCAAAACAAGCTTCGCTTCAGATTCTGATGCGCAACCTATCGCAAGCTTCTGCTTACCCCGATGCAAATGAACCATGCTGAACCTCAGAGGGTCCGCTGAGAACAGATTGAAACTCTGATGGACCTCCGAGGGTGTGCTTTGATCGCCGAAAACAAGATGGTACCGGCCCGGGCAAGTACTTCTACGGAGTCCTCGGCCAGGCCGCTAACAAAATGGCCGGGCCAAGCTATGCCGGAAGGGAAGTAGGTGCTAATGTTACTTGATGTATGATGTATGATATACAGATATACATATGGAATCATATACATACTGCTGTGTATTCATGTTTATTTATGTTTATTTATGTGTATTGATGTTCATGCTTCCTTTGTGGCGGACTCAAAAGGGATCGACTTGTGCCTGTTGAAATTCCAGAGATCTGGTGACATCCTGTCAGCCGAAGGATGGCGAATTGGGCACCTGGGGTACCATGTATTCTGCTCGAGCTGCCAACGATCCGTTGGGGACCCAAAGTTCGCTTTCAAGGCACATGGATAGAAATTCCACTGGTTTTGTAGTGTATGCGGGAATGGGGTGATTGTGAAAATAAATGAAAATAGGTATGGATTGGATACGTCCCCTATTCCCTACGTTTTTTAGCAAAACTTTTTAGCGCCAGTAAGTTTGGTACATTGGTTGGATATGTTTGGATGCTGAGATTTTTCATATGGTGACATTACTATTGCACTTTGTACATGTTTGTACCCTATAGTGTACCTGTCGGACTGTGCGTTAAGCTTTGCTCACAGCGAGAAAATCGGTGCTCAGGGAGTTCATGGAATGCGTCCGCGAAGGAAAGCCCTACAAGGTGCGACAGGTTCCTCATAATTTCAGATGGAGAAGGTCATCGACATTTAAAACTACGTGCACCTGTTGCAGAGCATATTCAACCTGTTAGCATCGGTATTTGATAGAGATTTATCGACTGAAGAATTCCTTGATTGCACGATTTATAAATATGTCTATAATTGTATATATATTATACGCATTGGGAATCACTTGGATATCGAAGTAGAACAGAGTTGTGCTTTAGACTCTACATTCTGGGCTTCCGAAATCTGGTAAGAATCTTGTTCTTGTGCAGACAGATGCTTGCTTGATCTTACTTGTAAGTGCTAAGGCAGGCATGGCAGGACTGGTTAAAATTATATAAGGACAATGTGGTATTGGTGTTACGTAACAAGTTCAGGGGCAATGTGATTGAGTGTTTGACACATACACACCCTTCAGGATCTAGAGAGGCATTTGAATCACCTCCTATCACTATAACACTACATCACTACTCCTTGCCCGCAGAAAGAGAACCCGGAAGACGAGAACGTTAAGTACCTCCTCTACCATGGTCAGTGGAAGGCCGCTGGGTTTTGCCGAGAAGCGCCCACTGACAAGCGTGGTAGTGTTTGTACATATAGAAAGTGTATGAAAGTGTCCTATGAGGTGCTTTCCAGATTTATAAAAACAAAACAAACACATGTAGCCCTATTGTAGCCCACATAGTCCACGGGTGATGCTGATTTTGATGGAGCTGGAGGCTTATCATTATAGGATTCTATGAGGGAAATTTATCAAGATCAAGTTATAAGCGAGTTTTCAGAAACCTTTTCAGGCAACCCAGGGGAGCCAGGAGTTTCAGGCTGCGACATGTTCAACACCCAAGCTGGTCATCCCAGGGCAGTGTTCCTGATGGCTTTGGTGTACAACACTTCGAAGGTGTTCCTTGGATACAGAGGTTGGCGAGGAAGCGACTAGTCTATCTGGATGTGGCTGGCACTTTTTTCTCACGCTCAAATCATCGGTCTATGTTTTTATGATTCTTATGGATGTTGCTGTTATTTCATATTACGGATCCAAACATGTCATGCTTTTGCCCGCCTTTTGGGGTGGACGAACTGCCTGGCAATTTCTCTGGTTATCTATGACACTAAGGCTCAGCTGTTTATTGAGAAGAATCCTATGCATCAAGCGCATGGGGGCACCTACACTGGCGACTTCTTGAAAGGCAAACGTTCGGGCGCCCAAGAAGATTCTTGGATGAACCCTGCGTTTGGACCCAATTGTCATTTTGGGGTTTGCTGTTGCATAATAATTACATATAATTACACCATTGCCAATGTCTACTACGTATCTCGATGTATATGATAATTATAGATTATTAGGTGTTTTTAGTGATAGGAAACCCCAGATGGCCTTATTGAAATGGGTCCTTTTGAACTTCACCGAGTTTCAGGTTAATGACCAGTCTGGCACCGTCCATGAGTCCATGCTATATGTCTAAGGGGCCCTACTAAGGGGAAAGAACCTACTACTCCAAAGATCTTTTATGTCAGCGTTTGGGTCAAGAATGGTCAAATGGATAAAAATGGGGTAAGCATGCAAGAAGCACGACTATTACTTGTTTTCTGTCAATCCTGAGAGCCAGGACGCCAGAGTTTCATTGTGTTGTATTGATATTATTGGTATGGAAATTTATATAGGTACCATGTCTCTAAGGGTGGCACCAAAAGAGCCAGTCGAGGTTTCCACTCACCCTTTTTTTGACTACCGATTGATCCCATTCAAATGATTTTATAGGAATCATTAGGAGTCATTTTTTCTTCTCTATATGTTGTATCTACAGTGAAAGACAATCAGAAAGTCACCTTGACACGCTACGTTCTATGCTCCGGAAGTACATTTTGCTCTCAAGGGAGTTCATCCCAGAAGTGGATGATGAGGGCTGACAATTTGCGGAACGCCCCCCCCCCCCGTTTTTTTGGTAAAAACATGTAAAAAAACCAAAGATTTCCTATGATTAGATATCCCCATGATATCCCCTGAAATCCGGCTGCCCAAGCCCAGGTCATGGTCGTGGTGTTTGGAAGACCTTGGGCGGCAACTGGGAGCCAGGGCCCCGAAGCCGGGGCCGGGTGTGGCACGTGCGGCAAATCTTCTACTTCAAGCCTGAAGCAAGAATATAAGATGTTCAGATATTAAACATCTTTAATTTCTTGATATTCAGAAATCTTCAGAGACTGTAAAATGAGACAGAATTAGCCAGCGCAGAGCCAAACCTCTCTGGACAATTCAGAAAATCATTCCTTCAACAAAGGCCTCTCGACCATGTCATGGGAAGTAGCATCCTGGCTGAGTGCTTTTCAAACTTTGGCTTGAATACCCGGCCTTGCTGGTTGAGGTTTCTCCATCACACACATGGAAATCCACGGACTAGATGACCAGGTCCTCCATTGTGTTACCTTCATGTTCATTCAGATTGTGTTCTAATCGATGAGGTTTTGAATCTATTTGACGGGTTTTAGGAAAAGCGTGGAAGAAGTGGCATTCTATGCCCCTTCATGTGAATTTAGTCAAAAAGAATCAGCACAGCACAGGTATATGATGGTATATGATGGACATGTCTACGGAAGAATTTCGAGCATGGCCATGGGAATTGCCATGAACGACGCCCATGGTCAGTGAATGACGCTGAGATTGATTGAGATTGAGTAGATATCCATGGTGATTTCCAATCCTTCTGTTTGTTGAGAAACATGAAGAAAACATCATGGTTGAAATCGTAGATGCCGATGCATATACACTTTGTTTTCCTCCACGAAGATCTTCTCTGGGATTATTTGGCTTAGCTGAAACGGAAGAATTGTAGGATATCCAGGATATCAATGGATGATATCATAGTAGAATAGTTCAATGATTTTACAAGATAGAATGATATATAAAATGATATGATATGATATGATATAATAGGTCCTGGTGAATGAATACTTGATAGTATCCATAGGTAGCTATAGGCTATTGTAATCCGTTGTAGTTTTATGTTTTTGCATGTTCACCTGGCTGGCGCTGTTCCAACAAGGTTCCGCCCCATCGCCAATGAAGATGTGCCCAACTGGGAAAACGCCTGCACCCCAGATATGGCCCTGGCGGGATACTGGGGTGCTTGAGGATATGGCGAGATGCAATGGGATGTATTGTAACCAACAGGTTTGCTATGAGGATTTCATAGATCCCCATGATTTTATGTAACCAACAATTTGGGATATGATATATATAATCGACAATGTGCGGAGTTGTTGAAAAATGGAGGATGGACCCTCAATTTATGGAAACTTTTAGTGTTCAAAATTTGAAAATGATGATCGACCATGTGATGTAACTCTGCGAAATCCATTGATACCGGCTGATACTGGGTGTAGCTGGCTCAGTTAATATAAGGTTTGGATGAATCAACATGTCATCATGAACCAACATGAATCATCATGAATCAACATGATGTTATATATATATATATACATATTATATCACTATATATTTATATGCTCTTCAGTTTTCAGTGCGTGAGTTTGGCATTTTTCGATATGTTTCGATATGTTTCGAGGATTTGATGCACGGCATTGGCATCGTGGAGGACAGTGAACACGTGCACGAGAATGCTTGGGGGCCTCAGTTTGATTGAGATTTGCTGGTTGATCTATAGGATCTATAGGTCCGTATGGGAAATCTAAAGGTCCTTTTGGGTTTTTCATGGTTTTTGGATCAACCGTCATTGGTTCAGTTTGTGTTTTTTTCAAGCCGATTTCTGCATCTCATTTGCGCCATTGTTCCATTGGTTCAGGTCATCTACACCAAGGGCAAGTGTCAGATGCCTTTCACAGAACTTGGACCTCCCAAGACAGGCTGGGGCAGGAGCGCGGATCTGCCATGTGATGGGCTCCATGTCCTGTATAAAGATTCATGTAATATACCGATATAGGATGTATTAGTACATGATATACAGATATAGATATATAAGCAATGTACAACGCATATCCAAATATCTGCAGTATACATGTGTAATTATACTAGCACGATACATACATCCAAAATGACCTCCCAGTATTGAAATTACTTTCCGAACAGCCTTATTTCAGGTCGGTGATCATTTGAATTGAGCCTTAGTGTTGTAGATTGAGTACATCACATCATCTATATATATATAAGCATTGATAGATGTACACATGTTTCGCATAGGTGCATCTTTGGAGCGAAGGGTGAAGAAACGCAGTCTTTGAAAACTCTTCACTGAGTGGGTGCTGCGACGGTAGGTAGAGGAAAACGTTGAATATTACAATTGCTCTCCACTTTTGTATTTTGATGTATATAGATGATTTTGCATTACAGAGTTTCTGTACCGACAATAAACTGGTGTTTGGCGACATCAGAATGCAGTTGAGCCAAGAGTGATCTGACCATTAAGAAGGAAATCAATCTATATACGTTGCGTGTGCGTGCTTTGCACTTAGCAGCGTGGCTTCTACCTACAGAACACTCTATTCAAGAGTTGAGGCAAGTAAGCAGGCAAGCAATGGCAAGCAACGACAAGCAACCATTTCCAGTCCGAATTGAGCAGATGGTGATCTGTGTATTTCTCATTGATTATTTCTCAATTGGTGAGCACGATTGGTGATATTTTTTTGCGCTCTCGCAATGAACGACACGCACTTGTCACTAAGGGGTGTACAATACCTGAGTGAGCTAGGAAAAGGAACACCCAAGAGAGCTGAGATTGTCCGATTATCCTTTGTTTTCAATCCCTTTGACGTAGCACAAGGATTGGGCTGGGCCTGCAATTGTGGGAAGCGCCCTAAATATCCTCTTCAAAATCCTTCACAGCATCCACTGCAACCCTCGGTTGGGCGTTCAGGCTTTGAGAGTGCAGCATTCACTGACGTTCTGCCGCAGGCATGAGCGGGGAGGCAATTGATGGATCAAGGACATCCATGGATCATATTTCGAGCACGGGAAATTCTACCTCTAAAACTACGAAGATGATTGGAAAAGACCGGCGCAGTTGTCGATGGTCAGTTCGCCAAGCAGTTTGCTTGTTGTTAGATTTGTTAGGTGCTCCATCGGTGTTGGTGTTACTACTTTAAGCATTGGGGACGACAGATCCATGTGATGCACCAAGGATGCTATTGCGTTGTTTGGAAGCTCCTCTTGAGACCAGCGAAGATAAAATAAAGGTTCACTTCAAGGTGTAAAAGAGGCTCCAATTCACTGCCAATGGCCATGGGTTTGATCGCCCTTGATATGAAGTGCGTGGTGCACGTATGTGCACGTCCCAGTGTTCAATTCTTGCAGCTTCATTGGCAATAAGGTGAAAACCCAGAGGGGCACATTCAAAAGCACATAACGGCCAGATACGGCCAGAACATGGGTGTGAAGGGGGCAAACAAAATGTCCCAAACTGATCCGGTTTTGTCCTTATTCTGTCATGATTTGCTACAACAGGCGGCAAACATTGCATGATCTACATGTCGCCGCAGGCCAGTCGCAAGAGGATCTATGTCACGCCTTTGCCAACGACTGAAGATCCCGAGGCGACTTCGGGACTGCAGCAGGGTGCTGGAACCTTGTGTACGAACATAGAGAAAGTATTCTGACATGTGGGTAAATGGGACTTTTTTTCCTTGGGAGGGCCCGACATGTGGGTAAAGGAAGACTGCGGATTGATTGCGACAGCTTTTGGATGAAGACGTAGCGATGGGTCCAGTTTGACGGGTAAAGTTTCCAACATTCTACATTGACGTCGAGACTACCCACAAACTCATAGTCCACTGACAGAGTCTTGAACAGTTGCTTCAAACATGTTAGTTTTCTGCTTCTTTGAGTTTCCTCTACATGATGCTCATGATTTTTCGAGCTGAGCCATATTTTATGCAAGCTCAGATGTGGAAGTTGCTCGTTGGTTTACTGGCTCAACGTGATGTGGTTGGAGATTTGCCACCACCTGGGTATCACCTGGGGACGCCTGGGCCCCTGTCCAACAGGTTGAGAAGACGTTGCCTGAGAAGAACAATCCCATCTGGGCCTTGCTGAAGGGCTTCGGCCAGAAATTGGACAAGCAGGAGGACGAAGGCCGCTGCGTCCGAAGCCACTGAGAAGTCTGTAGAAAATTGGAGACGGTGGTACGACCTCAAGTCAATGGTGAGTTTGACTGTGAAAATGCCATCTGAAACTCCTTGGAGTCTGGAATCACAGAAATAAGATTGGCGCATTTCAGTATGAGCCTAAAGTCATAGCTGTCACTGACAAGATGTTCGCGAATGGAACGTTTTGACTGTAAGTTGGCTGACTAGTCAAGCAGCCTCGAGTTGTGTGTCATCATCAGTTGCAATTTCTGTTCCCAGGAGCGTGTTCATTTCCCTTGGGTTTGTATACACTTGAAAATCATTCCCGGAATAATTAGAAGCCAATCAGGATCGGAGCATTAGGGTACACATTGTGCAGGAAATCAACAGTATTTACAAGTCAGGATAACTTGTCAAGTGTTTCTTGCTTCATCGTGTAGCTTGCTTACAACACTTCGTGCTTCCGACTGCTCAAACCTCACCCGGAACAGAATATTTGTGCCAATGAGTTGTGTACCAGGTTGATATGTGTTTAATTCTTTCAAGCCATATCTATATAGCTATTTTCTTGTGCCAGTTCTTGCATGTGGTTCAGATTGAGCCACATTGATCTTTTGATCGGCGGCCAAACTATCGGCTCAAGAAACGCTGGTCGCTGGCGGGGTCCGCAGTCCCCGTACGCGACATGCCCAGTCGGGACGCACAAGGATGGCAGGTTTGTCGAAATTTGCAGTGCTGGGGGTTTGCAAAAAGCTGGGTTTGTCAAACTTCAGCCCAGGAAAATCCAACAGCGACCCAGAGAAACAGGTTGTTCGCAAGTGACTTCAGAAATCTATGATAAGGATTGGTTAGGAAGTAATTGCACATGTCAGCTCATTTTCTGCTTTTTCCACTGAGCACTGGGCAAGGTCGCAGGGACAGCCGCAGTCGAGATAGCAGAGGGCTCAGTTGTCCAGACCATTTCTGGCACTTCAATGGCATCCTGAAGAGTCAAGTGGCTGATAGTACCCAGAATCAATTTTGATCAATTTTGAATGTCATGATCTGTCGACTCCAAATAGTCAATTTCATCGAAACGGTCCAATTGTGTTTTTGCTAGTGGTGTTGAATTGGTAGTTTTCTGAAGCTGGGTCAGTACAATTATTGTCACTATACATCTACCATTTCAGACAATTTGAATTTGAATAATTGAAATCTTTGGATCAAGAACATGTTCCGTTGGATTCAAATTGGAAATTGTTCTTGGAATCAACATGGAATTTTCACTCAACTTCAAGATCATTGGATATACCATCATTAGAATCATTGGGAATAACTGAGCTCCATTGGATATACCATGATATACCATCATTGGATGTATTGGCAATCATTGGAATCATTGGAATCATTGGAAATGTCCAGTAAATTTCAAGATTTTCAAGATGTTCCAATGATTCCACGGTCACGGAGCATCAGGGCGCAGTCGCAGCCGGAACCGACGGCAGAACTCCCGCAGCCCGGCTGACCGCCGACGGTCCAGGGAGGTGACTTCGGGATGCAACGCTGGGGGGGTTGCAGTGGAGAAAACGTCGATGTTTTGTTTGGATCATGATATGATTACAGTATAGATTACTATAAATTACTTTAAATTGCTATAATCGAAGGAAGTTTAGAAGCTAAACCTTCCGACAATATGGACAGATGCAAACGCACTGCCATGAAAGAGGTTAGAAGATGGAGACAGTCAGAAGATGGAGANTCCGACAATATGGACAGATGCAAACGCACTGCCATGAAAGAGGTTAGAAGATGGAGACAGTCAGAAGATGGAGAAAGTCAGAAGATGAGAAAGTCAGAAGAGAAGAGATGCAGGTCCGCGTTTTCCATCCTTTCAGCGCTTTGTGACACAAAACCCAATGTTTTGTGGCTCCGGAGGGTCGAAAAGTAGGCTCGCTAAAGCGGCGGGTGCGGAGACATCCTGGCAGATGAGAGATGAAAAATTGCACGCCGTTGTGGCGCGAAGCACATTTTGAAGTCAAAAGTGACAAAATACCTCATGCTCTGACCACTTTTGGAAGTTAAGATGTGGAAAAAGTGCACGCCGTTGTGGCGCGAAGCACATTTGGAAGCAAAAAGTGTTAAAAACTGTCGGGTTTGGAGCACGTTTGGAAGTTGAGATGTGGAAAAAGTGTACGGCATTGTGGCGCGAAGCACATTTGGAAGTAAAAAGTGGCAAAACACAGCATTCTCGGAACAGTTTTGGAAGTTGAGATGTCGAAAAAGTGCACGGCGCTGTGGCGCGAAGCACATTTGGAAGTGAAAAGTGTTAAAAACTGTCAGGTTCGGAGCGCTTTTGNGGAAGTTGAGATGTCGAAAAAGTGCACGGCGCTGTGGCGCGAAGCACATTTGGAAGTGAAAAGTGTTAAAAACTGTCAGGTTCGGAGCGCTTTTGGAAGCTGCGATGTGGGAAAAGTGCACGGCTTTGTGGCGCGAAGCACATTTGGAAGTAAAAAGTGTTAAAAACTGTCACGTTCGGAACACTTTTTGACGATTCGATGATGATTCGATGTCGAAAAGTGCACGCAGTTGTGGCGCGAAGCACATTTCCAGGTCAAAAGTGTTAAAAACTGATGGTTTCGGGACGATTTTTGAAGTTTGGATGTGACTACGCCACAACTACAGTACAAGTACAAGCACAAGTACAATTACAACCACAACTACAACTACAACTACATTACCACTACAACTTCCACTACAACTACAACTACATTACCACTACAACTACCACTACGACTACAACTGCAACTACAATTACAACCACAACAACCACTACAACTACAACAGCTACAACTTCAACTACATGACAGCTACAACATGCTACAACTACCACTACACATGCAACTACATTACCACTACAACTACCACTACGACTACAACTACAAATACAGCCACAAAAACCACTACAATTACAACAGCTACAACAGCTACAACAGCTACAACAGCTACAACAGCTACAACTACAACAACTACAACAACTACAACAACTACAACTACTACAACTACTACAACTTCAACTACAACAGCTACAACTACAACCACAACAACCACTTCAACCACAACTACAACTACATTACCACTACAGCTACCGCTACAACTACAACTACATTAGCACTACAACTACCACTACAACTACAACTACAACTACGACCACAATAACCACTACAACTACAACAGCTACAACTACAACTACAACAACTACTTCAACCACAACTACAACTACGTTACCACTACAACTACAGCTACAACTTCAACTACAACAGCTACAGCTACAACCACAACAACCACAACAACCACAACAACCACAACAACCACAACAACCACAACAACCACTACAACCACTACAACCACTACAACCACTACAACTTCAACTACATGTCAACTACAGCTACAACGGCTACAACTACAACCACGATAACCACTACAACAGCATTACACTGCGCTGCACTACAACTACAACTACAACTACAACAACTACAACAACTACAACTACAACCACAACAACACTGCGCTGCCTCCAGCCACGTGTCGCAGGTAGTCACCCAAGCGAGACGGTAGGTAGTAAGACAGCAACGAACCTCTCCTATAGGTTTCCTATTCTTGAAACTTCCGCCACCGCCTTGCGCGGTAGTACTGGTATATTGTAATTGACTACAGTTGATGACTCAGTATGATCACAGTTGATGGATTTTATGATTGTGTAATATATACGATTTAACAATTTGATTCCATATGATTCCATTTTAATATGTGTCCACATGATTATATTTATTGTCAACTTGATTGAGTTATGATCTAATTAAATTGTTTCTAGATGATTGATGATGATAGATGATGATTGATGATTGAATGTTGCATCATGATTCCTGAATCCTGGATAGTTTGGATTCATTTAAGGGTGAACACCATTGAAGGCCTGGTGGTCATAAAACATTTGGCGTGTCACATGGACAGTTGTGGATTTGTGCAGTGTTGATGCCCTCGGAGTTGATTTTAGGAAAGGATGACATTTCCCTTCCTGTGGCAGAGAGTTCCATTGTGAAGTTTTGAATTGAATATTCTGGCATATATCGTCAAAACATCATACTACATCATACTACCACTATACTGGATTGTTCAAAGCTTCCACATTGATTGACCTGATAAAATTGAATTGGTGGAAATATAGCTGCCTCTTTTCTTGAAAACTTTTTTGAGAGTTGTTGATTTTCTGGGCCTGCGAGCGAATTGGGTGCACTGGACCATCATGGTTGCAGCATTGTGGGATTGTCGCTCGAGGAGTCCTCCAAAGATACTTCAATCCATGTGTTCACTACATTATCAGTAGTCAGTGTAGGTTCATCTGAAAATGCAGTACAGTATATCCCAGAAGTGTTTTTTGTTTGATGATTTATCGGTAAAATGATACTCAACTATGACTATGAATTTAGGGGTAGCCATGGGTAGCTTCACACTCGGCTTGGTCCATCACGTTGCCAGGATGATAGAAGACGGAGAGAGGTCATGACTAGAATACCTCCGCCCCCAAAGAAGGAGCAGCTCATTCGGGCCGGTGAAACTGTTGCCACTGTCCACCTGTGACTTCAATGACTGGGTCAGCGAAAGGGGCACACGACGTTTTTGACGAGTTAGATGAAGGGAGTAAACCGTATCGTTCCTTGATGTCAAAAGGAGATAAACAGGTCAGGTGGTTCATTGGTTTGGCTTCAGCATTTTGATCCCTTGTTTTGATGTGTCTTGAAGTCTTTTATATCACAAAACACAGCATGCTTTTCAGAACCTTGTAGAAGCTAGCTGGTGGATGTTGGCTGCACCTTTTACATCCTCCGTTTGAATGATATTTGTGCACAAGTCAACTCCACCAAATGAAACGCTTCCAATCAACCTTCGAATGCTCTCTTCCAGGAGGAACAGCCTGATGAAGGGGCGCGGGACCCAGGAACTTTGCCTCGGAGACTCTTCTCAGATGGACAAAAACTGGGAAGAATTTTTTTTTTAAGATTTCTTGTGGTGTATTGTTGTGTACCATGCCAATTTTTTCTGGTGACTAGGGGATAGCGATGACACACTTACAGTGGTTCTTTTCAACAGTCAGAGAGTTGGAAGCAACCACTCTTGCTGTGAATAAAATTGAAGTCTCTGCACTCTTTCAAAATGCAACCTTCTTACATTCTATCATCGCATGATCGGAGCTCTCATTTGCTGATTTCACAGGCATTCAGGTGTTCAAGAGTGGAAGGCTGGAAAACGAACAATCGCCAATTGCCAAATGGATTTGTCTGAAAATAGGGTCATCCAACATGTTTGATACTTTATCATTTAATTTTATGTATATATTGATTGATCCTGCTATCCAGGGTTAAGTTTTGCATCCAGGGTTTTTGTATACATGGTATCATGGACCATCATGGGTATGGCATCATGCATAT
>BGPT01000438.1:303420-320618 GCA_003297045.1 Symbiodinium sp. clade C Y103 | reverse complement strand
GGTCCGGCAGTGCCCACTGGGATCTGGAGCTCGCGGTTGAGGTCCGGCAGTGCCCACTGCAATCTGGAGCTCGCAGTTGAGGTCCGGCAGTGCCCACTGCAATCTGGAGCTCGCAGTTGAGGTCCGGCAGTGCCCACTGGGATCTGGAGCTGGCAGATGAGGTCCGGCAGTGCTTGCTGCGATCTGGAGCTGGCGAGGAGGANCCCCCGCCCCCCCCCCCGCCCCGCGCAGCTGTGATAAAATCTAGTAACCCTGACCTGGCAGGTGGGGAAAAAAGGTGTCTTGTAAAATGACAAAACTCCATGTTATAAAATGACTGTTCTCGCGAGATTTTTTGCGTTTTTTTTCACAAAAAATAAGAATAAAATGACGACTCGCTCTTTTTGGGCAGGCCGCCATTTTATAAGCCAGTTTGGGCCATTTTGGCACAACTAGACCAAATAGGCATTTTATAAGAAAGCCGTGGAAAATGACATTCCGTGGAAAATTATTGCAATGTGATGCAAAATGCATAATGAGAGGATGAATCATCATTTTATAAGGGAAAAAGAAAAGGATAAAAAACATAAAAACATAGTCCGGAGGGGACCGGGGTTCATGTTTAGCTACTTGCTATGAATTGTCATTTTATAACCCAGGGACACTCTATAGAATGACTAACCCACTTCAGAAAAAGTCGGCATTGTCTAAGGGACCCTCCAACGGTGGTCCCGGTGTTTAAAAAAATGGGATCCTTATAAAATGACCCCCTTACCCGCCACCCAGGTTCATACACTCTATAAGGGATATCTAGAGTGGGATATATTATCCATATCACCATTTTTGCGATGTTAAATACAGTTGCGGCATGTTGCGGCTCAACTCACCAGTTTCAAGTCTGTTTTAATCACCCCATGAACATGGAATTATAACCCCGTTGATATTGATATTTCACCATATTCCTTTCTCCTGGCGGGTTCATAGGAATCCCCTGCTGGATAATGGAAACATCCCTGATATATTGGGTAGTAGAATCCCCCAACGAATCATCAACCAACAGGCGTGTCTTGCTGCTCATATGATTTAACATGATTCAAGCATATGATTCAAGCAGATGTTTCATTTTTTGGTTTATATACCCATCTAACTATAGATGTAGTATATATATCTATACAGATATATATATATATATATAAATACATATATATATATATATAAATACATATGTATATATATATATACATATATATATATATATATATCCATAGACGTCCGGCCCTTCCCACTGGTTGATTGATAGAAGGTTCCCTCCACAAGGGCAGCCACACAAGCTGGGCATCCTATAGGCAGCCTGGGGAGCCAAGTTGCATCCGCGGACAAGCGACGGACCAGGACGAAACGTCGAGAGCCTAAGGATATCGCAGGTGGGTTGGGGGATGGAACGCTGATATGTTATAGATATGGAACATATCATGTAAATATATGGTATATGTATGTGTATATATATATATATATGGAAAATACAAATACATGATGAATGATGATTATGGGGAAATATAATGGAAATATATAATATATATGAAATATATGTATTTATGAAAAAGGTGCAGTTAGGGCCCGAAATATCAGCTATAAATGGTTCTACGTGGTGATTTTTGTTGGGTTATAATCCCGTGAATGGAGTGACTTACTGACTTATAACTGCTAAAGGGCCTCAACTGTGGTAACTGATATGTTGATTCAATGGCGAATTAATAGGATGTTGTGGTGATCTAATGAGATGTTAATGGGATTTGAATTCACATGGGTGGTTATAAGCCATAAGCAGTGCTATCATAGATAATATACTTTACCAGAGGCTTATATCATCTTTCCTCACAAAACCACTTTTTTCTAGGGTATTCAGACACTCCAGGTACAGTACCAAAAACAAAATGATAAACATCCCAACATCGTAGGCGTATTACCTCATGTTTTGTGGGTATTTAGCGGGTGTACGGTGTAAGTATATATAACGATGGGTTTGCCGTCGCTAGAAACGTATTTTCGTTTGCGTTCTTGTTCGTGCGTGTCATCGGACGTGTTAGAATTTGAATTTACTGTGTTTTGTGGGTCAAAATACACATGGCATGGCTGCCTTTCGATGGTGTTGTCGATTTTTGCGCGTTTCGGTGCGGAATTGGGTTTGTTTTGATTTTCGTCGTTTTTTTTCCTGCTTTTCGCCGAGGTTGCTTCTGTTACGCTGCAGACCTGTTCATGTGGGGTGGGGTGGGGCACGAATGTTCAAGTAGACTTGCGCACACATGTGATGCTACGCGCAGACGTAAGCAAGAAGTTCACCCAGTTTTGAAGCGCCACCTGAAAGCTGGAACCATTTTGGCACCTGACGGAAGCCGTGGCTTCCAAAGTGCAGCAGCAACTTTGAAGAAGACATCCTTAAGTGGAGTATCCCACTTGAAGAAGCTTTTTACACCGGTTCGAAAGGTGAAACGGGGAGATCTCAATGCCGATGACACTCGCACGTAGCAAGAACTTTCTGGATTAGCCAAGCCGTTGGCTAAAAGCACGAAACACACCCTGCAAGTCGCAGCCAGCAACAACATGGCAGAGTGTGTGCTTATAAGGAATGTGTGTTGATGTATTTAGTGAAGCAGTATATATTCAGCATTGTGTTGTGTAATTATTGATATAGCACATTATATGATGCTATGCAATTGTATTCGTCGATCTTGATATAGCGTAATATACTTCGAACATACAGGATTTGTAAACAGGTATCAGTATGTAGGTTTAGATATTATATCAATTACTATTGCGCATATATGGAGGTATGAGACAGGGCGTTCATATGTATGAAGATTCCACAACATGTGATCATCAACCACCTCATGGATCGAACTGCTTTATTAATGGCATGTGCTCTTTGTTCATCCTGTACCGGTACCATATCTCCTAGTAAACGTGTACTCAATGACATGTTTTCTACCTCACAGATTGGGATGAACCACACTTTGATTCAATATGACTGGTATGTCCATGAACTCCCATACAATCTCATTAGGATATGGATATTGTTATATACATAATAATTATAAATTGATATTTCCTGGATATTTAAAAGCACACTAATTAATTTCTACGAGAGGAGATCTCTGCTCGAGTTTTTTGTTGTTCGTTTCAATAGTTATAATTTGTGTTCAAGGCACTTTTGAAGTCACAGGGTGCGCCTTAGTAACCCGCCTTAGTCTTGCGCCTGTCAAATCAGATGAGATCAGAATGTGCGCTCGTTGTGCGCCTTAGTCTTGTCCAAATCAGATGAGATCAGAATGCACTGTCAAACTATGATGAAAAAACCTGTGTTTATTTTATTTTGCAGTTTGTGCCCATTACAGTGAAAAGAAATATAACCCAAAAATGTTCGTTGAACAATCCGCAATTATGCTAAATACCTCCTGGCAATCAAACACAGCTTGCTGGAAAGTTCTGCCTTTACTTTGATTATTTTTCCTATATAAGACCTCGATTTCAATCGGGGATTTCCCAGCCAGCCATGTTTGATCAGCAGTATATAACTATAATCAACGCTTCTGTTTTTCCACCTTTGGCCCATGATGCGTGCTATATCTCAGAACCCCCCAGCCAGGAAACCTAAATCAGTCCCAGCAAGTGGGCACTTTCGACTAAAAACAAACACTTGGGAATACACAACCATCGCCTTTTTTCATAGGCATGAAACCCATTACAAGATACTACAAGATATTCGCTAATATTGTCAAATTGCATCTAATTAGCCAAATATTACCCCAAGATTCACTACTGAACCATCATTTTGGTGCCCAGCTACAAGTTGGTTTATAATTATCCCGAATTATCGCCCATAAACTATAGATATATATATATATGTATCTAGTTATCCTAGTTATTGGAGTTATAAGCATGTAGAAGCAACTTAGCAAACTATGGGGAAGCACCTTATATTGCTGACTTCCCTTGGCGTCTCCCAGAAATGGGTCAGCCGAGGTACCTCCTTGACCCTCTGGCCGCCGTTCTGCCAGAGAGACACTGCTCGTTAGAAGCGTCTGGGCGTGGAGTCGTGGAGTCATGGCTAGGAGGATCCGTGGTTGATCCATTGAAATTCCATACAAGGTGGTGCCCCAGTTTGTTAGCTAAGTTGGTAAACATAACTCCAATAACGTTTGGGTTTATGGTAGATATATCGAACTATAGGTACTATGGTTTATAAACCAACTTAGCTAACAAACTGGGGCACCACCTTGTAGGAACTTCGGAACATCCATAGAAGATCCCTTGAACATCACTTGAAGATTGATTGAACATTCTGTTTCTGTGGATTATACAGGACTACATAGTGACTACATACATCCCATACCAGAATCAATATCATTTGTCTGAAGATAGGGTACACCTAAATGGTCTTCCGGGTAGTCATGGGTTTCCCTGCCATTTTATGGGTATACCCCCCTTTTTCAGACAGACCCGGGGGTTCAAGACGACGCCGGCCTGGAGATAATTGGATTCCCCACATGGAAAATCACCAAAAAATCATGGGAAAATCCACTATTTCTATGGCCATTTTCAATGGCTATGTTAGTTTACCAGAGGGTATTGGTTGGCTAGTAAACATTCCTATTAAGGGGGGTTTAAATAATCCACAATAAACCGCTTCGTATAACCCCCTACTGTACATTTACCCATTAACAAATGCATTCTTAATGTCTCAAAGAGCTTACTTGAAATGTTTTGAAATATCCATGGCGTTGGCATTTCTACCTATATCCCTCAAGAAATCCAAGAATCCGGCGCTCATATAGAAAAATAGTCTGCACCAGCACTGGATTCCCGTAATCAATTGCAACTATCCCGAGAAATGTGATTGTAGATCTACCCAACCGTCGGGCAATCATAATTAATATGGTAAAACAATGGGGGATGATATGTTGCTGCTACTTCCCATATCTTGGGATAGTGTGGTAGTCCAAACAAGTGCCAAAGTGGAACCACGAAATTGGGTCTTCCAAACGAAGTATACTAGTTGCAGTGCAGTTACAGCACTAAGCCTAATTATAAAGTCTATGTTTGAAGGTGTGTAATCCCCGAGCTGGTAAAATGAGGAATGGTTCGATATTGTGGTTATAAACTAGGCTTATATTGGGATGATAGTGTATACGAGCCAGCACAGTGAGCACAGTAGGCCGTGTCCATGGGTAATTCGATCGTTTACGAGAGGTTTGATGGGACAATCTAAGTATATGGGATATTCATGAGGACCGCACTCATCAGTTTCTGTGGTCGTAATTAGTTGTAGCAATGACGGGCATATAGCAGTGTTGATAATCTAGTGGATATGCAAACAGAAGAAAGATACAACATATTGTTTGTGACAGCAATCCCTTAGTAATATCAAATGGGCCTGCAAAATGAATAGATCCAACACCGAACCATCGTTTGTAGAGAGGTATTCAATATCAGGGAGCAGGGATTGGTGCGAATCTCTGTATCCCGCATATGACCGTCCAAAGATGATGGATTTACTCCCATGATATTAGGAGGTTTCCAATCCATAGGGTACCCCCAAATCACCCAAGTCCTTGGACCATTTTTGTATACCCATGGTGACTTAAGAAACACCGGGGGTTGTACATCATCCGGACTAGGGGTATACCATGGTATACCCAATAATCATCAATAATATAACTCTATTGGAGATGGTTTATGATATAGTTGTCAGAGTTGTCACATAATCATCCATCATTATCCCACTATCATCTCATGTGAATCCATATCATCCTATTAATATCCTACTATATCCCACTATATCCCATGGATTGGCATTGGGTTTACCACATTATTCGGGAGGAACAAGCATGTTTCGGAATTTCCTCCGGCCAGTCGCCCTGAGGCCGAGGTACCCTGTGCTGCGCTTGCAAGGCACCAAAGCGGTTTTCACGTTCTGCCTCGAGATTTGGTGAAGGGAAATACATGACGCAGCCAGCTTTAAGAATATCGATTTAAGAGGGTTTAATGAGGAATGAGGATGTCTGTAATTGGAAAATCATTGGGAGATGATAGGATATATATATACATAATATAACTAACATTAACCAACTAATACATAATATATATATATATATGTATATATGTATGAACGTATATGAGTCCATCTGAAAATGAGGGATCTATCACCAGCATTCACCAACAATGGCAATTGCGTGGGGAACAATGAGGTTCTAAACCATGACATTTTGAGTAGCCTATCTTCAGACACTCCATGTGGGGCCGCACCTTGAAGATATGGATGATGGGGATGAAAGGTGCTGCTACATTGATAGAAAAGGATGTTTCAAATGTGATTACATGGGGAACTGGCTAACAGCGGCTAACACAACAAATGAAGTGGTGAGATGTGGTGAGTTCATTGGGATAGAGGACTTTCAGTCTCATACGCTTGGGAAACTCAAGTCGTAGCTCCAACTGGCCATGCAAAATAGGGAATGTGAATAGCCCTGGCCCCGAACCGCTCCCTCCAAAACTGGGTTCACCGATCCACAGAAGAAAATGATGTGACTTTCGACTTGTTGTAACCATGAAAAAATAAGGGGGATATAAGCCTTGAAATTTAACAGTGAAGCCCAAGTTGAAAATGGGAAATGTTTTTCCTGATATTGACATAAATATTGGTTGCATGTTGAAACTTTGACTTTAGGGAAATCTGGCAAGAGCCTGACATAGTTTTGACTACTAAGGTTCTCAAACGCTTCATAAGCTATTCACTACGCATAGTTTTGGGAATGTTATCCTTCCTTGCTGATCATGGAAGATCAATGTCCCAAGTTATAGGATGCTTTCCTCCCATCCGAGTCACTTTCAACATCTTCAACTCGTCAGATGTGGACGTTTGTTTATAACATGAAATACCCATCGAAAAAGGCTGGATGTCTAAATCTGTTTAAAATTTCAATGCAAAGTTTGTGATTCACACAAGGTGGGCCCAGTAGTGTAGCTTGGATTATCCTCACTTTAATGTGGCCTTTGCTGGAGATTTGAAACTTGTCATCCTTGATGGCCTTAATGGCTTTTGCGCATAAGATTCAAGTGCTGATCCTTGCCTTGGTACTTGCTGGGAATTCTCAAATTTGTGCCATGGGTGGCTTCCAAGGATTCAGACCTTTGAACTTGCCATCTGAACCATGGTTCACCAAGCCACCTCTAGATGGTGCCTTCGCATCTGTCCCATCTGTGGGCTTGGTGGCTTTGGATATATTCTTGGACCTTNAACCATGGTTCACCAAGCCACCTCTAGATGGTGCCTTCGCATCTGTCCCATCTGTGGGCTTGGTGGCTTTGGATATATTCTTGGACCTTTATGGCCCAACCATCAGCAATGGCTCCTGGCCTGGCAAGCTCTCGCCCATATTGGTTGCAAAGGTATGCTAATTCCAATTCTTGGCCTTGTGGTGGATGGTCAACCAGCAAGCTTTGTGCTTCCACCCAGTTTGCACCTTCTGCTGGCATGGACTGGGTGTAGTGGAGGAGCTGGATGCTGCATGGCTCTGCTGGGCTGGTTTTGCCTTTGCCTTTTGCTTCAAGTCTCTTAGGTGGAGTTACTGGTGGTGCTGTTGCTGGTACTTTGGGTGGAGTTATTGGTGCTACCATGAGATTGGACTTTAGTTCTTTCATTGCCATAAATCCAAATGAAATTGAAGTTATCTCTACCACCTCAACCATCACAACGCAAATATAAATCCATAGACATTCCCATTTCTTGCCATTTCAAATCCCCATGTTTGCCGGTCAAATCGTGCCAAAAAGGCCCACCTTTAGCCACCTTGTACCATGAAATGCTCACATCATCCCCATGTGGCAACACCGTCTGAGGTCTCTCAGGTCAGGACGTCGGAATACATTTCCTCGGTAGTCGATAAAGTGATGCGAGCTGCTAGCATGAGCAGTGTCTAAAACGGGAATTGAACCATCAAAAACGAGATTTACCCTCCTCTAAAGCAAACGTAGCACTGGAAAAAATCCCCCTATAAATGTAGGTCTTTATTGGAAAATCAACTGGAACTACTGGAGGGCAACCATCACAAATTTGCTTCCATGTGACGTCTATGTGAATTATATATATGTTGTTGTATATATATATATACACATGACAAAAACCATTGGTTTGCTGTTGATATTGGGGTTCTATTAACCTATAATTACATTGAAAAAGGGATCAGGCAACAATCTATTCTTGGAATAGGCAATGAAACACACCAGATGGCACCCAGGTCTTGACGCTGCTCACTATCCCACAAAGTTTAAGTGGTTTGCAACCCAGATGTATAGACTACATTTCTATAGCTTGTTTGTATCTACATTGTCGACTACTTACTATATGTCCATTAGTCTACATACATACATACATACATACATACATACATACATCCATGCATACATACATCCATGCATACATACATACATACATACATACGTACGTACGTACGTACGTACGTACATACATACATACATACATACATACATACATACATACATACACACACACATAAGTTTAGATACATACAAAATCATACAGGTGATTACATGCTGATTTATCTTGATGATAACATCTCTCAATGTTGCTTGCTGAATACGACGAAATGATGAAATGTTTGCTTAAATTTGAAATTAGTAATTAGATGTAATTAGTATATATATATATGTATTCTCCAGTTTTGTCAATCATATGTCTTATTTGTTTGGGAACAAAGACACAAGTGTGTAAATACCAATGAATTGTCGACCAATGTCTTGTTCCAAACAGACTCATCTTAGTGGGCTAACATAAACCAGGGTTCCGTAGCTTCATATCGCTGTGCGCCAATCAGGCAAAAATCACACAAACAATGACCAAACATGTGGGCTCTTCGAGATATTTCCTTCAACAAGCAATTTACATTGTTCTACCCTCTGGTAATCAAACATGACGATTGGACATCCCCAATAAATGGAGATTTTAATGGGAAAATCCCCTATCAATGGTGGATTTTCCATTGCCATGTTTGATTACCAGAAGGTATCTACACTTTTGCGAAAGCGACAGCTTTGGTATCTAGACAACCACCAAAGAATCGAACGAAATTCAGCACGGAGCACGGTGGCCTCAAGCTGTGCCAATTCTTCCTTTCCACCTCCATTTGGCCTTGCCTCAAATTTGGAACTACTTTTCACCCTAGTTTATCACCATGTTCCGCAAATGTTCATCGTGATAGAATTGGATATTCACCACTTTGAGACACGCCTAAAATAACATTTCTTGGGTATCCCTCCATATATAGATCGAAACTTGGCTTGGCCGTTTGTGTGTTCTGGTTGTTTGTTCCAAAATCTATATATACATGGAAACTTGTGCCGAACTGGCCCTAGGTAGATAACTAGACATATAGAAAAATATATCGAAAGGTCAATTAGTTAATACGTAGATTAGTAGATTGCATAGATATGTTTTTCCTTCATAGATATCATAGATTCTACTTGATGTACTATATATATATATATATTCATGTCAAAACAAAAAATGCTGCCACATGTCTACAGAATAGATGCTAAACAACGAAAAACGTATGTTCAAAAATACCAATACCTTTCGGACATCAAACATGGCAATGGGAAATTCCACATTGATCGGTGTTTTTTGCATGAAAACTAGAATTGGATTCTGGGATTTCCCATTCATTCAACCTCCATGAATGTAGGAGTTCCCATAAAAACGTCCTATTTCTATCGGATCTCATCCCTTTGTCACGCCCAAGTGTCTGCTTCCAACGGAGCAGCGCCGGCCACGGGCTGATGGCCACGGACCTTTCCCAAGAGCCTTGAGGCTGGGTGCGCTCAGCCAGAACTCACCGTTGGTTGATTCATCTTTACCATTGGGTTGATCTAAGGGAAACTTCACAGTTCTACCCCAGGAAAATCCATGGGTTTCTGTAGATTTTCCCTTCGACCAAGCCAGTGCTCTTTACTAAGAATTGATTATATACTATAGTTTCATCATGAAGACTATTCAACCACAATGGGTATGAATACATAGATATACAGAAATAGTTTTGTGTAAACTCCGGTATATCGCAAACCCATAATTCATGATTTTAGTTTGTGATATCCCCAGCGTGACATAGATTGTAACATATGTTCTTAGATTTTCTCTGACATCTTATCTTTATCTGACATACTATGTGACATCTTCTTTGACATCCTATCTGACATTTTACCTTGCACTCTATCTAACATATATTCTGACGCTTTATTTGACATTCTATCGGGCATTCCTGTCTGACATCTATTCTGGCATTCTATCTGAACCCTTTTCCGACATTTCTATCTGGCATTCCTATCTGATTTCTCACATTCTATCTGGCATTCTATCTCGCATTTCATCTGACATATTTGCTGACGAACTTTCCGGTGTTCTATCTGTCATTCTCTGTGGCACCTATCTGACCTTCTTTCTGACATTCTTTCTGGCATACGGTGCCGCGTAAGTCCCTGAGAACGGCAGCCTCTTCGCTTAGGCAAGCTGCAAAGCCAAGGAAAAGTTCTCGAGCCCATTCTAGACGAAGCTAGCGACGTCCGATTGCCTGATGTTGTCCTTGCAGTCCCTCGCCCGTCCCTCTCTCTCTCTCTCTCTGTCTCTATGGAGTCATCATTAATTGAATGGCACTATTTTAGTGTCTTAACAAAGGCCTAGTATACAAATATATGGATATATATATAATATATATATATATATATATACATTATACATAACATACACATGTAACACATGTATATATTAGAACGTCATACATCATAATGGTGAATAAAATTGTGAATAATTAATATTTATGATTTAACTACTGCCAAAATATGGTCCTCCTTGGTTTGGAACTAGGAAGCAAATAGTAGAAGCGCATCTAATAGCTTTTCAACAAGGATTTTGGTCGTTGCTCATCTGTATATGAAAACAATGTACTTTGGTGTATATGAGAACAGTTTGATGTTTATGGTGCATACACATTTGAACAGATAATCTGATGTACTATATTTGTATTTGAATACATACATGTGTACTGTATATATATATATACAGGGCCCACATCTAATATGTTTCCGTATCTGTGTAGAGATAGATTGATATAGATACCTATACAGGCCTATACACGTGTGTACAAATATATAGATGTGACCACTTAAAACTCTGGAACATGGAGAATTTGTGTGGAGAAAACCAGCAAACACACGCAAATGATACCTCAATTGATGCCTACGTTACATTAACAGGAATAAGGCATGCGGCATGCAACATGGGAGTCAAAAACACAGATAATATTGAAGAGGATACACCGCAATTTGGGACAAACCCAGATAACATACCAAGCCGAATCTGAGTTTTCTTCAGCACCTTTCCAGCTAAAGTCCAGATGGTCCCGCTTTGGCAAAATAGTGTCCCAGTGACCTTCCAAACCAGGGCTTACACACGTTACCCGAAGTAAAAAGTCTCAAGTTGCTGGCCCCATTTCACCTTATGAACCTTCCCAAACAGCAAAACGAACACTTGCAAGTGGACAAAATTCGCCAAGGGGACCAATTGGCGATAGCCAGGACAAGCGTGGCTCTCCCCAGGAAATGTCTTAGCAGACTTGGCTCACCTTGTGATACCAGCTCAATACAGCGCATTCTTAGTGAGATATGAAACTGACCCATAGAAGAAGAAAACCAGTCTACCCTCTGGTAGACTAACATAGCCATTGAAAATGACCATTTATAGTTGATTTTCCCATTAAAAGTGGTGATTTCCCATAGTTATGTTAGTTTGCCAGAGGGTATACATTCTACCCCAGAAATGCTTTAATGCTTTGTACAACTCTTCGCCGCTCGCTTTCCGAAGTGTCTCAAATCACCATCGAATCCGGTCCAAGAAACGCTTCAGCCACCTCTCTAGAACGCCTTGGAGCACAGTCTGATCATCCCAAAACTGAACGAACACTGCAGAAGAACAAGTCGACAACTCATGATCAAGTCAAATGGCCATTTATGTGTTCTTTTTGTATATGTTGGGGTTTTTCCACCAGATTCTGGGCTGTTCCATTTCTATGTGTGTAAAAAATATCCTCTGTCATCCCGGTATAAATATATATATATATATACTGTTGATAGGGATTCCCTGCATGAATTCTGGGAATCCCCATATATTGTAAAATATGGGGCAGGGTAACCCCGATTTAATCATCAACCAACCATCATTCATAAATTATATCACTATATTTCTGATGGTCAAAACCTTTTTCAATGGTTTTGAAATCCCAGTTGCCCTCGGGTCATCAAACATGGCAATGAAAGATCCAAGATTTATAGATAATAAAATAGCCATGTTTGATGACACCTCAGATAGTAACGACCCCCTTATCATGTCCAAAGTAATCTTCAACCAACCATCCTTCATCAGTTCCAGAAAGTTATAGCACTATATTTCTGATGGTTGAAAACTGTTATAAATCGAACAAATGATGGTGAACTCCAGCATCTGGAATTATCAATCATCTAAAATGTAGTTAACCAGTATACCTATCATCATCTAGATTTAACCGCCATATCATCATCTAAAATCATCAACCAACAGTAGCCATCAGGCCCATCCAACTCCGCTGTGAGCGGCCTCATCTCTCACCTATGTCAGCTTCCCTATACCTTGAACGACTGTTTTAAGATCGTTCTAGATCCACCATTGTTGGGGTATACACCATTTCTGGGCAAAACCAACAATCAATATTGCTGGCTGTATACACCCTATACATTCTTAATTATAACCATTAACTCAGCTTGTATAGCAATGAAACTCCAATCTGTGTTAGTCTGTGTTGGTTTAATCCCACTTTTCGGTCGGTTATATAAATCCGGCGTTAAATCCCCATAAAATCAAAGTTAAATCCCAATCGTGTCCCCATTTACGTATTCGATAAACAATTATAGCATATCCCAATTGACAAATGTTTACATATCACATCATTTAATCCCCACCTATCTGGTAGGTTTAATGCCGGAAAACCAGGCGACTTGAACCTACCCCCATGTGACTCACATGCCGAACAGCCGCATGCAAATCAAGGCATAGCGTTTGTCCTGGCGACGGGTTGCCACTGGCGGCCCACCAGCTAACCAACCACCCTGGGGAATTTACGCAAGTGTATGATATATATATATATGTCTATGAAGATGTATATATATATATCATAACTGTCATGTGTATATACTTATGTATATATATATATATTATATGCTAGGCACCCCCCAAAAAAATTATCATTTTCATATTTTGACTGGAATTCAGAGTATTTATTGCTTATTTTGTCACCATGAAATTCCATCTTCATTGGATCGGTTGAGGGAAAATCTACAGGAAGCCATTGTTTTTACCATCAAATATTGGGTTGTCCTGTAAATTTCCCCTTAAACTAAGCCAATGACATCTGTCAGCAATGAAAAATCACTATGTATCAATGTATATGGCGATGACTCAAAATCATTCAGACACCGAAAAATTGGCCAATATTTCACACTCAACATGGTCCCAACTTACCTGCCAGTTGGACAAACATGTGATTTTCTCCGCCACGGATGTAGATCATATCCGAACGGGAGTCACAAGGTGAGGCCCCCATTAGCTAAGCTGACGCACATAACTTGCTTACCCTCTGCTAAAACTGTTACATAACTATGGAAAATCACTATTGTAAATAGGAAAATCCACTATAAATGGCAATTTTCAATAGCAAACTGTTAGTTTACCAGAGGGTAACTGTTGGGTTATAGCTATCGTATTCATGGGTTTATAAAGCAACCAAGATCCCGGCGGAGACCCTCACCTTGCAGGGAATGCTTTATTTATCTTTGGCAGGGGATATCATACCAATTCTATCCCTTTTTAACTATGCACATATCTGGGTTTGTCAAAAAATAGGGCACCCCGAAATCAGTTCATGATCATTTTCCCGATTCAATGGGCTACTAGTTATAAAATCACCCATTTTCACAAAAACCCATCTGTAAAACCATGAATGTTATCAGTCACGGGTATCGATTTCCTTCCCAGTTCCAACGGCCCCGGGTCGGTCATTGTTGGACTCGCCCGTCACCAGGTCGCGATCAGATCCCAGGAGATCGCGGGTGAGCTGAGCGCGCTGAAAATGCGACGGTGATGTGGAGCTTGCCACGGGGAAAGCCGTTGGGAACATGGGAAAAACCTAGGAAAATGCGTTTTGTTTTGCATTTTTGTGCACATTTATGTTAGTTTACAAGAGGGTAACTTGTTTCAATTTTGGCAAGTCTTCTAAAGAAAAAATATGTCTGTTCATGAGCTAATTCTGGTGTATCATCATAGATTGAAAAGATTGAAAAGGCCAAGGGAACCATTGGAAGTACGTCATATGATTTTTTTTTTACAAGGATGAAATTGGCAAACCACAATAACAAGCGAATTATATGGTTTACTGTATGGTTTATAGTTTAAAATTTACCATGTATGGTCTTTAAGATCCAAATGATCGGAATCCCTGAATGGAGATACAGGTCTGAAGTCTTATGTTTTGAAGCTGAACTGGAGGGATTTGGAATCAAATGATGTGACATGTACCTTTCACTAGGTGTTTCCATGATTTATATGTGTTTTAAACCAAATAATATCCGAACAACATCTGGAAAACACATGTTTATACACATATATGCATATAAAAATAATCAAAAATAGAGAGAATCGTCCCACATATTTATCAATGCATCAGGTTCATGATCATCTTGTTTGTTTAATTTAACAATTTGCCTCATCTTATGTAATGGATGTCACGGATTGCATTAATCCTTCAGGGGCAAACATCAAACCTGTTGGTAAAGCGGGCGAGGAAGAAACTTGTCCAGGGCGGGAACCGGAAGATCAGTGAGAAAAAATATGAATATATATATATATATGAAATTATATGAATAAATGATATCAATGATCAATCAAGATGATTCACATAATTCTGTGTAAAATGCTACAAATCATGAATCCCAGATAATCCCAGTATAATTTTGATGCTCGGAACTTGTAGAAATGCAAAAGACATTGAATAAAATGGTAAAATCAGCATGTTGTTTTTCGTTCGAACAATCCATTGATACCCCCGCATGATCTGATTTATGGACGGCTAGGGTCGCCACCAGCTGGACCTCCTAAGCAAAAATCACTTGTCCATCATCCCATGTACATCCCCATACTGTTGATGGTTGAAACCCTTTTGAAATTTTAAATCATTGGATTCTCAACTCAAGAGGATTCGAAATGGATTATGAGTTCAATGCCATGAAAAACTACGTTCAATAGCTCAAACACCCACAACAGAGCCTACAATTTCTGAAACGAACCTAACAAAACGGTATGTTTCTTGATCCAACATATCTCAATCAAACATTACAAAATAGTTTGTTTGATCTGCTTTGTCAAAATTGACACTTCCATAGCACATGGGTTTGTGTTTTACATACCTCAAAATATACAGATAGTCACTTGATACCATTTACAAACATGTAACCATGGAACAACCATCCCAAACTGGCAACAGCTGCACCGTCACCGGCGCGGCCTTTTTGATTTGGATGTACCCAAAACGTGGGGGTAAAGGCCTCAGACAGCGGTTCCATTGCGTTGTTTTTTCCTGCTTCGAGACCATGGTTTTTTCTAGTGAAACAGTGAAACTGTTGGTTTTGGAGTTCCAACAAGAGGAAGTCTATCTTAGGAAATTGTGACTGCAAATGATGGGCCAATACTGCTCTTGTATCGGTGCCAAAAAATCCAAAGAAACTATATATAATTACTCAGCACATCTCAACACCATTTATGGCTATACCTGGAACCCCACCCAACGATTGTTGCCCTGTCTTATTCATAAATTCACCACCCTTCAAACAGGCCACAACCCCAAGAAAACAAGACAGTAACCTTGTAGTTAGTTTTGTTTTGCCGTATGATTTGTGCAGGGGTCTTGTCTATCCTTTGATTTTTTTGTCAAACCCTTGCCAAAATTGTGAATAAATCACTGTTTTGTTTGGGAAGGATGAACCGTCGAAAAGCAAGTCCAACAGTTTTAATCAACAAACAAAATACAATAAACGAAACAAAACAAACGTTTTGATACGTCTCATCAGCTGTGTGTCGTGCAGGACATGGGTTCCAGTAGATTGTTGAGAAACTAAATCCAACAAGGATTTGGCATCGTGCAAGATCTTTTTATTTGACAGTCATTGCCCGAATGCAGTGTAGTTCACGCAAATAGTCAAATAGGCCTTGTGTGTGGGAAAAAAATCGGCTACAGCATGACATGTTTTCATCTATTGCAACGAGATCCAGAAAACATTTGTAAAATGGATCGGGTTGCTATAATGTATTGTTGGCAGGCACGACACGGGACTGGATTCCAAGTCCACTAACTATGGTGTCAACACTCTTTATGGGACACTATTCGAACTTGCGAATATAAGCCCCGTGGATCACCAGACATGCATTACAATGTAAGAAATGGCACGGCCGCATTGCACATGGTGATCCCTCTATGTATGTCATAAAAATTCAAATCTGGAGGAAAATCAATCCACAAACATCCAAAAAACCAACTGCTCAAGTATGACTGCTTTCTGAGCTTTAACTCCTGCCATCAAACCCCCTGAGCCAAGCAACTCGATCCGGAGCCAAAACTTCTCGGCCTCTGCCTGCGTGGCCACAGTAGAAGGGAACATTGGCTGGTTGTGCCTTGTCCTGGGGCAGATGGGTTCTTGGGGATCAATATCAGCCAATGGGCTATTCCGTGCTGATTCTCGTATGGGTTTTATCTATCTGTAAGTGAAGTCTAGTTTCCACAACAGGCAACACTAAAGGATTACACGTTCCCAAGGGTTTCGGCAAGCAAGCAACCTAGGCGGAAATTATCTTCAGACCACTACCACTGTTGCTGAACAGTACATCATATATATATAATCTTCAGGCGATACTTAGAATATGGAATTGAAATTTCGGGTACCCCCAGGCATCCTAGGAATTGAAAAAAAAAAAAACATACTTAGAATACAGTTGAAGTCAAAAAAACTATACTTAGAATACAGTTGACCTCGAATCAGGGTGCTACAACCCCACCCCCTAGTACTACTTGTTA
>BGPT01000438.1:203260-303338 GCA_003297045.1 Symbiodinium sp. clade C Y103 | reverse complement strand
TACAAAACACATACAAAACACATACAAAACACACCTGAAACACATACAAAACACACCTGAAACACATGCAAAACACACCGGAAACACATGCACAACACACCTGGAACACATACAAAACACATTTTGGGAAATTAGCTTGCAAACACACATACATAGAATATGGCCGTGATAAAGGGTTTCATCAAAGGAAAGGGAGTTCCCCCTCTCAAATCGTATTCAGGAAAGCAAGGTAGTAAGATAGGATGAGGAAAAAAACAAAAAAATAGGAAATAGATAGGGTTGTTTTTCACGAAGCGTCTGGTCACAAAAATCAAAAACTGCCAGGGTCCCCAAATTGACCAATTTCTTACTACTTTGTGTATTAAAAAAACACATTTTTTCTGCTGGAAAGGGTCCCCCCCACGAATGGTGTGCTACCCTCTGCAAGATGTTGCCTTTGGAGTTAATTTCATTCTCCTTTACAAANTGCTGGAAAGGGTCCCCCCCACGAATGGTGTGCTACCCTCTGCAAGATGTTGCCTTTGGAGTTAATTTCATTCTCCTTTACAAAGATGCAAGCATCACAAATAGGAAGGAATCCTTCATACCCTTGCGCGCGCAGATACATAGAATATGGAATCCGATTTCTGGAGCCCCTGGAGCACATTCAAACCAGGACATGGNAAATTGCATGGGTAAATAGGACAAACACATGTATCAGTTTCCATTCTGCTCGCTGTTCCATGGTGTTCCTGTCTATTCCCCAAACACCCCCAGAAACTTATGAGGGCCACACCAAGTTGCAGAGATCCATGGAAAATTGTCTTGATTGAGCAGTGCTGGTTCGACACATTTTGGGAAATCAGCTTGCAAACACACATACATAGAATATGGCCGTGATAAAGGGTTTCTTCAAAGGAAAGGGAGTTCCCCCTTTCAAATCATATTCAGGAAAGCAAGATAGTAAGATAGGATGAGGAAAACACAAAAAAGTTCGGGAAATAGATAGGGTTGTTTTTCACGAGGTGTTTGGTCACAAAAATCAAAAATTGCCAGGGTCCCCAAATTGACCAATTTCTTACTACTTTGTGTATTAAAAAGCACATTTTTTCTGCTGGAAAGGGTCCCCCCCACGAATGGTGTGCTACCCTCTGCAAGATGTTGCCTTTGGAGTTAATTTCATTCTCCTTTACAAAGATGNTGCTGGAAAGGGTCCCCCCCACGAATGGTGTGCTACCCTCTGCAAGATGTTGCCTTTGGAGTTAATTTCATTCTCCTTTACAAAGATGCAAGCATCACAGAAAGGAAGGAATTCTTCATACCTTTGTGTGCGCAGATGGATAGAATAACCAAGTGATGAGAAAAAGTTGAATATCCGATGCGTTTTGGCAATTTTCACCTGGCTCTGAAATTTGGTCCCACAACCACCAACTTTCCAAATGGAATGGGGATATTCTATGTCTATATTCTAAGTATTTTTTCGATTGAGTTCAACTGTGTTTTTGGGATTTTGCATATTCTAAGTATCGNGGATATTCTATGTCTATATTCTAAGTATTTTTTCGATTGAGTTCAACTGTGTTTTTGGGATTTTGCATATTCTAAGTATCGCCTGAAGGTTATATATATTTATATACGCGTGTGTGCGCGCAATATATGCATATATATTTATATATTGTATACAAAGACACGCACACACACACACATATATATATATGTAATAGTGTTGTACACATATGTGATATATATATATATATGTATATGTATATATGCACGTGTATGTATTAGCATGGTCATTGTCTTGCTTTTATATAGTTACAGGTTATGCATGTGTTTGCTTGTAATTCGGTAAGCAACTTAAATCAATATGTAAATGTATGTAATCATAATCATCAGTCCATCGGTGCTTTCATAGTATACTGGCCGCTTCTGGCACTTTGAACCCTGAGCATTTGTTCAAGTTGCCGCATCCAGGTGTTCTCCTACATCGCAACCTGGCCAACACTTGACAGCTGCAAGTAAACTCCGGGAACCAAACATCGCTTGAGGGAAGAGCTTTCCTTTTAATTAGATGATTTTCCCATTTCAATCCCCATTCTATATCATTTAGGGGAGACTTCCCAGCTAGCCATGTTTGATTACCGGAGGGTAAAAATTGTAGTTTGGTGATTTATTGCTTACTGGTGCTTAGTAGGGAATGGGGGAATTATAGGTCATTCCCCCATTCACTGCTAAGCACCAGTAAGATTGTCAGGCTATGGATTTCTGTTTATTTGTTCCATGTCCGAGGTCGGAAGCATCACAGGATCCCTAACTCAGCTTCGCATGATGCAGCCTGGTGGCAGACATCCTTCTTTCTGATAGGCTTGTGAGCAGATGGGCTACTTGCAGAACCAAACATATTGTCAAGGTGGAAAAAGGCATCAGCATCATCATCATCATCATCATCATCACCACCACCACCACCACCACCATCATCATCATCATCATCATCATCATCATCATCATCATTGTCATCGTCATCGTCATCGTCATCGTCATCGTCATCCTCATCATCATCATCATCATCATCATCATCATCATCATCATCATCTGGATAAGTAAGAATATAGTTAAGAAACCTTGAATAAGGCCGTAACAAGGCAATTTTTCGGGAGATTTCCCCCCACTTCTCACCCCATTATCCCATCAAAACACGTTGAGGTCGGAGACCATCACCCGCGAGACCTTGAAGCTTCGGCGCTTTCTCCGCCGCAACGCGGTGCCCATTGGTTTGCCCGGAATTCCCAGCTCGAAATGGTGGGATTTCACCAGCGAAAGTAGCTGGATTTTTAGCCACAAAGGAGGATGTGATGATACTTGATTTTGATGTTGATGTTAAATGAACCAAGGCGTCTAAGTGAGATTGAAGCAACCAAAATGTGGATGAATGTGACATATTGTGACATGACATGTGCTCATACAGCAGTTGGGTAAAGTTTGCAATGGGAGCGCTCGCATGGTCGTTGGTGTTTCGAGCACTGGTAGTGGATTCAACTGGAGGAGACGCCTCGCAGTTGCAGCCTGGTTCATCGCAGCAAAACATTGTACCCCAATTCCCAGGTTTAGTTTTATGTTAAAACAACAACAGGACTCCCCCATATTTGGATTGTAAAATGCCATGGTTTCAAAAACAGGTGTTTTCTGATTTTCCACCCAAATCATCCCACTAATGACCCTTTGATTTTGACTCAACAAAATCATTTACACCAAAAGGCATAGACGCCTAAAATACCAAAATTATCCCACACTTCCACACAAAATAGATGCACTTCAAAATACCGAAATGATCCAAAATGAATCGAAATGAGCATCTTTTGCAGGTGCTCAGGTACGCCCATGTTTTCCTACCGTTTTTCCGTTAAAACCTCCAGTAACTTGGAGATTTTAAAGCTATCCATGCACTAAGCCACCCCTGAGGTCCTTGCGCATCCGCCGCTTTGTGGAGTTTGAACTCAAGCGGCGTCAGCAGCCTCCCTGGCCTGATCGAAGTCGAATGCCGTATGTCATATCTGGGGGGTTGCACTGGGTTGCACACATCCATGAAACCCAGCGATTTTGGGAAAAAAGGACGATACATCAGGGTTTTAAATCCACAGCCATGTACCATGTATCCGAAAGATGGAGGATTGAGCCCCAAGATAGGCGGATTTAGCCCAAAAGAAATGGTGATGAACATCGAAACATGGAGAATTTATCTCCAAGATATGGACAATTTATGAAAATTTCATTCGGAACATGATGATCAACAGTGCAAATTGAAGGGATTCCATATTTTGAGACAACCCAAGTTGTTGAATGTTGTTGAGAGTTGCATATACATATACATATATATATATATGCATGCATGCATGCATGCATACATGCATGCATGTATGTATGTATGCAACCCGGATGAACAAAACCCTGCTGTAGACTCAGAGGGAAGTTCTTTTCGCTTGCTTGCGATTGGTTCAACGTGCCAGTGGGCAGTTCAGATCGCCAGGCCTGTGAATCAACAAAGCGTGGGGTGCCTTGCGGAGACTTGGCAGCAAGATTTGCGTTGGCACATGATGTTTTTGCATGTTTTTGCGCTCAAAATGTGTTGGTATATAGTGTAATTTATCCAATTTTATCCACATATCCATGCATACAACCCCGAGTTCTATCTACCATAAAGCTATGCTGCTTGAGTTTTGGCCCATTTTTTGTTCGGGCCGCAAGAAACGATCGATCATCGTTTAACGTTCTAATTTGGCAATTTCATAGGCCAATGGAGAGTCTCCTGCGCATGCATTGAAATTTTACTGAAAGCTGTCCAACACTTTAGTCTCACAAGAGTATGCATGTTCTGCATACACATGTATATACATAATATACATATCTATGCTGAGAGAGAGAGATACTTTATGATTTATGATTTCATGATATGCCGTATTTCTGTACGTCAATAGATAGGCGTTGTCCGTTACTGGTATACCTCCCAACTCTTGGCCAGGTGCTGTCAGAGCAACTGCAGCTGGAGCTCAGTCCCGGCCTCAAGGAGTGGATTTTAACTTTCCACTATAGTCTACATATAGGTAGATTGGATTAGATTACATTCAGAGAGAGAGAACGACAGAGAGAGCTAGAGAGATCTGGGATTCTGCCGACGCAATCCCAGTTGTTTGCTGGATTCGGTAGGAGGATAACTGGACATATTTGCTGTGGGTCGATGATTACCCTCTGGTAATTTAACTTAACTATTGAAAACCACAAATTTTCAAAGGGAAATCAGCTATAAATCGGCCATGTTCATACCATTTTTCCAGAGTTCTGTGCAATTACCGAGGGGATTATCCATAATATCATCTGGCAGCCTGGGTTCAACCAGGGAATTTCCCGAGGTTTTGCCTTGGTACAACCAACGCGCCTCGGATCCGATAGTTCGGATCACGACCTGGAAGGCCCTGTGAATGACACCTCCAAGATTTCTGGAGATGGACGTTGAAAAATTGTGTTCTATGATATATAGATGCATAGATTTATAGATCACATCAGATGGAGGTGTGACCAAACTCCTTTATAGATCTTTATAGAGTTATAGATGAATGAAACATCAGATGTGTTTGTGGCCTATGAATGTCTATGATAGGGAAAAAGCGTGTGTCCCCCACCCAACATGGAAAGCCAGGAAAATGGCATGTTGTTCTTCCGAATTGGGAGTTGCAGATTACGAGGGTGTGGGCATTCCTTTCGGGCAATGGATCATGGTTATGATTTTTCATGTCAGCATCAGTCTTCCAATCTATTTCAAATGCTCAACTGGTCTCAAGAAATTATGCCCACCCGTACCCAATTTATCTCAACGTATGCCCGATTGATAGCAACTTATGCCCAACTTTTCTCATTTTTCAGCTCAACGGGGCACCTTTCACAGGACACAGCACTTCTTGGGCTCCTTGGGACTGATCCAAGGCTCAACACCCACGCCCTTTTCGAAGCTCTGGTGAAGAGCAATGGCGGCAGCCTCTTGATGGAGAAAGCCAGCCAGGCTCACCAGCTGCGCAGTTGGAGTTGTGTATAACAGGGTATAACCATAGGGATTTCACAGCCCATTAGTTGGGATGTAACTTGATATAACCTCTGAAAGTATCTATAGCTGTGGTTACATATCCACCGGTATCTCTTGGTCTTATGGTCTCTTCTATTTTTGTTGATGGGACCACTTGCCTAAGCCATTCAGATCCAAGCTCACAAGTCTGTGTTTTGGCCTTTTGCTGCATCAAAGTTAGGGGATATATACTTATATATATTAATATATATACTTATATATACATATGTGTGCGTGTTTTGGCGCGAGATTCATTGTTTCAGCACGTCATTCTCCTTTCCACTTGTGCTGCAACTTCCCGGGTGTTTTGATTTTTGTTGACATGTTGATTCCTGCGCAGCACTTCGAGAAGAAAACTTTGGCAATGGATGATTGGGAGACTCGTCGGCAGCACTCTGCTTTCTGCGGCTCAGATTCACCGGGAATCAAACATGGAAGTAGAAAATCGACCATGTGAAGTTGATGCTCCCAGCTATAAACCTCCATTTACATGAGGTTTTCCAGAGCCACGTTTGATTACCGGAGGGTATTTTTGGAAATGAAGTGGACTTTTTGGGGATGGCTAGATCTAGTCATGATGGTTTTATTTTGTTCAAGTTGTTGCTTCCATAGTTGGACCATGGCTCACCCCCGCCTTCCAGCCACCAATGCCGACTGCCGACTCACTGAGGAATTCTTGCCCTACACACCTGCTACGGCCATGCGCTTCCTTCTCGCAGGGCAGTCTCTGGTCTCAATGCTTCAGTTCACATGTCATGGTTCAAAGTTCAAAACCAAGTTGAAATCGTTTCAAGGAACAGAAAACTTGAAAACTCAGAGTTGTCATAATCCAAATTCAGGGCTTCGGGACTTTCCGGCAGGGCGTTCTTCTGACCAAGACTGAAATGAATGGTACTGGTATGTTGCAAAGCTTAAAGTACCAATATGGCACAACAAAACAGGCGATTCCGATTCCTTGTTCTGACATTCCAATAGAGGGTGACTACACATTTATATACATATATTTACTACTATTTACATAGTATGTATATATATATATATACATACATCCTGAAGTAGAACAGAAGATCAAACAATTAGGAATATTCCAATTGTTGTGAGTTTTTTTGAAACCTCTATTTTCTATGGCAGTCTGTCTACTCCAGGCTAACCATTTATAAAGCAACCTCTACAGCGGTTCCTGACGCCATGCCGCGTTACAGGCTGCGCTACGTGCGAACCATTGACACCGGCGACCTAGATCCTGTGACTGATGAGGCTCAGATGCAGGTCTTGGGAAGCCAAGGGGTTGCTGTTGATGGATTATTGTAGTGGACTTATGCTGCCTGGTTTGTTGGGGGCTATAAAAACATGATTGTTTCCTGGTTGATGGGGATATACGTATGATTAATATTATAGTGGCTGACGATTGCTAGAACATATAAACATGTGTATATATATATATGTATTCATTATACATAAGCATGTTTTGATGGAATTGGATAGTATGTTGTAGTATTTTGCATGGTTCAAGTGACAAACACTTGTCCCTGAGCCGTGAAGGCTCGGCAGTTTCGAAATTGCGCTATGGACATGGTCTGTTTGTGTCCTCATTCTGTTGGTTCAAATATGGAAATAATTCGGATAATTTCGGTAAACATTCCGTTCTTGTGTGCTTGTGTGTTTGTCATAGAACATCCGTTCTTGGAAGATGTTTGCTTGTTATCCTTTGGAAATCAGATCTGGCGATGGAAAGTGCCCCAACCTTATAATAAACTATTTATATATATATATATCAATTTTCAAGATGTTACAAGTCAAGTTTCCGCCATACTTCGCAATTGTATATACAGTAAGGGATTTGACGGTACATGATATACCACACCTCTCAGCTTGAAAGAAAGGTACCAAGGTGAACCGTTTGCTGCCCAGGAATCGATCATTGATCCAGGACAAAGGGACAGGGCTGGACAAAGGTCATGATCAGTCCCACAAATGGGTTGTGGTTACAGTTACAAACCGGGCGTGCCTAAAAGTGCGAGTATGTTCAGAGACACGTCCGACTTTTCTTGAGAATCTTGAGATGGGTTGAAATCACCAAAGGGATGATTCTATCATTTTTAATGACATGCGAGAACACCTTCATGCTTTGAAGGTCGTGGATGCTGTCCAGAGAATTACCCAAATCGTCGCCTTTATGTTGAGTTCATAGATGTTCTTTGACAAGGGAGGGCTGTGAAATGCAACGCAAAGCTACAACTACAGGGTAAACGCAAGCAGCTATGATCATTCTGCAGCATGAATGATGGTGAGTTGGGGACACCCTGAAACCCCAACTTAGATTCAAATCGCTAGGGTCAAGTCATGGGAACCAGGGCACCAATATGATATAACCATGCCAATGGGATTTGCTACCAATAATTTGTATTAATTTGTTTGTTGTATTCACTTGTATCCTTCAAACTTATTATATACTGCGCGCAATGCTTCCGCCCACTCTATGCGTGCGTCGGTACTGATCAACATGCTGTGCCATGGTGTTTGTTCTTCCTTGATGTGACTTTTCTGTGCCATTGGATGTTGTGATTTTCCCCTGCCTGATGTGACTAGAGTCCGGCGCTTGTAGCTATTTTGAATATATGTATCTAGTTGTATTTACATATATAAATACATAAACGATCATATACGTATTTGTGTTTCATGTAAATAACAGATATATATATATATATATGCTATATATATGTTCCCCTTTCCTGCAGGCCGGCAGTGGATTTCCGAAGCAGTGATGTGGATCGCAGACTGGGACATTTGGCGGATGGTGTCCAGGGAACCATGAGAAGCGGCATCGCGCATGATGGAGATTTCAAAATCAATCTATCCCCATGTTTCCCCGCAACGATTGATTTACATGTTTTTACATTATTATATATATTGTTATACACTTGTTTTTTTATATATATTATAATGATGATATTTGGCAACCATTGATAGTCGTATTATACCTAACGTAATCCTACTGGGAGGTCTTACCAACTGAGATCCTCAATTCCAGCCCCGTCAACATGTACAAGCTACCCTTTGGACCCCCTTGGTATCGAAACATGGACATGGAAAATCCATGGAAATACCTTATTTCAACCGGAAAGTCATCTATAAATTAAGAAGATGAACCGAAGATGTATGAATTTGACTGAATGTGTGGTTCTGCTTTCCATGGTTGGATTACCAGTGATTTAGTTGATTACTTTATGGGAACTTGTGGTATTGTTCTACGGTTGATGTCTTGTTTCTTTGAGTTGGCTTACCAACGCCGTCCTGCTGCCCCGTCCAAGGAGTATGTGGGGGAACTGTCTGCCACCATCGAATCTCACTTGCTACTGATTTCTCCCAAGTGCATCCTGTTCTTTGGCAAAGGGAATGGAAGGGAATGGATTGGAACCTGCATGTCATGAATTGTGATGCCTCAAAATTTTGGGATTGCTAAATTATCCTGGATCAACGCTGTTGGGGCCGGTCATGGTATAAGTGCCCCTGTGGCGACCGAGTTGTCATTCTGCTGTCCCCAACTCACCCAAGTGGTGAAGAATCACGTGGCGAATGGGGACCCCGAAGCCTCAGGTCTCTGATTGATGCGTTGCTTGGCTGTATAGAACAACTGCAGTTTTTTGAGGTTTTCGGTGCTCTGGCACATGGGTATGAGTCGAAAAGCTGTTCGCATGGTGAACAATGGTGAACATCTAAGACTATAAGAATCTATAAGATACTATAAGAATAGCTTGCACATGGATATTCATTGCCACACATATCGTATATCGCGGGATAGGGTTTGAGCCATACCGACATTGTATCCAGTCAATCCGTGTTGGTTAGTTTCTGATACTATAGAAGACATATTGATAAAACAAACTGTGCCCAGTGAATTCTTCTCGGTTGCTGGTCGTTTAGTCGCTGCCATGTCATGACAGCCCTCAAAGCTTGAAGCATTTTGGAGACTATTTTTCAACTTGCAACAGGGACATGTTACCTCTGACGTTGGTGCATGCTCGACTCAGGCCATCCAGAAATGAGACAAGTTAACATACAGACATACATTTTGCAGAACCATGATCGTGGCGTTTATTCATTCAAGTGCCAACCTGGAGGAATGCCAAGCAACCATACATGTTGGGTACTGGTCGTACGAATGCTGCAACATCTGCAAACGTCCCGTGCTGGCTGTTTCCTGCAACACACCACCCTTTTGCATAGCCCTACAAGATTATCTAGACTTTGGGCAGGGTATCATCTCGACTGTCCTTTTAAATTATTGAATATTAATTCACATCAGTCTATGGGTCCATGTTTGAAAAAAATGTCACAAACACGTGCATCAGATAGAGATTGCCAGCATACCTTTCAGTGCACAGGTACCCTGTATGTCACAAGATGCTCAAAAATTATGCCAACGATTTCGTCTCTTGGCAGCGCTAAACATGCAGGGTCGGGGTGTTGCTCCCGAGGCCCGTCTTGGCCACAACACTGGGCGGATTCCTACAGGGGCTAAGCCCAGTATGACCCTGTTTGACTTAAGTAGAAATGATTGAAAATTACACACTCGAAATGGATGGTTCAATCTTGAAAGGGCCAATTTTGATCAATTTTGTATGTCCATTGGTGCCCCATTCTTTTGGCCATAGCCAGCCATTTCTTGACGTTGAAACAACCAAGTCATCTTGTTTTCTGTAGCTGGAGTTGTGACCATTCAATGGGGCGGACAGAGCAGGGGCCGTTGTTCCTGAGAATTTAACTCAGGAATATGCGGGATGCATAGGAATACCGCGTAGTGAAACTTGAAACCATTCAAAAACCAGCAGAGGTGGTTGGGCCTATAGATTCATTTAAACCACATGATTGAAAAGTGAAAACTGTTTTGCTGTCCTTGATTCAATATTTGTCTAGTGCCGATCCAAGGTGATGTGGGTGAGCAACCTAAGCCCCGAAGAGATGACAGATGTGTTGGAACCCATCATTGTGCAACTTGGTTGTGGCCGCTGGTTGGAGGATCAAAATACGACTCACAACTGGTTGGTGTTTCTGGGGTTAGCTCACCCAGTTGTAACTGGGATAGCCCATTAAAAGGGGGACTCAGGATCAGGTTATTGCAATAACTACTAAGTGGGATGACCTTCCAAGTGGTTGACGGAGTTTCCAGCTGGAGGGGGCCGAAAGTGCCTGGGGCTCTAAGTGCCAAAACGTGCCTCAGCAATTTTCGAACCTTCGCAGAAGTGCAAAGATACCAATCCCATATTTGAGAGCTTGTAACTCCGCTCGCTTTCCTTTGGCACTTCCCCCAATCTCAGTGATCACTCAAGATTTGCTAATGATTCTTAAGATCTTCATTCTGTCCATGTGTTTTTTCTATGTTTTTTCTCACAGTTTCCATTTTTCCCATGTCTTTTGTGCAAAGGACCATGCTGATGAAGTCAGTGAACCGCGCCAAGACGGAAAAGCCGGGAGGTCAATCCTCTGGACAAAATATCCCCAGAGCCACGGTGTAGCCGCAGTGGCCATGGCCTGGACACCGTTGCTTGCTTCTTTTGTGGCGAAGGCTCATGGGAAAAAAACAAATCCCCAAAAAAACGGGTATAGAAGAAAGAGATGTGACAAAATCTTTTAAGCACCCAAATCGTATTTCAGCAGTTTGTAGCTAGAGCTGCAATCGTTCCATGATCCATTTGTAGCTCTTCAAGTCACACTCTGATAAGCTTGTAGCCATCAGAAAAAACATGCAGAGTTACCCAGGTTACCAAGTGCTTACCATCCATAGCATGACGCACAAAAAAGGTGCTATGGCCGCTATGGCTGGCTGGACCTCAGATTTCAGGAATCTCATAGCAGTGGAGCCCCAGATTGGTCTTTGACCGTTTGGTGGTTCGCTTTCATCATTTCTCATCCATACCGATGCATACTTGGATATCCTTGGTTGGTTCCTCTTGGTTCAGTGGGTTTTCCATGGTTGTCATGAAGAAAATAATTACCCGAAAATCTCATATTTTTTGTTGATCGTCATTTCATTATCATTAAATTAAACATGTCATTTTGGAGCCTTCCACCTCTTTGGAACCTGGTTCGATGGAAATTTATCTTCCACCATCAAAAATTGGCAAATTCCTTGGTCGATGATGCCCTGGGGCTCCCTTCAAGCAGCGCTGCGCCGCTATGCCTCGCCTTCGAAGAATGTCTCACCAGTGCACAGCAGGGCACACCTTGCCAGGGCCCCAAGCTGATCATGGTTATCGCAAGCTTTCCCCATAGGATAATGATACAACTATGCCAACCTTCTGTAACTATGGGGTAGGTAACATGGATGGATCAGGTGATTGTCGATCACCAGGAGGTAGGTTGGGTGACACATCGTGAGACGCGGTACACGTGTTTGATGTTTTGCCATGACCCTGGTTTGGAGCCAACTTGCAGGTGGGAAACTGGGATTCCACAATTTCTCGAGGGAAATTAGGCTTTACCATTTCCAGAATCGGTTGCAGGGAAAATCTGCAAGACACCCCAGATCCCTGGTTTGATGTAAATTTCTCTCAAGCCAACTCTGTCAGCTCCAAGCTTCCAGGATTTTCCAGGTCAGTTTCCTCCATCTGTGCCCTGCAGTGACCGCAGCTGCCTCACCATGTCGGTGGCTTCCAGGGCACATCATGCGCAAGGTGAGCCTGTCGGCGGAACAGTTGCAGAGCGAGGCATCCATTCATGTAAAAATCATGTAACTTGTACGACAGCAGTATGCAAAATCGGGGCAGATGTCCCAACTGGCTTTCGATATGCTATAGCAATTATTCTGAATGGTTTTCACCAGACCTTTTTTTGGTATGGTTTTTGATGGTTTTTGAATGTTTTAGATACCCCGAAATTATGAAATTGGCTGCAGGCGTTCTGGTTCACCTGTATTGATTTTGCTCTAGAAATAAATGAGAAAAGACCTAGCCCTGGAAAAAGCTTTTTAAGTCACAGACAGGCCGCAGCTGCTTCTGGTAGCTGCTCCATGACATGGAGCAGCTTGCCCTTGTCGTTGAAGGCTCACCAAAGGTGATGCTAAAAGTTTCGCTTTGTTTCCTTGAAGGATCCGGGATTCAACATGGATGTATTTGTTCTTGAGTGGCAAGAACCCATCAATCATGTGATTCAAATATATTTATATAACACACACAGATATATATATATATATACATATTCATATGACACAGTCATTCATTACAAGATTGTTCCTCAGCAGCGTCATCACCAGGTGTACGGACACTCCATATCCACTTCCCAGATCTGGGCGCAGGGATGGTCTAGGGACCAAAGATGCAGGAAACATCGCAAGAGGCCAAAAAGACGTGAAATGGACATGACTTTTGTCATTCATTCACATTCTGGCTAGCATATATCTAAAACATTCTAAAACTATTTGAAACTATCTAAAACTATTTAAATCTATCTATCTACCTCTCTATCTATTTGTCTATCTATCTATCTATCTATCTAGCTATCTATCTACCTATCTATCTATCTATCTATCTATCTATCTATCTATCTATCTATCCCTCACTCGCTCTATCTCTAGCTCTAGCTCTAGCTCTATCTCTATCTCTATCTCTATCTATCTCTATCNTCTATCTATCTATCTATCTATCCCTCACTCGCTCTATCTCTAGCTCTAGCTCTAGCTCTATCTCTATCTCTATCTCTATCTATCTCTATCTATATCTATCTGTCTGTCTGTCTGTCTATCTATCTATTTATGTATCTATCGATTTATTTATCTATCTATCGATCTATCTATCTATCTATCTATCTCTCTATCTCTATCTCTATCTCTATCTCTATCTCTATCTCTATCTCTATCTCTATCTCTGTCTGTCTGTCTGTCTATCTAGCTATCTATCTATCTATCTATCTACCTATCTATCTATCTATCTATCGATCGATCTATCTATCTATCTATCTATCTATCTATCCCTCACTCGCTCTATCTCTAGCTCTAGCTCTAGCTCTATCTCTATCTCTATCTCTATCTATCTCTATCNTCTATCTATCTATCTATCTATCCCTCACTCGCTCTATCTCTAGCTCTAGCTCTAGCTCTATCTCTATCTCTATCTCTATCTATCTCTATCTATATCTATTTGTCTGTCTGTCTATCTATCTATTTATTTATCTATCTATCGATCTATCTATCTATCTCTCTATCTCTATCTCTATCTCTATCTCTATCTCTGTCTGTCTGTCTGTCTATCTATCTATCTACCTATCTATCTATCTATCTATCTATCTATCTCTATCTATCTCTATCTATCCCTATCTATCCCTATCTATCTATATCTATCTGTCTGTCTGTCTATCTATCTATCTATATATATAATTATATATATATATATGTTTATCTATTGTTATTTCTGTTTATATATATATATATACATATGTGTATATATATATATACATATGTGTATATATATATATATAGGTATCGCAAAATCGCTATTGTACATGATTGAAATAATGGAAGAACTCATCGCCCAGGCTTGCAGCCGCAGCTGTCACTTGGCACCGGGGTTGTGCCACGGGTTCCAACATCTATTCATAGAACTTATAGGGATCCCATGGGATCCCCATTCCCAGAATTGTCCGATATTATTGGGGATTCTTTTGGGAGAAGCATGGGCCTATGGGAGTAATATGTGGGGGGTCCCATCATTGGAGGTCCCTAGAAGACTTTGGAAGCCCAGCACTGCCACGAGGCACGTCATCGCAAATGCGATGGCGAGAACTGCAGCCAGCACTCGGCCGTGTCAAGCCCAGGGTCGATGTGTTTGGCTGTTTTTTTTGGTTTAATGGAATGGTTTCAGGGAAAATCTACAGGAAACCATGGATTTTTCCCATCAAATATGGGTGTTTCCTGTAAACATTCCCTAAAACATATCCAATGATTAGCTGGAAAATGGCAACCGCAAACGATGTGTGGACCCAAAGACAAGCTGGACTTTGGATCTCTTTTGCAGATTTATGGCAGATTCAAACGGTTTCAAACGTAAGTCTTTTCGATCAATGGTTCTGTTGTTTGTTTGCAAGGCGGGGAGCTGGCCGTTTTTGCCCCCATTTGGGAACAGACAAAACGATTTGCAATGGACTTTGTGAGACGCCAAAAGGTGGAGAGTACACCAAGTGTGGATTGTACGCCGCAAGGACATCTTGAGAAAAAACATGGTAAAACTGAAACCATCTGAAATCAATGGAGGAGCAAAGGTGCATGAAGGTTCTATTATGTAATCCTTGCCCATCTCCAGATAGTTCCAAGATGTTCCAAACATATATTGCCAAGGCGACGGGAACAAGCAATCGCCATGAGCTGCTGAGGATCAGATTACTCCTCCGTTCGAATCTTGATGGCTTTGAGGTGAGATGTCCCGTTGGATGTTTGCCCCAATGCAGAACACTAGGACTGATGGATGCTGAGATGTTTCTCAGGCGCCTCCAAGGCCATGGAAGCAAGATCAATCCGCAGTGTATCAAATATACACATATCACGTGATGTTTTATGTGATATTTATACATTCAATTATGTGCATGTAAGTTTGTATGCATTTACGTGACTATATGTGTTATCCCAATATCACTCAATGGGCCACTCTAAGCCCTAAAGCAATGATCATTTACTGTACTCATCTCCGGGTCCATCCGGAAAGGAATTCCGACACCGCTCCGCAACCACGGGAAATGCCCCGACTCGATGGTTCAACATGTTTAACAAAACAAGAGTGGCTAGGGGTTTACCAATCCAAGTGCTAGCCAGATGGATTCTTGCTGGCTGGTTCGTGGTTCGAACATGCTTCAACATGTCGTCTCCAGAACCTTCACTTCATTTATTTCATCACATTGTGACACAAGCACATTTGTTCGCTCATCGTATAGGGATGGGTCAAAACGTGTCAAAAGCAACAACACACAAAGATCAACAATTTCCATCTTCTTGATTTTACAGGCTGTACAAGCTCCATTACCCTCCAGTTGTCAAGCATGGCTTGCTGGAACATCCACCATTTATAGATGATTTTCCCAGCTGTAAACCTCCATTTACACTGTGGTATTCAGAACCTCCCTAAAAAACTATAAATGGACATTTTAATGGGGAAAATAGACGATGAATGGTGAATTTTCAATTGCCATGTTTGATTACCAGGGGGTAATTTAGGGAAGATCTTGGAGGGAGCAGTTGCTGGAGGTCACTGCCTCGGACGGCGTGGCATCGGCACGTGGCCCTGGAGGATGAGCGGGTTTTGGGCTTCCAGGGTTCCAGGGTGCCGTTCCAGCTTTCAGGGCTGGCAAAAAACGGCGCACCAGCCCCAGAGCCAGAGATTGAAACCCAACAGTCACTGCTGTTGGATAATGCAAGTTAATTGTAAATCAACTATAGTTTTGTGATCCTTTTCTTTGTTAATAGGAAAAAACAACTTACCCATGAATCTAAGCGGGGCCCTTCTTGACCCATATGGCCAATAGTTGTTTCAATGCTCCAATTTGAGCGTCAGGGCCACGCAGCTCCTCCATAAACGCGCCCAGGTCCTTCGGGCACAGATGGTCTTGGGAAAACCTGCGGTGCAGGCGCATGTGCAGCTACTGTCTCAGCTTGCGTCCACTGGATTTGTCCAAAAAAGAACTGGGGGAAACCCCAAAGATCCGGTGGGTTATTCATCGTTTTGATCGTTTTGCACAGTGAAATGGCATGAAATGGCATGAAACTGCGATGTCTCTGGTGTGGGCGGCATTTACGGACAAACCTAGCTGATTAAAGGCCGTGAATTTCTGAGGTCCAGCCCGGCACTCTTCTCTTTGGATGCTGTGGGGTGGCCCCAGGTTGTTGTGATACATTGTCATGTGTGGAAGTTTGAGTTGATATACCTTCCCGCAATCCTATCTTTTGGGGCGTGGCATTGGAAATCTCAAAAAGATTCATAGACACACGGGCAAAGCATCTGTAAAATGATGGTATTTTCCAATGCCATGTTTGATTGCCGGAGGATATATCGTATCCAGAAGCCACAACTCGATGTTTGTTGCTTGGGAGCCTCGAGCAAGAACAATTAAGCTATGCCTCGATGCAGTGCTTCCAAACCTGGATCACTCGTGCATACAGTATTTGAGAGCCGTGTGATTATAAAGTACTATTTTTAACACTTGGAGTTTGCCGATTATTTTGTTGCAACAATCTATATAGGATTGATTGAAAATCGGGTACCCCATGATTTGATGGTTTATCATCATTCTCCCATGAAATTGCCACAAATTGGGCCATATGCCATACCCCATTGTCAGACACACCCATATAATTCCAGCCGGGTAGGAATGCAATCGGATGGATGGTGCGCGAAATGGATCATGTTTTCCCCTACGGCACTGAGGATTTGCGTAGTTTGGAACTGGACCTCTCAAATTCGCAAGGTGCATGGGAGTACCTCGGCAATGTCTTGTGGATGCTGGGAGATGTGGTAGAAACCATAATGAGAGCAGACGGATAGATGCGATGTGATAGGTTAGAATTTGAGAAGATAAGAACAGATACGAGTTATTTTTCTTATATAGAATCTAAATACATACTGGATCATACTGGTAATTAGATTGATAGACAGATGAGTTTTTACATATATATATATATTATAATATATATATATATATCTATGCATTGTTAATTATTTGTATAGTTCGTGTCACTGTATTACAAGGTCCAACCACTAGTTTTTTTTTTTTGTGTGTGTGTGTGTGGCTTCTTGCCAAGAGTTCCTACAGGTAAGGCATGGTCAGGCTGTGAGAGCTTTGTTCAATATTTTTTTGAACATAAGATGATTGGACTGGACTTACTGATTAACTCAATTTCGTTCTATGCGGATCTTCTAGGGTCCAAATACAGCTGTGGGACCACAATGTTATGAAATCAGACCCAAATACAACTACTATTACTATTTTAAATCTACTTAATGCTTAATAAAGGAAGCAGCTATATGTTATGGAAACAATTGGGGTTTCCTCCAGATCTTCCTGGAAGGATCTCTCAGTGAGACATGTTTTTTTCCTCGCCACTGAGGCCATGTTTGGAGCCGTTCTCTGGCATGTTGCAGGTGGTTTTCCATGGGTTGGGAATGAATATCACTGTTTTATCGTCATGTTCCCTATTCAAAAAAAGACATGGCGGTTGGTATAAACATAAACTACAGAGAGAGACCCAGACACAGCCATTTCTCATTTTGCGATGATCACATAGGCCATTTCGCTAGCACATGTTCTTTGTGAAAAAGTTGAAAGTAGCAACCAGCACATAATGTTGTGCCCAGCTTGTTGCAGTGGGCAGGTTGAGAGGACCAATGATGGAAACAACTGCAACGCCCTTGGGAATTGCTTGGGGAAGAGTTCCATCAAATGATGTCATGGACATGAACTAAACAGCGATGGCTTTGCCCCTCGAATTCGCTCATTGTAGCTCCCATATGGCAACTCTGAGGTACCCAACAGTTCAGGCTGATTGGCAGATCTCCGTTGCTGGTGCCGCTGGGTTAGGACTGTTTCGGGGACGACCTGTGGAGTAAGATTTTGCTGAAGTGACAAGAGACTACAAGAAGCAAAAATTTTGATTCAATGAGATGTGTCCATGTGTCGCACATATCTTTTAACCAGTTTAACGTGGAAATGTGCTTGGTTTTTGAAGTTGGATGTTCCATCATGTTCCCCTTGGTATTGAAGGTCTCAGAGAAATTTATCCCGCCACCATGTTTCTGTCGAAGTTGGTCTGGGTTCAAACCTGGCGCTAGGTTAACATCACCCCTAGCATGGTGCATCGGACGGTGGGGGGACCCTGTGGGAATGGCTAGAACGACTAGCGATTTTTGAGAGAAACCATTTGCTTCATTTTCTATTCATCAAATTCCCAGGACTTTCCGGGCAGAAGCGCTTGGAGAGATTTCACATACAGTGTTTGTATGTTTTTGTATCATGTGAAGCACTGGCACATACTTTTTTGATCTATTTTGGCTGTTGATGTTGGGGAAGGCACGGTACAGTGCAACATGAGAAGCTAAAGGGTTCCAGTAGCCTTACAATCAATCGAAATGGCTAGGCCGCTTGATATACAAGAAAGCCCTTTCACAGACCAAGCCCTCACATGCTGACCCTCAGGCATGGCTTTGGGATGCTTTCTCCAGGCACCTTGCAATGAAACGTTTGGATCATCCAGGGAGCTATGATGCATTGGCTGTCCACAGCTTCGCAGGGCTACAGATGTGCCGGCTGCAGGCGGATCCACTGGAATTCCTCGGTGCATTTGCCCGAAGTGACCAATGTCATGTCATATCATCTCGCGTCGTTTCTTCTCAGGTATATATATTAATATCATTTAATATTAATCATTCCTCAATATTCATCCCAACACAGAAAAATTAGATATTATGTAAACACTATGTGTCATATTACTGTACTATGCATTGACACGTCATAAAGAAACTTGTTGAAAGCACAAGAGGCATGCCAATTGTCGAACCACTGCAGGGGGCCTCTGAGAAGCCCCGGCAAAAGAAAAAGAATGCAGGCGGACGTCGCCCATCGAACGGTGGAACCGCCGGCTTTCGGGCCCGGGAGCCGAGGAACTGTCACTGGAGTGGCCACCTGCTGTAGATGTGGATTGATCGTTCTTCTGTTTGACGTAGGAAATGATCTCGGAACATCTCGGAATTTGCTTCCAAGCAGGTGAAGTGCTATGATCACTCAAGCCGAATCCGTCAGAGCATTGAGTGTGAGGTGATCAACATTTGTGAGTTTCCAATGGAGCTCGGCGGGCAGAATATACAAGGTTGGGCCCAAACGGCCTTAACCACAGCCGTTGAACACTCGCGGCGAAGTATGGCCACAATTGAATCAGCTACAATCAGCTGTATGACTGTATGACTGCCAGCTGTTGTCCAAAGGACGTGACTTAGACATACTTTGAAAGCTTCTGCAAGAAAACCAATGTATGTATGACATCAGTTTAGCTGCACGTGCGAGGTGAAGTAACAACAACTGTATGATGCTTCTTTGCACTGCAAGTCCACTGACAAACTGAAAAGACTGGAACGATTGCTGTTACCTGTTGCTTATTCTGCTTCAAACATTAGACACAAAACCATCCAGGATAAATACGTGTATATGTATGATGATCCGAAATGATTATCAAAGGAAGTTTAGTTCACAAATTTCCGAGTTACGGCCGAATGTCAAAGGGGAGTCTTGTCATCAGCATCAGCATCAGCATCATCATCGTCATCGTCATCGTCATCATCATCATCATCATCATCATCATCATCATCATAATCATCATCATCATCATCATCATCATCATCATCATCATCATCATCATGTCATCATGTCATCATGTCAACATCACACGTGTGTTAAATTCAATGGCGAAAAAACATTTTCGGGCGCGAAACCGCGAAACCATGTTTTTTTTTTTCCCGAGTAAAGTGGCTTCTGTGGGAGCCGAAGTAGTGGCTTCATTGTTTTATTGATTCATTGACACATGATTCATTGATTGGTTGATTCACTGTCTCACTGATTCATTGATTGATTGGTTGATTCACTGTTCCATTGATTCGCTGATTCATTGCTTCATTAATTAAGTGCATATTTTTTGACTCATTGATTCATTCATTGGTTCACTGACTGATTCATTGATTGGCTGATTCATTGATTCATTCATTCATTGCTTCGTTTCTGCATCGCTTCACTGATTCTTCGTTTCATTGGTTCGTTGATTCATCGATTCATTGGTTCATGGATTCATTCAGACTGTTGTGCATGGATTTTTTCATGTCATGTCATTGGCATCTCAACAACCATTTGCTCATTCGTTGATGCACCTCACAACTTCAACACTTGGTTGCTTCTACATCTCAAACGTTTTCCTATATAGGCCATTCTTCCTATAGCTGTTTTACTTCTTTCGAAACTTCCGCCCCGGCATATGCCGGGCACTACCTGGTATAGTTAATGCATTGTATTTTACTATTGTTTTGATACTGCAAGAGAGGTTGCAACAACAATCTGCGGCGTCACCCTTTCGGTTCAGGCGACGTGACTTCGCGGCTGATGGTGCAGCCAACGGGATCCTTGTGGGAACAGTTGGATGACTGGGCCAGGGACTCTGTGTTAACCTCTTCGGTAGTCCATGTTGGTCCAAGATTGTAACTGTATCTCTGTTATGTTTCTCAAACCAGGAGAGCTTTCAAGGTCAACTCAATCTATCTCAATCTGTAGGTACGTGCCGGGTCATGCAGTTGTGTGGTCGCTGATTGGACAGGCTGACAGGCTAGACACGATGAAATTGAAGTTTAGAAAGTTGAACTCTGCTGTGCCCATGGGACACGTGACAAGGTTTTGCCAAATTTTGTGACTGCTGTCCGAGTTCGTTTACCGCAAGGCCGGGGGAGGGAACCCTGGATGTTTCAGAGGTATGGTTTCCACAGCTTTCGCTTGTCAGGTTTTTCTTTGAGCCCCACATTTTTTGAAACCATTGTGACTAGGAACCCCCTGGTTTGGGACGTTGTGCAAAGGTCATCTGTTTTGAGAAATCCACAGCTGCGAGCTGTGGCAATGCAACTGCTGAAGCTGGGTGTTACATAATTTGTTCAGCATTCCTTCTACACCATCAACGTGATTTATTGTACAGATGGAACCTTCCTTCCGTTTGTGCAGCTTTACTGAAGCAAACCAAGAGCCAGCAGAAGAAATGTAGCTAAAACGCTTGACAATGTGCCATTGGTGGAACTTATATATAGTATATATGCACCCTTTGATAGTCTAACATAGCCATGGAAAAGGGCCATGGAAATTACAGCCAAATCATCTACCAAGTCTACTTCCATTGACCCATTGCAAGGTCATTTTCCATGGCATTCTGAATTCTGATACCAGAGGGTTTGTCTCATACGTCCAGATTGGATGCCTGGATGAGCCTGCAAGATTAATTCATTCCGGCACGTTTAGGTGATTGGTCCCAAGAACTCTCATTGGATTGCGCAGGTTGGAAGCTCAAGGGGGCCGATCCAGACTGGAAGTGTCAGTTTATGGATGTGATAGGATGCGCGATGAGATATCCATTTTGACCAAGGTGTGGAGTTTTTCAAAAAATGATGTGTTGACTCTTCCTTGCGTGTTTTTGCAGACAACATCAGGCAACAAATTCGACATAAGTATTCACAAGGATGCCAAAGGTCCTAAGGTCTCAATTCAGATGCTGGAGTTGTCTTATTGATTTCTTGAGTTCTTTGCCAGTTCGGTTTCCGCACCTACCATTTGTATCCGCCTCTAAGAGGCTTGCTGGTGCTCCTGGTTGCCTTTGGCATACCACCTTGCCATTTTTCCATCGATTTTTTTTGCTGGCTCTCCACAATTCCACGGCTTTGACCGCAAGGCTTTGTCTTGTTCACCCATTGAGACGATTGATCAATGGGGGGATTTGTATCCATTATGGTTGAAGGACCATGTCATGTGGTGCCACTCATGCTCAAGGGATCCGTCCCAGCGATCAGTTAATCCGACTCGCTGCCACCGTGTTTGGCTCACAGCAAAACATGGAGTTCGAGGCACCAATGTGTGATGCCTTTTTTTTCATTGAACCAATCCATCGACATATGGAAAAAACCATATAATAGCCATCATGAATATTATTCATGGGGCGTATATATACACAATAAATTGATACACATGGTTTGTAAATTCCATGGATGTTTTTTTTTATTTGGGTATTTTGGGTGGAACAATAATAAACCGCCCATTTGGGAATGGTTTATACCACCTATGTATGGTGAAATCGGGGATGGTTTATTATTGTTTTACTAACACTAATTTTTTAGGAGCATCAATTAAACCGCCCCAGCTTTGGCACAGGTGCGCAGCTTCGTCTCATCTGTGCTGGAAGATGCGAGGGGGCCCATGTTGTGGGCCTGCTGTGTTGGAAGTTTGGTGCAGACTGGGGCATAAATTGCTACCCTATGGTAAGGGAACAGTTTGCCATGGAAAATGGCCCAGTTATAGATGACTTACATTGATTTACCCAGTACAGAGATGGTGATTTTCCTTATCCATATTAGATTCCCGAGGGTATGATTTTCCGTGCTTTGGTGCCAGTTCAAAATGCTGCAGAATTCTGCATGATTCGCATCTCCGAGGCAGTCGATTGCTTTGCGGATGATGCTGAGGAGGCAACCATAGCTGGCTGGTGATTTAGGATTCCGTCGCCTGGGATGAAGATGATCCCAATATTCCAATTGAATCCCATGTGTGTGTGTGTGTGTCTTGTAGGGTGAACCCCTCAACCAGATAGAACATGGCAATGGCGACATATACCACACTGATCTAAAATGTCACACATGGATGACCAGGTATGCATTGTCTCTGTGGATTTGCTGTCTCCAAGTTTCTACTTGTATTGGCAGGCAGTGGCCATTGACTTTTTTGCCGATGATTTTCAGGATGAGGACACATGCCAGGCCAGGTGAGTTATGGCATTCACTGCATGATTTGTGCATCAACTTGTGCCAAAAACAAGGTGGTTGGGGCATCCATGTTCCCAACAAACATGGGGAGCTAAGGAGCTACTCAGAGTTTCCGAACCACACGATAGTGACAGCAATTATATAGTTGAATAATGTTGAATATATATGTATGTGTGTGTTTTTCATAATGCATCCTGAGTTTGAGTTTGAATGTCCCTTGTTGGTTGGAGTTGGCTCCTCCCACTGTGTGAGTTCAAGAAAGCCCTCTCTATGTTCCAAAACTTCATGGGGTTGGAACTCTCCAGTTGTTTCCGGTGATCAGGTTGAAGTTCTTCCAAGCCGTGATGAAGTGTCGACCACGCCGGGGCTCGAAATGCAAGATGTCCCCCACGCTCACAGACATGAGAGGCGAATCTACTATAGCCATTCAGGGTCAGGTATATTTGACGCACATACCGGGATTTTCTGAAAGACGGTACCAACAGATTGGAGTCTAAAAAGTCTATTTTTCAGCATCCAGTATGGGGAGCTACATCGAAGAACCGCATCCACTATGGGTCTTCTGGATGTCCCTGAGGTCGGCACGACATCCTGAACAAAACCACATGTTGCAGCAGCGTGGCCGGAACTATGTCTTTGAAAAAACTTGTGCTTAGTAGGGAATGGGGGAATGGGATGATTATGAATGGTTATTATAGGTCATTCCCCCATTCCCTACTAAGCACCAGTAAGTTTACCTTGCAAGTAAGATGATTCTTTTTACACGCCGTGGATCACCGTGGTAATTAGTGATAATCCACCACTATTGCACAGGGATTTGCTGGCTTAGAAGTTTCGGCAGTTTCAGAATCCCCAGGATGGATTGGGACAAACCCACCTTCTGTCAATCCTTGATTTGGTGGAACCAATTGGTTGAGGTTTTTTTCTTGCTCGTCATGCACCAGCTTTTCAGACTCTCCATGATGTTCATTCATTCAGAACCTGCAAAATGCATGGTATAGAATGATGTTGTATGATGTATGATGATGGTATCGTTCATTGACTTCTTGTGATCTAGCAGGAGATTCAGTTGCTGGCTTGTTTCTCTTTCAACAAGAAATGAAAGAAAAAAACAGATGCATCTTTGATATCAGAAAGATAATCAGGATGAATGGCATTAACTATAGTTATATATGAAGATTTGGAGAACATTTTCCCCACTGACCAGTGGAATACCTTTCAGCCCAAGGTACCTGTGCAGGTTGCTGGATGGCGCTCTAAGCGGAGAAGTCACCTGGCAAGCTGCTACCTGGATTGCTTGTGCCGCCCCTCACCCCCATGTATACAAGTTGTATGTCGGTGTATGCAAACCCATTTGACTATCTATGTTTTACAACACTTCTGAATCTTTTTGATACGTATGTATATGCATATGTATGTGTACATATATATATATATACTATATATGTATACTGTATATATGCATATTTGCCTGTGTATCTACCATGAACTTGAGTGAATCTACATACCGAAACTTTGCAAAGTGGTTTTCCGGCACCACCTTCCGGGAACTTCGGGAACATCGAGTGACCGTCATTTCTGAAAGGGAACGCCATGGTAGAAAGGGGTCCCAATGCGGAAAAAGATAGGAAAGATAGGGGATCAAAGGAAACAACGGTTTCACAAATAGTCAATAAACGTATTTCATTCTAGTCAAATGGGTCTCAGACCAAGTGATAGGTGTAAAATGGTTTACATATGATTGTTCCAGTACATGACATATTTCAACATTGCTGTACCACGTTTTGTAGGTACATAGCTTGCACAGGTAGGCTGCGGAATGCTCAAGACTTGGGGCAAAAAACAAGATATACTTCGGATGATTATTATTGATATAATGGACATTCCTCAAGCCACTGGTTGAATGTATATCCGCACGTTCAACTGAAATGGCAACAGTTCTCCACAGGAAACTCCCAGCAAGATGTATGGGTCAAAAGATGTCATAGTCGCATGATTTCCTGTAAATCTCTTGTTTTGTTATGTCCAATTCCGAATGATGATTATCACAATCATCTTGAAACCACCTGAGAAAAAAAACAAAAAACATGATTTCTGGTGAGGCCCGTGTCTTTGAGAAGCCTCCGGCGCCGGATGCCTTGCTGCTGGCGGGTAAGAGGTGCCACTGGCTGAGTCTGAGCCTAGTTTAACCAACACACGGGGTATATACTGTAATGTGGATGTAATTTGATTTATAGGAATATGCCAATAATGAATAATATGAGAACAATGGGGATGTAATTGTTGAGGATAAGCCTAATTTAGCCAAATGGGTTTGATATTGAATGCATACGACTGGGAGGTTCGATTAACAAAAGCGTTGTGCGACCAACTGTGGTAGGGATATAAAGGGGAATCTAGCCAACACCCAAATACATTCATATATGGGTCTGAAAATGGTGGATTTACTCCTAACTTATGGCAACTTTAATGGGGAATATGAGGTTGGAAACCAATGGATTAACCGATGGCACCCTGTGTCCCATCGCCAGGTTCGCCAGGAGCAGGGTGGCACAGCTCTGCCCTCGAAAGGAAGTGGAGAAGCAGGTGGACCGCGGAGGAGGTGAGTTGGTTTGTAACCAGCTTAATTCATAGGTAAATCACCAGGTTTATTATCTATAAATGGGCCATTTTCCATGGCTATGTGAAATAACCAGAGGGTAAGACCTATGGGGATAGTCCGCCAAGTTGGTTTATCACTTTGATCTAGCAATTAATCATAACGTAGCCATATCAGTACAAGGTTGTGCCCCAAAAAGTGGGCCGAGTTGGTTTATATATAATTTTATAACTCAAATAACTAGGGTTGACCAGGGGGTTATATTGAACTAGTTAATGGGGATTGTAAACCAACAAACATCACTTGGGCGGTACCACCCTAGAGGGTTTATGGGGATTGAACTTGATTATCCAACAAAATTGGTGATTGAATGAGATTTAAGTTGGTTTATGATGAGTAAGTTGGCTTGACAAGTGGCTTACCAATTAGATATATGGTATATACCGAACTAGTTGATGGGGTTTATAAACAAACGCGCTTTGCAGCAGATACAATCATATAGATGTAACTTCATAGCTGGTTCTCGGATAGTATGCACATATAATATATACATATATATTTGTGTTGACAGCTAGGATGTTGGGGATACCATCACCCCAGCTGACAGCTCGAACCTAGAATCGCCAATTTGTGGAGGGGATCTATTTGAGTGGTGGAAAGCTCAAGAGTTATATAGGAGATAGGAGTTTTTTGAGAGTTATTGAAATTTCCATGGCAGATAGCCCAAGTTGGAATCTCAGGGGTATTTAAAACCTAGTTCAGAATCATCGCATGGATTGACACTCAAAGAGATGACGATGTGTCGATGGTGGCCCACATGCAGCCTATATCTCCCACTAGGGTAGAAAAGGGCACATGTATTGTATCTGAAAATAACCTTTTTGGATGTTGTTTTTTGCTGCTTTTTGTTTATAGATCATCCACTTGAAAAAGAATCCTTTCAATGGCATTGAACCACCATGGTCGTGATGCAGAAAATTGGGGTTCAACAATGCCCAACAATACCCAACAATACCCAACAACCGCAAGGGAGATCTTTGGAACCCTACTAGTAGGACTCCGGTTTTTCCTATGGCTGTTGTAGGTGCTCCTGCCGTTGGATTGTTTGCCTTTGTCGCCTCCTGTGGCCTTGCGTGGCCCAAGCGCAGCTTGGTGTCATATGGGTGCTGCGCTGGGCAGAAAGGTCTTGATGTCACTACCTTCTGACAATCAAACATGGGAATGGAAAAGCATGAATAACCAGCAATTTGCGGATGACATACTGACAGACATGTATTGAATTACTTATCAATAATAGGATTTTTTGATTTGGCTGCCTGCTGTGATTGTAGCAAGCCTGACTGAGAACAGCGAGTAGAAATCCCTGCCTGGAAGATCATTCGTCACAGCTCAGGTCGCCATGCTGTTGGGCGGCCCCAAGGCCTTCACTCCATACGTGTTCTCGGTGCCGCGCCCACCATCTATGCCCAGGGTGAAGCCACGGCGAAATGTCAGGCGGGAAGGATAGCGAAGGATATAGGGCCGGGGATGGCTTTGTTATTATTTGATGCTATCAATGTTGTTATCATTGTTATATTGGTCTGATTGTGAATTATTCACTTAATATTTTTCAATTGATCCAATTTCCCTATAATATTGAGTAGCCGCGTGAAGTTCCGCTTGAGTACCTATTGAATCCCAGGATTTCGCGCAAGATGGGATACTTTGAATATTGGAAGCGTGGGGTCGTGGATGTCTCAGGGCATGACATGCTTTGGGAGATACATTTGCCATGGCATTGGTGGTAATGTTGTAAGCCTAATAAACCATGCCCAACCATGCGGGGCTCATTTTTACAGCATCCCGAATAGTTTTAAGAACCATGAGATACCTGATTTTCTCCCTTGGGCCTAAATGAGCCATGAAAGATACCCCTATCCGGCCCTATCCCATCTGATTAGACTGGTTGGGCAATAGATTTCCTACTATCGGCTATCATAATCCCCATTGAACCAGGTAGTATAACCCCCTATGATCTATGTTCACCAAGCAACCATGTTATTTCTAATAGCTCAAATGGCTCCAGATGGCTCCGTGGACGCTTTAGGGAAGGCTTATTCTGTTCAATCCAGGGTTCCGGACGAATCAGATGACCATAGTGCTGCGGTAAAGTGCCAAGCGTGGAAACATGTGGGGACAATTGTGCATAACTTTGACATTCAAATGTAATTCCCAAAATCCACCAAACCTGTTTGTCATTGTTTGATTCTTGATATGTATATCTAGGTGTTTTCAATTAGAGTTCATGGCCATTCTTGGAAGGAAACACCAACATGGGTGCAGTTCCAACCAAGAGTTGTGTAGTTTTGGAGGGCGCATCCATCAGAAATGACCACAGGTCTCGTCTCCCTGTTTATTTTCTGATGGATAATGGTTGCACACTTGACTACACATACACGCATATATAAATATGTTTAGACATGAACAGCTAAGTTTGGTGCATTATTTTACATTAAAAACACAAATTTGCCTTTTCTGGGAAGGGCTTGATTCATCGCCATGCAATGATGGCAGCTGGCTCTGCTCCAGGCCATTCATCACGAGCAAGGTGCCCCTGACTCTCACCAACCAGGATCCCTTGGATCCCATGGTGGCTTCAGGGAGGCTATTCCAAACGCATGAATCTAGAGGAGGTACGATATAACTAGATCAATTTGAAATCTATAGGAGGTAGTAAGATTATTTTATACATGTTTTTTTTTTCCGTTGTTGATGTTGTGCGAGTTGTGCCCGCAAATTTCCCTCCTCATTGTGCTTCTTGTTGCCAGCACCGGCACTGGCTCATCAGGAGGCCGAATCTTCCCCCAGGCACTGGGTGCTGGGATGAGCTGCTCCCTCCGGTAAACCAACATAGCTACGGAAAATGACCCATTTATAAATGATTTACCTGCAACAATTGTAATTTTCCAGAACTATGTTAGTTTACCAAAGGGTAGGCTGTTTGATGGGCTATCTCTGCTTGAATGACCTTTTCATGTGATAAGGCCACCTCTATGAAGAAAGCCTCAGTCAAGCCACTCTCACCAGGGTCTCCAACGCATCCACCAGCGCCATGGCATTGGATCTAGGTCCAGCCAGCTGGGCTTGGGGCAAAGCTGCGGTGCAAAATTAGGCAGTTTTCTTTGGAAACACCATGGACATTGCTGCCATTGCTCCAGAAAACGTGCTTTGAAAACGTTTTCCAGAAAACTCCTGAGGATCTGAGAACTCGAATGCTGGATAAGGGGCGGCAGATGGACCCATACCTTAGATGTGAGTTATTTGACATTACTAGCTATAGGTCTTGTTCCAGAACTGCCAAGATACGAAGCATCCTGTTTTTGCTGGCGAAACTCGTGCCAGACTTTTTGCAGAACATGATGTGATTCTCATCATGATGTGATATATTATATATATTATGAAAGTAATACAAACACAGCTTGGTGGTTGCGAAATGTTGCGAACGTGATGTCCATCATTGTCCATCCCTACCGATAATGATCCTAAACGACTCTTTTTTCTTCACAATCCGCCAGCCGGAGATCACTGGGGCATGTTCTGACCGCCAACCGCTAGCTGTTTGGCTTTCCAAAACGCCACGGCCACGCCACGACCCGGACGGCGGGATGGTCTGGAGTGATTTGGAGTTTCACCACCAAAAGTCATCAAAACTAGTGAATTTAATATGTTTTACTTATCCACATTTTAGAATTATTGATGATCATGATGTGTATTATCATGATTATTATCATTATTAATACGTGTTTCCACTATAATTGGTGTTGGTCATTATCATCATCACATTGGGATTCTACCAGGCAAGATGTAGAGGCTTAGCTGGTTAACACACTGGAATTATACCAACTTCACAGGCCGACCGGAATATCAGGACTTGGGGAATCATTGAATCATCCCAAAATAGTTTATATAAATCATTTTAACGATGGCGATGGAGGGAGAGAGAGAGAGAGAGAGAGACAGAGAGAGATCGACGGAAAAAAACGAGTAATTTGAAATCAGTTGTGTGCATGGCAGCAACTTGCCCAGATGACATGGAAACAGGGGTTGACCATTGGCCCACGATGACAATATTCTTGATGATGGGAGGGATGAATTTACTCAATGTTGCATGTGCTCTAGCAGATGACCAAGTGAATTTGAGCTGACGAAATTCTGAGTTCCAGTGCTTCCAATCTAGAGCCACATATCCGTTAGATGATAGGAGCAGCTAGCTATGGTCCGTGGGCATATGTTCGGTGCAAAGACATGGAACTGCACCAGGGTCACTAGGGCAACATGTTTGTGATTTTGTCATGCATACATACATATACACATATATATGATCATACAGGTACACATGTACATACTATTTATATGATTTTATATGTTGTCCTCAAATTTCGTGGGAGTTGATCCGCCTCATGCAAACCTATCATATTTGATCTACGTCAAGGAGAAGTCCCCCCAGAAAAATTGCCGACTGAGATGAGGAGCAATGCACCCGGGTCAGCCGAACTCGTTGAAAAGAGAGAAGACTGCAAAGGACCGACAGCTTTTGATGCCCAAGCTATCATCGCCGCAATGTGGAAAAGTCTTGCTTCATGTGGTCAACAAAACTCACTCCCAAAGTTTGCCAGACATTGCTGGTATATACTTTGTACATAGCATTTGGACTGGGATTGGATCTCTATGATGAGGTTTACCACATGAGCAATCACAGGAGATCGGAGGGGCATCTCAGAAGCAACGGGTCATCCCACATTGCAGCACGCTCTCAATTCCACCACGGACTTTGAATGTAAGAGGTTCCACTATGTATATAATATATATATATATACATATATGTGTGTGTGTGGGTGTGCATGTCTAGGTTTACATCTATCGTGATCTATTAAGCATTCCACCTGCAGGACAGGGCCTACAAGGAGAAGTTGGAGATTGAGACCAAAGTGCTCAAAGTTCTGAAGGCATCACGCAACCTCCGCCAGCAATGCTGGGACGCACATATTTGGTCATCACATGTGGCTGTAACAGGGTACGCCTATGCGCATTTTACATCATTTTACAGCAACTTAGGAACATTGACGGATTTGCCTCTCTTAATTCCCGGCATATATTTGCACCATTTTGCACCTTTAACTCTCAATTGGTCGGCATAATTGACAAAAAAAAGCGATGTGCACATCGGTTCAGCACCAGGTGAGTCCAGAAGAAGTGCGACAGAATTTGGTGAAAGCCAAAAAGTCTGATATTGAGGCCTGCACCTCCGTCAGGAAATTTTCTGGGCAAAGCATGACTGTTTCACATGCTGCTTGCCTGTTAACTGTTAGTTTGTCAAGGAGCCCGCAGGTAACTAGATGATTGATGCGATTCGGACTGGGAGTTTGGAGTAAATCCTTTTTCTTTTGAGCCTCCCCCTTTCTTTTTCTTGGCTTTATGCATCCTCCACATGTATGAAAGCACGATGAGGATGATCAGGGCACCTGTCACGACCTGTGTGCATCTGCAGGTGCATCGTCAAGCACTGGAGCAGACGCAAGATGAGGTTGAGGACCATTGGAATGAGCAAGCCTTTGGCAAGTGCATATATGCAGGATTAGCCATGGCAAGCACCAAAAACTATTCCCCCAACAATCCGACAATCCCTCACTGGGTTCAGAAGTGTAAGCATATGACATGCGTACACCCCCCTGGCATGGAACAATGGAACACTGGGGACTTGCAGATACTGTACTTGCAGAACATTTAGCAACCTGATTTTAGCCTCCACAAGAAGAGTGACGGATTTTGTTTGGTGGAAGTGGAAGTGAAGAGTAGTCTTGGGTTGTACCCTGGTTGCCGACAACAAGATAAGACAATAAACTATTTAGGTTGCAAAATGAGTGGAAAACCACATTCTGCGCGGTTCATATGGCCACTTACGAATCTTTATGATCAACGAAAGTTCTGAGGCTGGCCGCACATGTCCCCGACAATTGTTCTCCTTTATGCTGTAGATGTTAGTGACCGGTGGGAAAATCAAAGCCTAAGAGCTGTTGGGACCGGTTGACATTACATTTGTCTAAGAACTACAGAAGAAGGTTGTAGACTATCAAACGGTTTCATTATTCATTATTTGACTGTTGGAACTGTTCGTTATACAGAAAATAAGTGCTTATTTATATCACTCACCATCCAATTGTTTGGGCGCATGCTCTTGGCCAATGACCAGTAATTCCTTTCTTTGCTAGTTTGCTGATCACATCCCTTGTACATAGCCTCATCCGGCGGAGCTGGTGAGATATCAAGAAAAAGGTATTCATCCACGTACTTACAAATTACACTGATTACTGATTACACTGTAATTGCAGCATTTAGTAGGTCCTTGGAGAGGAGAGTGTCTTGCAAACCTACAGGCAATGATATTGTCGTTTGCTTGAAACTTAGACATTTTGTGCCTGTCGCTGGCGAACTCCATGAAGCCGAGGACCACTTGGTGTTCATCACCAGCCTGCAGCTTCTGAACAAGGCAATGCGCAACCGAGATCTCAAGAAGATGAGGGCACAGGAGTGGCTGGTTGGTTGATTTCGGACTGGTTGGTTTATATTTCAATAATTCAATTGTTTTGCAGCAGTGTCTTGGGTCCCCATTGCTGGCGGAATGGATCCAATTGGACAGTGTAAGGGCTGTTTGGTGAGGACGGTAGAGAGAGAGAGAGGCTGTTTGGTTGGTCCCAACGTAATTTTGCCGCCGATTGCGCTTCCAGTTTTGCCACCACAACTCATCACACCATGGCCATCGCAGTGGCATTTTTTGCAGCTGGACCGCGTAGGAAAGTGTGATGCAGATGTTTGCCACGAAGTGCTTAAGCACCATTTACGCCTGGATGCTTTCCTCGTTTCTCGCCTTTACCTTGACTGCTGATCTCCCTGAGATGGCGATGGAGAGAGAGAGAGAGACAGAGAACACCTATCCTGGGTGGAGACCGAAGATCTTTGCATAGAGCTGGAAGGACATTTGTGTTTTCCCTTGGGCATCCCATCTTTCCGCACAGTTTGCATCGGCATGTTGCAGGAGATCACCCCATGATGTGTTTAGTTTAGTGACGTCTATCAACCATCAACCACCAACCCTGGATTACACAATTCAAGTCATACGTTGTTATGTATATAATGTCAGACAATGATCAAAATGACCCCAAAAAAAATAGAACAACATTTACAAATGATAAGCCATCCAGCATTGGTCTAAACCACTTCGTCCAATTCCAGGTAGAAACCACTCCTCCCTACTCGGATCACCCCATCTCCATAGGTTTTTCTACGAGATGATCAAGCGCTTCCTGGCCGCCGTGGATCCCGCCTTCGACGAGGAAGATGCCGCCAAAGACCGGGGAATGGCTGGCGGCTTGGCTCATGTTTCCAATAAGTCGGCTTCGGGGAAGGTTTAGGGGGGTGTCCTCAAACTTCCAGTCACCATGAGTTTTGAGATGTTTTGCGCATATATTCACACAGCTGAGGATACGGCATCTATGCTACTTGGCCTTCTATGGCAGTTGTGGATTGGACAGCAGTCGAGTCACGAATCTGAGGGGCTAGCAGCGTGAAGCGATGGGTCAAGGGGTTCACTCCACATGGGCAGATTCAACTGTCTCCTAGGCATGTGTTTTTTCTTGTATGTTTTTGTGTCAGTGGTGGTTTGATTTCTATTTGACTTCCCTGCTCATGTTGGGAACTGGTTGCGTGCCACCAGCACGCAGAGCATTTGTTTCTTAACATATACGATTGTTAATTGATGATTTGGTAATGTTTCATGTTTTGTCGGTGAACTTCTCCATCAAGATAAGAGAACTGACAGATACTTCTAGTCTAGATCCACAATATTTTATAATTGGACACCGGCATCCTTTGCGGCTCAGTTCCCCCAGGTATCCACCAACCTCGCTTCGCTCAACCGAGGGTTTGCTGGCTTGGAGTATCGTCCCCATCTTGCAGTATAAGATTCGCCACTTGGCCCAGGCTGCCCTGTCACACACGCGGCATACACTGCTACAAACATGGGAGAAATTTAGTGGGAATGTCATGGGGATATTCTATGGTAAATAAGAGAGAGAGAGAGAGAGAAACACTGGGATACTACTGCGGGTATCTTGCTGACATGATGTTTACTAATTAACTGGATATGTTTTTACGTTTTTCAATGGGTAATTATGACTGGGGGATTTTACCAACAGATAGATACAAATATGGTATACAACTATACCACCAACTATGATAGGGATACAATGGGGATATAATGAGAATATAGCCAGCAATATGATTTTTGGATGTGCCTGAAAATTAGGTACGGTATAGCCTCAATTTACAGCCATCTTAATATGAACATGATGATACAATGGCTTTATATAGGGGCATCCTACGTTCAAACATACACACACCCAAGATCATACCGACTAGGTCCTAGGTACTGTCAATGAGAGTATCCCTGATTTTCAGGCACCCCATTTTTGGGCAACCAGCAAGTGATCCATGAATTTTTGCACGCTTGAACTCTATTAATAGATAGGTCATTGGATTTTTACTTAACGTCACATGTGCCTGGGCTGGTGCATGATGGTGGCATCTTAAACACTATAGTACAGGGGGATGTGCAACTAAGTAATCTCCTGCCCCTACAAACACCTGCAGAAATCCCAGTTTAATGTATATAATTCATTTTGATTCATTTTGTGGGTTCCACATCGGGATAAATCGTTTGGATACCAAGGGGATAGGGTTGAAGATCTCTTTAGTTGTCCATGTCATCGAGTTGATGACATATCGTTCAACATCCGGCAGGTCAAAAGGAGATACTCTCTGCTAATTCAACACAGCTTTGAAAAATCATCAGTTTTGATAGGTATATACCCTTCGGTAATCAAACATGGCAATGGGAAATCCCCTGTGAATGGATGTCTTAGTGGGACATTCATCTATAAATGGGTGATTTTCACTTGCGATGTTTGATTTCCAGAGGGTATCATTCATTTTCCACAGCTATGTCGAATTCCCAGCGGGTTAACATAGGACAACATAAGTATGCCGCGTGTGCCCCAAACATTTACACCTTTACAGCCCAGAAAGTGACCCAAATTAGCAACAACCAAGGGTCTTTGCGGTAACGTGGCTAACCCAAGAGTAAACCATCCCGAAATTGTGTGCAATATTGGGTATACGGTATACCCTTGTTTGGGGATGGTTTGTAATAAGCCCCACATAGTAATCTATCAATGGGGATTGGTTTATCATTGGGTGTGCCACATTTTGCCGCCAACTGCAGTTGCCGCCTCTCAGGTGAAATTGATGACCCCAAGAGCAAGTACAGTCGCCTTCATGCTGCGGTGGACTTACAGGCAAGCTGACGCTGCCAGTGATCATTTGGGTTTGTTTCAAAACAGAGCTCCCCAAAACCCCATGGCTGATCAATATACATATTCATACACACATTAATGTATTTTCATATTTATATCATATCTATGTATTATACATATATATATATATACATATATATGTATAGTTGCATATATATAGTTTTATATATATATATATATAGAATTATATGGTTATGTGTATATATACGCACATAATTACACATGGTTCTATGGTTATGTACATATATATATATATATAAATTATGTATATGCAAATGTGGAATATTCCGATTAAAACTTGTCGTTTTGGGATTTCCCCCAGTGCTAGACAAACCCATGTCTCAGAGTGCCACAGCGTCTTTTCCCAAGCGAAATCCAATCAGTTTGTACTGTGGCCTCATTTGGGTATGGGCGATGCGGCATGACCCATGCCCAAGAAATCGCCAGAATTTGCATGCTTGCATGTTTATATAGCATGACATACCAGGACCACCATTGGGTTCATCCATCTTGCTCGGTTCAGTGTGTCAAACTCGCTCCGCTCCATGCTCAGAGGGGGCCGCTGGAGAAAACTTCCGCGGCAAGCTCAACAGAAGGCTAGCACCATGATGCATACCACAATCAGGCCTTGAATCAAGTGCATGTTGTGTGTTGTCAGTGTCCTGTTCCTAGCACATTCCCAAAACAACTTTGGCCCCAAGAAAAACATCTAAAGACTCCCTCCAGCCTTTAACCAAATCCCCACCAACAAGAGTTTAAAGCTTACTTCACACTGTGAATTGTTTAATCTTGAAAACCGCGCCACCTCATTTTCAACCATCAACCATTTCTAAATATGTCCAAATATATGTATATTTTGTGGTGCCTTACCAGTGCCCCTGCCGCTTGCTTTGTTTCACCACGAAACGCTGCCATTTGTTGGCCATGGATGCCCAGCCTTGGCCCGGCTATGTTTGGCACGTCCTCGAGCACTTCGCGGCGCTGGCGCGGCTCCAGCTGCTACGCATGCTACAGCGCTGGGACTTGCCGCAGCCGGCGCATGTGCAGCTGCTGCAGTGCCACGGTGAAGAAGGCTGATTTCACCAGCAAACTTGGGGAGTTCACCAAGAACAATGGTAATTTAATGGGATGTATAGCTGGTTTATGATGGGTAAGTTGGTGCTATCAGCTTACAGTAACTAGGGTGATGGGTTGATAAGTGAACCTTCAACTGGGGGATACCACCTTGTGGTGGAAACTCTGAAGGGCCATGTTTTTTTTGTGTTGTTTTTTTTTTGGGGGGGGTGCTGAGGGGGGTTTAGAGAAACGATGGATGGAGAATTCTGGATTTTGGAATGTTGAAGATTTGAATTGTTGATAGTTTTTGTATGATAGAAATCAAGTGCACTCTTTCCTGCATTTATACATACAGGTACCCAAATTTTGGGAACCCCAAGCAAGATGAATAAATCCAAAAATTAGCCAGGGTTCCATTTAGGGAGCACTAGGGGCGCCAGAGCCTCCAAAACCCTCGGGGCACCAGAAATGCTCAATGTCAAAACGCGAGCCCTTCGAAGTTTGATGTTGTCAATCTATCATACTACTGTGTGTACATATATATATATATATATACATATGTCATATCATACTACATCAGATCATACCATATCAACATATATCATATTCTCCTAGGACGTCCTGGGTTGCATATATATATAATACAGTATTCTATATATATATATATTTCTATATATTTCTGCATTATACGCCATCCTGCCAATGAACATGGACCTGCCAAATAAGGGGTTGGAAGATAAGCTTCCAAAAACTGTCTATTTTCGGGATCTATGTTAATTTACTAAGATCCTTGGCTTGCTTTCAGGGTAAAATTGCAGGACACCCCTACATTTGATGGTCAAAATCAATCAAAATCATGGTTTCCTCATGGATTTCCCTTCAACTAATCCAATGATAAGCGGATAAATATGGTTATAATTGTGTCAGAGTACATCATTTTGAAGCCGAGGCACCTGGGCGTGGTTGGTGCCATTGTCCTCAGTGGTTGGGCTGGCTATGTCTCGGTTCGAGTCGCTGGATTGGAACCGGGGTATCTAAGATTAGACACGGAGCTTGAAGCTGCCACAGCATCCCAAGTATTGATGCATGCTGTAGGGTTAGATGGGTCACCTCCAGTCATCCTTGAGAGTATATTATTGTCGACATGTTACTGTAAGGCCCTTTGGTTACTGGGACCACTTGATGCTTGACCCCTTTGTTGAAATTTATATATGTGTGCATGGCTAAAATCGGATGGGGTTGTGCAAGGATTTGGTTCCTTCAGATTTAGGTTTTCCTTTGCAAACCACTAGGGTCCCTTATCCTGATTCAAGTTTTTTGTTTTGCTATTGTCGTTGGTATTTGCAAGCAGAACGTACTGTAGATGGTCGCAGCATTTCCTTTGGTTGGTACCTTTGGCCCGGAAATCATGTGGAACTTTGTTTACCACCCCGGGAGCAGCTGGTAAAGCTGGTACAATGTCGATAAATTTAAGCAGAGCATTGACAGAAACTGTTGTCACTCCCTACTGCCTCGCTCCCGATTTCATGTTGCCGTCTTTGACGGAATGATCTCAATGGACCAATTTTTTGGGGGTGGCAAATTCAAACCCATCAGTCCCTCAAATCCATGACTTCTCCATACCTCCGGACCCAAGCAACAGATGGTGAGTGCACACGAGGCCATTTGGGAGCTGACCGAGTTGATGATTTACATTACGATGAAGTGCGTGGTGAACTTGCGATACTTGATCCAGCCAGCCATGCCATGGTTTTTAGCACCTCGGAAAAAGCAAGGTGGAAGTTTCTGGCGGAAACAGCTTGACCCTTGAGTCACCAGTTTCAAGAGGGTTGTATCGGGGTTCCGTTCGGGGTTTAGGATGTCTTGGGGTTTTCTTGGGATGTCTTGGGGTTGTATGGGTGTGAGTATGCAATCCAACTTAAGGGTTGGAGACCCAGGATTCCTTGGGTTTGCCTTGCTCTGAAGCACTTGCCAAGATTCACGTATATAGTAACTATATGAACCACCCCAGATACATCCAACTAGAATTCCAGAATTCGCGAATGAGCTGGACATACCGGAATGTACTTCCTTTCTACCTTGTATGCAGCTGGGCAAATGATGCTTGACCCTCAGGTTGCGGCGGCTTCCATGTACCTGCGTTGTTTGCTTGATAGCGCGGCCCTGCGCCAGGAGACTTTTGAGGGAACGAGGGGTGGAAACGCGGGGGTACAGGCGAATTCGTTTAGTACCTTGGCCCACGAATTGATACAATCATATGACTTCAAGTCATCCTGTTGGTTGTATATATGGGGTTGTACCAACCTGCTTATTGGGGAGAACTAAAATCCATTTTACTGGGAACATGCAGATACCAACCAGACTGAATTGGATGGGATAGGGGCAGTGTAGTAAAGCCAATAATGAAGCATCCCCCAAATCAATCAGAATCACCATATTATTGGGGTTTCCCAGATATTAAAATGCTACTGATCTTCACATGTAATCCGTGTACCAATCCATCTTCCGCGTCATAGGAGTGGCTGGAGTTCCTTCAACAGTGGGGGTGGTCCAGGCGCGGGGAGCTGGCACAAAGGGGCATCAGATGGTGCCAGGGGACATGATCATTGGTTAATTAATGTTAATTATGATTGTACCGTAACTTTCATGAATTTAACTAAGTTGTTTTTATGCTAAGTCCCTGGTTCATATGGGTTTATATCCAGGCATAACATTGGTTGATATTGGTTATAATGAGTATGAACTGCTTATTGCCCAGTTGGGGTACCTTCACCACTGGGTCCTGTGAACTCCGTAGGCAACTCCTCTCCGCCTTCGGCCTATGCGTCGCGCGAGGGCAAGCGGTAGATCCTGGAACTGATTGGGATGATGATCCAACTAAGTCCAGCTACACTTTGTGGGGGATTTATAGGGATATAACAAGGATATAGATGCATATGGGCTATCATAAATAGGATTTATCCTCCAGATTCCTCCAGTAATTTAAAACGTAAACCATGGGAAAATCACTATTTGTATCAGGCAAGTGGTCTATGAATGGGCCATTGTGTATAGCTAGGTTTGATTACCAGAGGGTACTTGATGGTTCACTCTTTAGTAACTGGGTTTCAGTTGTAAGTAGAGTAATTTAGTGGGGTTAGTCCTGTCACAACTGTATCACATCCCACTTACTAAGTGGTGTGAACCAGCAAGCAGGGAGACTGTACGTGATTATGGATGGATGACCTCATGCGGCATCAACAATTGAAAGATAAGGTACTTGTTTGAAGCAAAATGGGAAGACAAACCATCTACAACATGGATTGAACCATACAAATCATATGGATAATGGGACATAGAGGATATGACATATGTATATACATATGTACGTATATATTGATATTGATATGATGCGTCTGCAGCTGTGCTATTCTGTACTGTGATGTAACATGATGTAACATAAGACTGCAATGTCCTGATGGCGATGGAGAGATAGAAATACAACTTGATTTTATAGTTTGGCATGTCATGGGGTCTATTAGTGTTTGTTTAGATATCCAATACATTGAATAAACAATGCAATACAACATCATACATATATATATATATATACATATACGTATTAATATATAGAAATAAATAGTCGGCATATGATTTCATGATATATGATATATCCCAAGATGTACGAGGATCCCAGCTGATTCACGCTCTTTCAAAGGGCTGGATTTTCCTCATTGCCCAGGACTGTCCTATTTGCACCGAAACATTTGAAGACAATCCATGGACCATGGCAACTCTACCTTGTTGCAAGCAAAGTGTTTGTTGGGCTTGCCTCTGCCGTCATGCAGAAAGCGTTATTGATGATGCGCGGCCGGACATGAATTGTCCTCTTTTTTGTGGCTTTGATTTGCTTTCAGTAGATTATTTTTATTGCTTTGCATGGAGGATGAATACACGATCATTTTGTGCCCTATTCATGTGTGCAGTGCACATGGTCGTGTCTCAAAATTGTTTCAACTGCGTTTGCAAGAGGTGGGTGAACTATAGCCACATCATGATGACGTCAGTGTATAGATGATGCTTATTGTAGTAATTAGAGAGGAACCTCCCCAAAAAAATGAGTTTATTTATCCTTCCTTGAGGTTTAGAAATAAGTTTGTAAAAGAGCAGCTTAAGATTTGATCCAAGGCAAAGTGTTGATTCCTGACGTGATGGTGTATAAGTCCTTCCGTCGACATCAATGGTCTTGGCATGGCCTGGATCCCCTGGGACAGAAGACCAGGCGAAAGTGCAGGGCGTACGTTCCTCGGTTCCATTGCTCCCATCATCTCCCATCGATTAGATATAAGCTCAAAAAAAATCTCAACAATGTTGGAAATAGTTGGGATATGTCGGGATGCAATCCCACCTTGGTTCAATGCCATATTTTGATGACGTTTTGGTGGAACGGGTTGCCTGACGTTGCCTGATCGATGGCTGATGTGCGTTTGCTGAGTTGGGGCCTACCATATCCTACCAAGCTTAACTTGTGAGATACTGTATCCCTTGCCAGGTAGAACTAGAGTCCTTTGTTGATTGGCGCCGTAAAGTGAATTTGTGTTGACACTTGGATATTATACTTTCTTCAGCCACCAATCTGACGTTTGGAAAGCTGCAGCCACTCGAAATAGCTTGAAATTGGATCAGTCAGATTGGGGTTTTCAATTTGGGACGCCACGGGGGCAACCGGTTTTTTCCGCATGGCAAAACCGTTCCCAGCTGAACACCAGGAACGTTGGTGTCTATCGAGCGGATTGGCCAGCACCTGCGCAGCGCGGATGGAAGATGTGTCTTTGCTTTCTGGTAGCGATGGTTCCTGATGATCTGGGGTTGATATTTGCTACCCTGATGGTTCTAAGTACTGATGGTCATAATGTGATATTAGTGCTACATAGTACTACTAGTTGTTTCTTGTTCAGGGCTTTGATACGTTTTTAACGACTCTTTCTACTGCTATTATTTGCAGGATTGCTTTTACAACAATTCTTGGACATTTGCATTCATCACCTAGATATGGTGATTTATGATGATTCATGTTGACTCATGTTCATTATGGGACTTGACTGTGCACATATGCGTGTATTGACCCCCATGTGTTTGGCGGTCATAGCCTGCCAGGTGGTGCATTGTCCAGGCAGCGACTGCGATCACATGTGGCTGCTGCCAAAGCACCTGCGGCGTTCCAAGGCCTCACAGGAGCGACATGACACTGACATGGACCGAAGCAGAAAGGAGGGAACCATTTCCCATCCATCTGACTGGGGTAGTGGTTAAGATGGTTAAGATTCAGCACAGAAATTGCAAGATTGGAAATTGATAGAATTTGTATGGCAGACATGAGACGCGAGTATTCAGTTGCGAATCGAAGCCCTTCAAACTTGACCCATGCATACTCAACTGCTTTCGTTGGAGTTTCAGCGATTTCTATTTTTCGAACTTGCAGATTCCTTCCAGTGAAGGTGGTCATTATTCTGTGGGATTCGGATTCTACTACGGTAGTCGGTTTAATCACCCAATCCCCCAACTTTGGGAAAAAAGGTCAAACAATAGCTATGGCTCAAGACTCTTAGACCAGAATTTCCATTTAGTATGTGCGATTTTTTTTATCGATTTTCGATGCTTTTAAGCTGTCCCGTATCTTTATCAGGAAAACGCGTGGAGAGCTATAGATTTGATCTGGTCTGATCACAGTGCAGGAACCCGGAAGTCGCTGGGATCCGCGATCTTGGAGCTTTGGACGTCACATGGGTTTCTATGTGGCACCCTCTGAGGGCGGTGAAGCTTGGCAAGATGATTTTGAACCATACTTGGGGGCGCAGGCGGGCATATATTAATGGGAATATAGTAGCACGGTATAGCCAAAGTAGATCATAGTAGAAACTTCCATAAGCCCCTAATTGAGGATGTAACCTCTACAGCTGTGGTTACCGTTATATAACCCACTTCTTAGTGGAACTGCACCCCCAAGTGCTTCATCCCTAGAGGATCGATGAGAGTCATCAGTGATTTGTTCTGTCTTCAAATTATATTTGCTATGCAATGCTATGCAACAATGATGGAAAGATGAGAATGTGCGATGGTTTTCCACTTTCACCCTAGTTCCCTTGATGGGCCTATTGCCCAAACATGCAAATTACTGGCAACAATCTTAAGATTTCATTCAGTGTCTTGAGATGTCAAGTGTTGGGTTGTCAGATCAGACTGGAGGCTCCGCAGAAGGATCAGCAATTGATGCCTTTATGGCGTTTTATGGTGTCCGATCATCGGATTGGATACAACGTAACCCCCTACCATCCCCCCATCCTGCCGGCAAAACAGCTGTTGGAACCGCCCCGGCGAGGAAGATTTGCGATGCGTTCATTGTCCAAGTTGCGAAGTGGCTTATTGCCTCTTATGCAGTCAGCCATGGGAAGTGTCAGGCCACCATCATGCTGGCCCCTTGGCCGTGGCTGCCCTGGTGCCCTAGGCAGGTGCATAAACCGCCCAGTCAGAATCTTGAAAAAGAAGTTGCTCCACTCTTGTCCTGCCCATTGCCATTTTACCTTATATATTATGTATGTATATAATTGTATATATATATATGTATATATATATAATATATATACATATATTTGATACATATATATAGTTAAATGATATATGGTATATGATATAGGCAATAGACATCAATAGACAATAGGCACCACCAGGCCCTCCATAGGCAGGTCGTATCATGCTGACCGCCTCCCGGCCAAGTGCTGAGGCAAGTCCTGTTTAGAATTCGATGCCACATTGCCCTCGACCCTGAGAAGTAAAGAGAGACATTGGGCCGGAGCTAAGGCGAGGTCGTTTGCCGTTGCGGTCAATGGGATGATCCGGATGTGGCTCAAAATTTTACTGCAGAGAGAGAGAGAGAGATGTGTGTGTGTATAATTTAAATTAATACATACATATACATGTATATACATACATACGTACATACATGCAAGCATGCATATAATATATATATATACATATAATACACATTCATGTACATTTATACACATTTATACATACACTCTACAATACAATACACACATTTCATCCCCAATGCCCAAAACATCTCAAATCGACAGAAATTCAGTGTCTCCAGTGGTGCCATGTGGTGCCCGAGCTTCTCGCTCTGCCAGGAATGCCCTGGCTGTGGAGTACGGACATTGCGCTCAATGGGTTGTAATCACATGACCTGTACACAGTGCGCAATGCACTGGTGTTGGGTATGCGGCCGCCCATGGCAACCTTGGCATTATGGTTGTACAGCAAACTCCCAAGGCTCAGCGGACTGCTCCCTGATGTGACAAAAGGCTGTGCGGCGCGACAACGCTGGGCAGGTAAGTCATGGTTTATGTCAAGGGCTCGCATGAAAGTCGCTTTACTAAACAGAATCATACAGAATCCAATGATTCAAAAAAAGCACGTTGGTCTTCACCAGAATACCTTTTGCATCCTTTTGGTTTCATCATGGGCACACCATGGTACTGAAGATTCTCGATACAGAAACGGGCTGGTTTGGTGGTTGAACATGTAGTAACTTTGGGCACACGGTGGATGCCATGTGCCACCAGGCCAAAGCTTTCCCCATGGTTCTGGCTTGGTCCTTCAAAGTTACTCAGTTGCAGCTGCAGCTCTCAGCACGTATTGTTGAGATGTGCCAGGTCCCATGAACTGAATCTTTCTTTGGAACCTTTCGGATCTACTGTAATTTATATATATGCAATTCTTTGTTCGCTTCGGTGGTTTAATTGTCCATATTTAGCATATTGGAGATGATCCCCAATGACTTTCCAATTCTTCGGGGACTTGAAACCACAAGCCAGTCGAATTCTCTAGGAATACTTGAGTTGAATAGGAGCCGAAGATTTAATCTCCGGTTCGGAGTTGAACGTAGGCACAATGAAATTTGTTGAGCCATGTTTTTCTCCGAGGGATTCCAACTTCTTGGATGTTTCTTGAGAAACCCTAAGCCTGTTGAGGCGTAAGGCCATGAGACTCGACTCTCCAAGCATTGAGATTTCTGATGATCATATGATATCATATGGTTTTTGGTGTCGATTGGTATGATGAATGATGCTTGAATGATGCTTGGGTGGCCTCAGATTCTCTTGTGATCCGATCGGCACCTCAGCTTCAGTTTTCCATGCCACAGCTGCCCCAACTTAGGATGTGGTCCAACAATTCTTAGCCTGGGTTGACCAGGCATGGGGCTGGAATTGCTGCATTCCGGGCCAGTCCCCCGCAGCATGCGATGTATCTCAAGAAGTCTTACGGTAACGAATACAGGGCAGCAAGGGGCACAAATTTTGGCAAGCTACACCCGAAGTCCATCCAAATCAATTTATTTCACCTTCTCAAGTTTGTATTCTACATGTATGTATGTGTATATATGTATATATATATACATGCATGCACAATATTTATGTTCATATGCATCATATATCAATATATATCATGTATCTATCACTTATCTATCTAAAAGGGACTTGCCCTATCCCTCTGTACTTGTGCAGATCCTGTGGGATGAAATCCTGACAAGCGTCGTCTTGGTTGCTTGGCTGTGATCTTTAAAGGATGGTGTATGGAACGGTTCGAAGCTGGAGAATGGCTCCCCAAGCGGGTGATGTGGTGGCACGTTGTGGCATTGTACAGTTGTGTTGGGTACCAGACTCCATGTTGTTCTATGGCACATTGAATCCCACAGGCTCCAGATGTGGGCCAATGGGTATCCTTCCAATGATATCATGGGTCAAATCTCCCAAAATCGCTTATCAGTGAAGCCATTGACAGGAACCTGCGTTGAAGCTCATTCACATGTTCCTTTTTGATGTGGTCTTCAACCGCAAGAGTGACACACACAAGCACGCAACTAAACAAGCAAGCTAACAAACAAACAAACTAACTAACGAACTAACACCGGGCCTTCATTGGAACCACCCCAGTGCTGCGCTGCTAAGATTCTATTAGTGTGTGGATTGACGCATTACAAGCCGGTCGCGGATGCAAAGGGTGCTCTTGCAAATGGCCGCAGCCCTAGCTGAGCTGTAGGGATGGCGTCTATTTGGGTCTCTGTTTAAAGGTACGCCAAGTCTGGGTGAGCCCTGGTTGGCCAGGTTAATGGCTTTATTCTGAGATGAATGTGGGGATGTAGAACGCCCATGATTGGCCATGGAACAAATGGTTTTCTGTGGCATGCCGTCCTTGGTGATAGGAAAAGGACCTTTTAGGCATTTGAAGGCCAGGTCACGTAAGAGTTCGATCCAACTCACAGCACAGGTCAGAACACCCTGAAGAACCGTTACTTGTGCCTTGGAGAATTCAATGCTGATTGCAGCGGAAGGTGAGTTGGGCCTTTGTCCTCGCACGCACTTGAATGCACCGACAGCAATGACATTAAGATTGGTGGCGTGAGATGTATAGCAACTGTAGTATCCCCCAAAGAAAGATAATGATATCCGTAATATCCTTCTAGAACAACTAGTGGTAAAACAAACGTGTCTATCTTTTTGATGACTTTCCCAAAGTACCCGGGCCACTGGGGCCACTCGGGCCACGACATGCTACGACATGCTACGACGCTCAGGGCATTGCCCTACAACATGATGTTGGGAGTTGGATGGAGCATCAATGCAGTAGCAGCTGGGCATTGGAAGATGAAGGGAGAGGATAATCAAGCGGGGAAACTTTGAGTTGGACATTCCAAATAATGAAATGTTGGATCTGTTTTTTTGGATAGTGGATACGTTGGATATCAATGGATCTCAAACATGTTGTGAGTTCTTAGGTTTTTGCATGATACCCATCCAGCGGCCACAAGACCAACGCTGCAAAGGAAGGGTCCTTCTTTGCTGAGGCATCCTTCCTGGTGAAGAGGTTGAACGAATACGCTTGGCCACCGGGCTATGTTTTTTTTTTCTCGGGGGGAGGCATGTTGTATGACATTTTAACAGGGAAGGTACGTCTCATATTGTCTGTTTGGCCCTGTGTAAGCTCAATCTTCTTGTCTGTTTGGCCCTGTGTAGGCTCAATCTTCGATTTAGCGATCATGCGCTTGGGTCTCGACATGTTAATATCTTGCTTACGCGAGCTCAGAGAGAGAGAGAGAGAGAGAGCACAAAGAGCACAAAGAACACAAAGAACACAAAGAACACAAAGAACACAAAGAACACCAAACATGTATATAGACATAGAACTGTTTGTGGTTTCTTGATGTTTCTTGTTAACCAGGTTTTCTTGAACCCTTTCGTGCCTCACAGCATGTGGTCCCCAAGGCCAGATTTGCCTGTGGCTGCCCGATCTGTCCTGCAGGCCGGGTGGGCCATGGTGGGCCCCTTCCCTGGCAGGGCTGCATCCCAGTCCCAGGTTGAAGGCTTATTCGCGGGGAACCCCTCGATTTTCGGGTAATGAAACCATGAATTTATGACAATTTATTGCGGAACCCCCTAGACTTGGGGATCAAGAAACATTGGTTTCCTGAAGATGTTCCATTTGTTCGTCAATCACTTTGCCCCACAGTTTCTCGCTGCAGTTGGTGTTCCAGCTCACCTACTTCGCCATCATGTCCATTTGCGTTTTGAGGCAGGGTACATGGCACAACCAGGAGCCGGGAGCCGGTGGTTGGGAGGCAGCGGTTCGGAGTCACTGAGGTTAGATGCATATTACCATCTGAAGAGGCGAGAACAAGAACTCTGGGAGAAACTTGGCAGGGCTGAGGTCCATTCAAACATAGCACATGTGGAAGATTCATCATGACCTTTTGGATTTTGGGGAGGTCCTACTCATGTCTATTAGTCACCAGTTGGTTTTGGATGTTTGAGTTCGTCGGAAGAATGGGTGACACTGGCGCCAAGCACCACACAATTGTAATTTCAATACATTTAATTTAATCAATCAATTTGGTGAGGAAAATGATGGTCAACCCTGATATTTTGACGGGACAGCTGTGGCTAAGGGAGCAAGATCTGACAGATGTCAAGGATATTGAAATTCGCCGCTTTGAAGTGGCCCCTTGGCTGAGAAAGCTGGGACATGTATGGAAATGTGGCAGCAGGACTTCGTCGTTGAGTTCATGTTTTGATGTTCTGGCTGATGGGTTGTTCAACTTTGTACTCGTACATCATTTATTTCTGGTTTCAAGATATTTCAAGTATATGTTGTTGTTTTTTCTCTGTGTTGCAAGATGGGGCAATGTGTAAATCATATCTCACGTGGGAACACCGCCTTCCCAATCGTATGCAGTCATGTATACAATACAGAGACCCATGTTCGCGCATCGATTCACAGATGCACGCATGTATCAGTTGTATGTGTGATATCTGATATCGCTTGCATCATTGCATGTTTTACAACCTGAGCCACAGAATTGCTTGAGGAATTGGAAGTTCATACAGAAATGGGGCGTTTGACTCTCAAAAATTGTGGTTGCTTCTCATTTAGCCCTCTGAAACTACTCAATTTTCTCTAGCGGTTCAACTTTGTTTTCTGATAGTGCCATTATGTTCCACTCCATTTTTGGTGTTTTGTTGTTCTTCCAATCCCCTTGTCCCATGACATCCATGCTTTGGTCCATTGCTTCGCTTTGGTTCAGGAACTGGTAGCTAATAATCTGGGAGACACCTTGACCCACGCCCTGGCCTTTGTCTATGGCTGGGGGGTGAGCGACCTTCTGAAGTGTGGGGACCCAGCGACAGCAGCGGGGACCGGAGATGATTGAAGCAAGAGGTCATAGGGGGTTTGAAACGTTGGTGTCAATGGATTGGTCTAAAGGAAATCCCCATATGTCATAGGAAAATCGATGGTTTCTTTTGTTTTCCCTTAAGCCAATCCATTGAATTGAAGGTGGTTCAAACTTAGAGTAGTGCTTGGAAGATGAATCGAAACCAGAATCACCAAAAAAATGACTGACATTGTTTCATTTTGAAATTCTTGATGCATAGCCATGGGCTTGATCCGTGCCAGTCTCACTTGACAAGCACGGGCTTTCAGAGGTAGGGAGGATCAGGTCACCGGTGCTGGACTTCTGGGATGAGTCCTGAAAGTAGTAAAAGCAGGCTATGTAAGATTGGCCAGGTATACTTCCAACATTCAGGAACCATTGTGGGTCAAGGTAGGTCTTATGGTAGTCCAACCACAAGCACCAGCTTTATCTTTGGTGACCCCTACTCAGCACTTGCTGCTCAGTGTCCTGTACTATGCATTCTTCATGGGTCTCTCAGCTGCAGCCGAGATGCTGAAGAAGTTTCGGCAGTTTGGGATGGTTAGTCCATAAAGATGGAGGTCCAACCGTAAAGATGAAGGTCGGAAGCTATGTAGACTAGCTTTTTAGCTTGGCCCTCAAAAGTGCTGGTTGATGCAAGAGTTGTGTTCTGGATTTGGAGAGTTTGGAACGGATTTTCAAGAAGAATTCAACCCACGACTTTTGGGGACAGAAAGAACACCATGGGGAGTCTTTTGGCCACTCCTTGTGGTACAAATAAGACCACCTGACCTCCTCCGTTTGGATAGTTTTAGACACCTTTGGGATCTTTTGGGCCGATTGCCGGTGAAGGTGCCAAATAATCATTTATAATATATATGTCAGATCTTTGATCCATGATTCATAATGATTCATAATGATACATGCTATGGGTGTGCAGTCATTGCTGCACCATTTCCCCCGCCAAGTTTGATTTGATCATCATTCAGTTTGCGTATCATTAGTTCCACCCAGGCTGCGGGAGCTACTCGAAGTGCCTTGGATCGTGCCCCCATGCGGCGAGCTGCACCATGCAACATTATAAGGTGGGATCCAAGAAACCCCTAGCATCCGAATATCCAACTTTTGGGGGTTGCATGTGTCAGATCAAATGATGGGCCCAACTGACAAATGTAAAGAATTTGTCATGAGGATGACACCTGGTATGCAACATTTGTTGTCACGAAAGGTAGTGTTTGAGTTGTTGGTGCTTATATCAGCACATGTTTCCTGGAGGGGAAGAGGAGGGCACATGCACATGAGCGACTTGTTTCGATTGTGGAGGCATTCTTCACTTTGGAGTGGCCCTAAAATGGTCGCGGTCTCACCCTAGTTTGTTCATGCACCCTGATGCTACCATGAGGTAGGGGTTCGAGGATGGGATGCTGTTTTACACCCATTTTGTTTCGTTGCCCTACGTTGCTTCCGTTTGGCGGGATGGTATTTGTATTCATAATTAATAGCTATCACCCTCATCCTCGATCCTCATCCTCATCCTTGCGGTCATGACCGTCACCACCACCGGCATCACCATTATCCAAATGTTTGCCTCTGTAATTTGTTTGCGTATCATCCAAATCGGCTATATACATTGGGTGAAGGTTCCACATGTGTAGTTCGAGAAAACTGCGACGGATCGATCCTCACAATCACCTGTCACAACTACATACAGTGCTCGGATCCCTTTGTTCACCCCGCTTGCTCTCACGTGTATCACCTCCCAAGTGTCATAGAAATGTGTTGTTATGGTCCTTTTAAAAAGAATGACACGCCGTTCTTTTTTGGGTGCTGCTACAAAGTCAGAAACAAGAGAAGTATCTAGATAGCTCTGTTTCACTGCCACATGTTTGGCATTCATTTGGTGTCAGCCTCAAGCCTCAACCGCCACTTATTTGTAGCTGCTATGGTTTTCTGGCTCCGAGGTGTGAATATCAACAGGTTTGGTACTTTGGCATCATTGTCACCGTAGTTCTGGGACTCTGGGGCCGCAGTTATTGTGAGAGTTCCATGGTGGACTGAGGCAAGTCAAGGTGAAGGTGGAAGCTCAATAGTAAAGCTATATGCGCATATGGTTTGTATCTCCCACTGCTGGTAAATGTTCATTGGGGAGAGTTTATGTGTAGTTATCCATAGTTATCCTAGGGTTTGCACACATTACTTTGAGAACTGGTTGAACATGTTCTTATCAAATGGCAGCAACAGCAGTGGTTGTACTGCAGCCCCAGGATTCAGGATCAGTGAAATTCTGGGGCCCAGACCGCTATAAACCACACCATGTTTGAGTAAATCAACAACTACTTGGTTACTGGGTGCTGATTCATTGCCATGCTGAACTCACGAGGAAGTCCATGGAGGGGGAGAGAGAGACAGAGAGAGAGAGAGAGAGAGGGGATGAGTGCAGTTTCTTGTGATGCTTGCCCAGGATGGTACATCAAGACATTAAGCCGCTTGGCATCAGAACTGCGAGCGTTTCGGGCGTTCTGGGTTCGAGTGACACGTTGTCGGATGTTGAATCATGTCTATACACAGGTTGTGAGATTTTGGTATATGTTTCATGGTGTTTGACTGCAGAAAAATTGCATCGTCCGAAAAGAAGATAACGGCCAAGTTGGCTGCAACTTATCCCAACAGAGGTGCCTTTCCACCTTGATCCATGATATGGGAATGGTCCATCATCGTTTCCCCCGCTGAAAGTGCCATTGATATATGTGTGTTCCCCATGTCCAGACACACCCACATTCTTTGCGATTCCAGGCTTGCAGGAGTACCGATCACTAGCGAGCAAGTCCTACCGCAGCTTCATGATCACCGCGCCTCCGGTTGCAGTGCAAGGGTGGGTTCAGTTGAATTGGTTTGTTTACTTTCTCTTATTGTTCTTCAGGACTCTTAAGGTCTTGGGTCACTGCACTACCTGTGGACAAGCATGCCCAGAAACCCTGGTTTTGTATGGTTTTGTGTTGAATTTGCTGCCTTGCAGTTCCATACCACAGGATTTCTGAATGTTTCTTGTTATTTACCATTATTGTGCAAATTATTAACCATTATTATCCATTATTAACCATGATTAACCATTCTTAACCATTGAATATCCATTGAACGTCCCCTTGTTATTCCCGGTGGTCAGGCCATGTCTCTGACCGTGGGCTGGGCCTGGATGAATGTTTGCCAAGTGACCACGGATTCCTTCGTGAATGCCTGGAATTCGGTGCGCCGTTCCGCGGGAACCGGTCGGTTCGATGCAGCAGGGGCTACCGTGATCTAAACGGTAAAGCTGGTGAAGAATGGGGTGTTGAATGGTTAATAATAGTTGATCAATGTTGATCATGGTGAATAATGAGTAATAATGGTTCTTAAATGTAATTAGTTCATGGTGAATGGTGGTGAATAACGGCGAATAATGTGGTAAACCTGGTAAACGCATGTAAACGCAATCATAAATCTGTCGGATGGTTTGCCACATGTAGTAAGGGAATCATATCTATTTGGGATGAATCTCTACGTATCTCTACAATTTGCTGGAATCCTGTGTTGAAAATATTGGGTAACTGTGACTGACTGTGACTCCCTGATGTTCCTAGAGTTTTTGGATAAGTTTTTGTCGATTGGGTCTCCAGAATCCTTGAAAATCAATCCGCATTTAGGCTGGTCATTTTAAGTGGTTACACCGTGCTGCCTGCGAGAATTTTAATATATGGATCCCCCAGCTTTTGTTGCTGTTGCTATTGTAACTGTTGTTGATATTATATGTGTTAATTATTGTTGTTGCCTTCAACTGCAGAGATGCCGGTCAAGAACGCGCTTAGCCGCTGCTTCGACAGGTGCGATTCAGCATTTGGACGAAGCCTTTGTGCTATCTCTTTATGGCCATTTTTGTCTACATTGTGATGCTCAGCCGCATAGAAGCCACTGATGTCAGGCAGGTGTAAGGCACATGCACAGAAAGAATTGAAGGTTGGGACGCTTTTTCACGCACGTATATGCTAGCAAGCAGTGTTTGTGCCAAAATATTTCACAGATTGTTCTTGCCATTTTGTTGACTTGAGAGGGTGTAGAAGGCAAAGGGGCATTCGGTTGACACGCAAAACATCCTGGCAATCAGCACTCCCAAACACCAATGTAACGTGCGATGGACAAGCTTTCACCCCTTGCAGATGCAAGGATGGTGGAAATCTATTACCAGATCTTGGATGAAGCTTGGTTGGAGCTTCGTGGGGAATGCTTGGTCAGTCAAGACACAACCAGAATATTTACTTTGATGTCTTTTCCACACGTTTTCAAGTCATTTTCTATAGTCTTCTTTGGTATGTGTCATGGAAGCTCTCACATAAATTGCCCATGATTGCCCCATATTTTCCTTTTCGATGTCCCTTTTACCCCGTTGCACGTGCCTGTTTGTGCCGCGTTTTCCGCGTCCTAAGGAGTTGAGGTATATCAAACGCGAGAGGGATGAGTTTCATGAGGCGTACCCCACGGTACCCGAATCCGGAAGCCGTGTGGGCTCCTTCGGGATTGGCTTATCAAGCGCCTTGGTGACTGGAGGACCACCAATTTGGAGGACTGGGCCACCAACCAACAAAGACTATGGGTGGTACATGACCTTAACAGATAAGGATTAATCATTATACTTGCTTTAAACTACTGTATTCACGAAAAACGAGATAATCAAGTGGGTGTTGATGTTGAAGGCATACGGATATCCAAGTAGCACAAGCAGCGCCAAATCTGCAGCTGTGGTACCAGCCCAGCAATCAGCAATTGAATTGGCAGCGAAGTGAAGTAGGCAAGGCAAAGGTACTTCTCTGAAGTAAATTGAGCTAATGTTAGCTAGTTTCTATAGTTTCTATAGTTTCTATGAATATGTTTCTATAGATATGTTTCTATAGATAATTACGTGTCTGATGTGTATAGATTCTAGGTATAGATGTTACTTACTCTCAAAATGATCAAGTCCGGGATCGACCTGTGCACAAACTTGCCGTCCCAGGTGAGGCAACTCTGCCAAGGGATCCTGAAGTTCCAAACGATGAAAACAGTCCCCCGGCGCCACTTTTTGTGCGTTTGATGACCTCTAAAATGCGAGACCACATGAGACCACAAAACAAGTGGCTCTTAAATGATACCCCAAAATAGCATTACAACGTAGCCATTTGTGTCATGAAATTCGGTTTCAAAGCAGCAAATCTCTGGTGCTTTCCACGCCGGATCCAGGCCCAAAGCCTCCGGAGACCACTCCACGGCAGGTGGGCATCTAGCGCGACTTCCGGCAGCCTGGCAGCGACGGTGATCTGAATCACGAGAGAGGGGAGTCCTAAATGGATCTAAACGGATCTAGTTCTGGGAAAAAAGTCTTGGAGCTTGTTGTGGTGTTTGTTTGGTTCTTCTTTGTTTGTTTGGGTCTTCTTGATTTACGGAACCATTTCTGCTTGGTTCTTTTTGTTTTGCAGGGTTGATGATGGTTGCATATTGCCGGGATCAGATGGATAAATCAGATGTTCATCCCAAAAGCCCATCCAATCGGGAGGTGCAAAGCTCCGTGTTGTTGTGCTTTTGGACGCCCTTGGACTCTCTGTAGAGGCTGGCATATAAAAGTATACAAATATACATGAATATGAATATATGTATATATATATATATAATATTTTAAATGTTGTATATAGATGGCAGTCATACATATTTGAAATACGTATTACCGATGTGTAAGTACCCACCGCACATTGATTCTTTGCAGCACCAGGCTGCATGTGGCGAAGCATCCACGAGGCAGCAGGTTTCACAGCGTGATCTCATCGTCGTTAAGGTCTTCCATGTAGCCGGGGAGCCACCAAGGGCTTGGACTGAAGCGAGAAAAAACCACGCAATGCTGTGGCAAAGCCAACAGTAAACCATCCCCAAGATTACCGCAAAGGGGTGGTAGAAACCGGTAAAAAGCAAACCTCAATGTTAGGTTTATAAGGTTTTATATGGTTAATATGGTTTATTGGGTCTACTCCTTTTAACAACATCAGATGAAATCCACAGGAGAAGTGCTGCCTACATCAGACAGAGCTTGATTGTCATGGTTCGGATGGGCACGCTGAGTGAAACGGTTGGTTGGGGTCACCGCAAACGTTCAATTGATACACTCTGATACACTCCATCGGTTTCACACAGATATGATGAAGTTCTTTTGGAGGCTACTTTGCAATTCTTTCTTTGGTTGATTCATGTTGGTTCCACCAAGTGGCATTGCAAGGGTTGGTCCTGCAGACTTGCTGTGAATTTCGCAACTTGTCCCCGAGTGGCTCCTGCGATCGTTCTGCACGGTCGCTACTAATTTAGCGGTCGGCCAAGGGGCGGAGGAAAGGGTGAAACATGGTGAAGCATGTAAACTGTAAACACGTTCCCATATTTGTATACATTTGTCCTCACAGTAGTACTTACCAAGTTTGATCTCATCCCCGAAGGAAGGGACACAATTGCAGATACTGAAACTGAAACGAACATGTGTGCCAAATTCAAGTCAGCACTATGTATTCAAGGGCATGTTATTATTACACAATTTATACAGTGCAGTTGTCACTATTGTCATGGCAGCAATTGACCATCTCGATGCACCATGGTGCACTTTCCAGCACCCTACGCGGACCTAGCGTACTTCCAGGAAATGGTGGTTAGTTTGCTCAGCCATCAGTCATCAGCTGCCATCAGTTGAGAGGGGCACCTCAATTTTTTATCCAACTCGGCTGGGCAGCAGATGAAATCGCACGGACAAGCAAATGGCACTATGACTTTCATGGGAACTTAGGAGATGTTTGAAGTGCCAAGCCTGGAGCCATCAAAAGTCCTGAAAATTCTGTGGAACGTGTCGGGTTTTTCAATAGTTATTCATCAGTAGGGTCTTCATTGCATGCTTGCTTGTTGCTTCAGGGGTGTTGGATCGGTTTCTTCCAATGATACTTCAGGATCTTCATGAACCGGCAGAGCATCAAGTGTTGTGGTTTCTTGTTCCGTGGGCGTAGGATGAGAGCAGATTCTGCGGGCCACAGCTTGCGGCCGAGCATCACATTTCATCCTGGGTCCGTTTGGATCTTCAGGGCGGAGTTGAGCTGGCAATTGAACTGTCGCCAATGAATGGCATGCTACAACGACATGCGCTGGCGCTGGTCAGTCGTCCCTTTACATTTGGAAGCACGCAGCTAGTAGATTTCGCCGTAGAATGTTGAAGATTAATTAATCTAGGGCTAGGGGAGGCCTGCACATATGCATCCAACTCTAACCTCACAAAATACACACAAATCAAAGTCCCAGTCTTTTCATAAATTTCGACCAGGGCAGAGCGATGGCCGCGTTTTCCGTTCAGCCAACGGGCTGGCTCCGAACCGCAACACCATGGCCAAAGGGAAGCGCGGGCCGCGGGCTGTGGCTCCAGCCTCATCACAAAGGATACAGGTGATTAGTTGTGGGGAATGTTGTCCCAAAATGTCCCAAATGCTGGGTAAAAATATGTAAAGATATGTAAAGATGCTTTGTTGCAGGCTTGTGAGTTGATTATATAATTCGGCTGATCTTCGCTGCAGAGACTGGCAGGATCCAACCGTATCCAACCCACGAAGGCATTCCGTTAGCGCTTGCCAACCCTTCCCAGCCTTACGAATAAACTGAGGTCACTGAGCTTTCCGAGTGTCACAGACCAAAGATGTTCATCAAATTCAGTTTGTTCCATGTTCTGTTGTGTGTTGGTGTTGTCCCTTTGCCAAGCCTTGTTGATTTGCATCTAGGCCCGCAGTTCAGTCCTGTACATTGAGCCAGCGATTGCCGCAGTTAGCGTAAGGTCACATGATCATCTATGATCTATTCATACTGACTTGAGGCTAAAGCATTCCCGTTGTTTTTGTTCATGCTTTTGCATGCTTTTACACGCTTTTGCATGTTAAAGATTGCAGAGAGGAGATGGTTTGAAATAGGTTTTATTATACCTCATGTACTGTTGCGGTAGGCGGAACATGAGGAAAACTATGCAGGAACCCATGAGTTTTGGAGTTTTTCCCAAGCAACTTCCCCCCAAACCACCCCAGAGACCTTTCAGACAATGGCAGCCAGGACTTGCAGAAGAGTTTGGCAATGGCAAGGCCCATGTGCCAGCGATAGCTCCGCATACTACATAGGAATCTCCAAAAAGATCGAAAAAGACAACAGCGTACCATGATTATCCATCCATCATTCTAGAAGGGTTTACTTTTCTATCTTTTGGGGCTTGCCATACCTCACTTAGCAGCAGTTTCAAACCATTGACCACGCCGAATCCAGCCCATTCCCACCCCCGCACTTCGGCCCCCGGCAGGTTGACGTGACCATTGGCACAGGTGCAGATGGGGGGGATGAATGTTGCAACCCTTGGTAGTAAAAGGATGGTTCACCTACCGCCCAGCCTTTCAAGGATCAAACCGGCAATTGGATGTGTTTGGTCCCTTCTTTTCCGACCGATTCTGGAACCATCCCTTGGAATGGCCAGGGATTATTCAGGGCCTACCCAGGACATTGATACAGAAGTTCCACTATGATCCGTGACATCCGTGACCAACCATGGGGTTTTCATTAAATGACCTTTTTTGGGGGGACCTCCCATGATGGTACCCCTATTCCAATAAGATTCCCATACCATTGGGTTTCTTTTGGGAGTCGTGTAGGAGGCTTAGGGGTACCATTATTAGGGGTCCTTACAAATTGTACTAATTCCAGACGTAAAATTCCAACCACGCCTTGACCTTGAGGCTTTCTGCCTCCCATCGAGAAGGTCGGCAACGGTCGCATCAGCTGCTTGGCGTGTTGCTGTGGTGAGTCTGTGTTCAACGTTCGGCGTCCACAAATGGATCAGGATGGTTTACCAAACGAGCCCATGCCGTCTTTGAGTCTTAATTTTGGACCCATGCCCAAGTGATTTCGTGAAATCAACTGCGCAGTCAAAGCTGATAATGGTTCATTATCATTGCTGAGCACCACAGAATGCAAACATCTGCATTCTGTACAGCATTATACATCATTATACTACCAGGTTATATAATACCACTGACCACCCAATCATGTGAGATGTAGATGTCCAAGAGTTGGTTGGTGGAATTTTGGTGGCTGATGCGGGAAAAAATGCATTTCATAGATGATCAGTGAAATGATGAAGCCTTATGGATTGAATTTGTGGTGTGGTTTTAAGCCACTAAGTAGGCCTTTCTTCGCAGGAGTTGTGCAAAGATTTTGGACCATACAGGACCATCATATGATCTGTGAAACTTGTGGCTGGCAGTTCGGGATTTGGCAATGCACCTAGTATCAAAAATAATGTTGATGTGATATAAGCAAGCAGAAGATGTGTGACTGGAGAGGCCTACAAGTAATTCTAGCCCGTATCACAACCACTGTCCGGAGCCCTCTCAGGAGACGGTGCCTCACCATGGGAAAAGCGGAAAGGATTTGGAAATATCCAGCCTCTTTGGTACATACCCTCCGGAAATTAAAGATGGCAATTTGTTTTTTTTTCCTGTAAACTGTAAACGGTGATTTCAGGAAAATCACCCATAAATGGTAGATTTTGCATTGCCACGTTTGATTAGCGGATGGTATGTATTCAGATTAACTATACGTGATTATGATTGGTAACCTATAGTATATGGAGAGAGAGAGAGAGAGAGTATATGTGTGGCCCGCAGTCTGGCAGTTCCAATCCTGTTGCTCCTTGAGGTGCTGCAGCAGGCGCATGGACTGGGGTCCAGGTGGTCCAGGTCAAAGTGTGCAGGGGTGGAGTCATTAAAACCACTGCGATTGCAGGGAAAAAAAGGGCAAACATACAGAGAGAGAGAGAGAGAGAGAATGGAAACTCTTAGTTCAAAGGCTTGGCTTGCAGCAGTGCATCACTGCTTTTGAATGTCTTTACTGTATCCTTTTGGCCGCACGAATCCCAAAGTGCAGGCCACAAACAAGAAACTATGCATGGCCAACCCCCAACAATGAGTGGGTTTGAATTAACAAGTCTGCGAACAAGTCCATTTACCCCCTCTATATACCATACACAATCCACCAAACTAACATAGATCATCATAGACCCTGATAATCACCCACTTCTAGCGGCGGAAGTTGGTCTTGTAAGCCATTTTTTTTTTGGCGGGGTCTATGTTAGTTGGTGGGATGGTAAGCCCTTCCAACACCACTGAAAGTTGCAGGATGGCTGGTATCTGACTGGCGGCAGAAGGTTCGGCTGGGTTATTACAGGAACAGTTGTCTATGCCTTAGAAACGAAGGTCCAATAGGAGAAGAAGGGTATCCAATATGGTATCCATGCAAGCCAACAAACTATACTATAAGTCTTCTCTTGAATGGGATGCTGGATTTGCGATTCCTCTCACGTTGTCTTGGATGATTTTTTTTGGGGGGAAGAGCTTTTCAACAGTAAAGCTACGAGCGCTTCGATGCTCTTGGTCCATGCTGGTACTGGTTTAGTCTCAGCCAGCTCGCGCATTTCCACGCATTTCCAGCAATTTCCACGCTTTGATTTGCGCAGGTGCTCTTGTAGACATGGATCTGCAATGTGCTCATGTCCAAAGTCCACAGTTGGATGAGGGCTTGTGTTTGGAACCGGGTAGGCCTTCTTTCATCAACCCAACTTATACACAGTTGACCCATGTTGACCCCTTAATCGTTAAGCCAGCTTGCGCAGGCTGCTGCATGAGCATCACAGACAAAATAGTTCCGTGGACACCGGATGATCTCAGATGGCCTGGGTCTGAAACTAGCACACTTCCTCTCACAAACTATCTGAAAACGACTCATCCAGCATCATCCAGCAAGGTTTCATGGAATGTTGGAAGACAGCAATCTGACGAAATCTGCCTTTGGGAAGCGCTTAAAAACTGTCTTCGAGAATTTGTGTAAAGTAGCACCCTGCCGTGTAGATGAGTTTCAAAATGTTCCAGATGCAAACCAACACATCTGAGTTTGTTTGAAAATAGGTTACCCCAGATTAGATGGTTAATCATCATTTTCACAATTAAGATCAATTAAGATATATTAAGATTGCATTTTTTGGGCGTATTCCATTTTTAGACCAACCCATGTAGGTTTTACACTGCTACAGTGTTTCTGGCCCAGCTGCTTTGAGAATGAGCCCAGCTTCACTGGCACTGCATGTGGCCGTGAAGTTGTCTATGCATCTTTCTTGTAGCTTGACTAGCATCAGCTACACTGATTTGCCGGAGGCCTTTGGACCTTTCATTTGTGTCTTGCTTTGTTTTGAAATGCAATGAGTTTTGCTGCAACTGAGTTCCATTGGTGAACGGTTCTTTGGTCATAAGTCATGTTTTTTTCCAGCAACTGGCCACTTCCGGCACCGGTTTGCCGCCTTTGCCCGGGCGCTCTTCAAGAGACTTGTCCGGGATCTTATCTCGACATGCAGATTCATGTCGCATAGAAGTGCTCGCTCCAGCACCGAACACCTGTTAAGAGTGCATGGTTTGCAGATTTTATAGGTCATTTACAACATTTTATAACATGTTGATTCTATGTCCAAAATCATCCACTAATCCATACCGATCATCCCGTCCACTGCTCCGCATCCATGACGTGCTGGATATACGGCTCTTGCAGGTGTAGGGAGCAGATTGCTGGTGGACAACCGTCTAGCCAGACTGGAGGAAACTCCGAAGTACCGCAATGAATGGAGCAGTCTTATTATTATGTTGATGATCCATGTTGATGATTCATGATGGCTAATGTTAACATAATGATGTTGTTAATGAATGTTAATGATGCTTAAGGATGTATAGTTTTGATACATGCGCATTATGCTGATGATGTTGATGATGTTAATTATGTTTAATGCAGATGTGGGTTTCTCTCAGGATGATTCAGAATGGCGGATGCCAGGATGCTTGCAAGAATATTTGACAATCACGATCTTTTTTTGGTTCAGGAAAATATGATAAGCCGATAGTAGCTGTGAGATGGAAATGAATGTGCCAAAATTGAGGCAGGAGAGAATTTCTTCAGGTCGCCTGTGCTGAAAAAACTTGTGAATGAGAATTATGCTGGATAGAAGAATCAAGCTATAGAATCAGAATCCTGCCTGGTTGAGCCAATGGATTGGAATATATTACTGATTTATAGTGATTCACTGTTTGCAAGATTTTCTATCCATTTCGCATCCATTCGCGGCATTTCGGTGTTCCCACTTTGCATGACTTGTTTCATAAAGCGCCTGAGGGCCATGCAGCCCAGGAACCACTGAAATTTTCGCATCAAAAGCGGGGCCCAACCGCGCGAGCTGAGGGCTACTGAGCGGATATTTGTGGCCAACAATTTTCCGGGGACCACCAGGGAACCGTCCCCAATCAACGTAGATTTCTATTCAAAATCTAAAATATCATCACTATAAGAAGAATAAAGCGATCATAGGTAGAGTATATCAAGCTAGCTGTCAGTTGGAAAAGCTGCCGGCTGGTTATCCAAAAACATCGAGGTGATGTGTTGGTCCCTGGCGCGCCGGCTGCAGCGGTGCCTCGATGCATCGTTGGGAATTGGTCCAGGGGAAACACGAGCGCAGCAACCATTTTTTGAGGTGATGTTTAGAATATTTTAGAATCCCTGACATAGGATGTGTGTTGAAATCTACCCCCAAAAACATGTCTGGTTTTGTATTCGATGCATGAGATCCATTGATATCCCAGGCATCAAGGGTTTGCACCCTAAGGGCTACAAGACAACAAATGTTCACTCAGCTAAGGAACATCCAATGTGATCCCTGTGAGAGGTTTGGACTTGAGAACTTGAAGAGTTCTGTGGAATACATTGGAATATACGTGTCCCCTCTTCGTCCATCAAGATGAGCGTTATAGCCTATAGCGTTCAACTGCCAAGATTTTTGTTTGACTCTACAGGATCATTGAAATTACCAACTGCAAAAACATTTCAGCCCTTTGCAAAAATCAAAGGTGTCTCACTACTCTTCCAAAGTGGTTTTGACTTCCATTCCACCTAACTAATTTCGAATGCTTTGAAATAGGAAGCTACGGAGCCCACATACCTTGAAAAAGGCTTGTGGGGCAATGCTACCACCTTGGGAACCCAGTCCCGAATTAACAGCGGGAATTTCCCCATGCCTGAACCTATTGACCATGTTGACCTTTGACCAATCGTTTTGGATGCGCTGCATGCTGAAGCCGGCAGATGACGCCCAGGAGGTCCTTCCGGATTCATCCCAGCGGCTGATCTTCTTGGCCAGGAGCCCAGGGAGGCCTCGGACTCGCCAGGGGGAATTGGTTGTTTCACGAGGTTTCCATGAATGGAGCTAACCCCTTTTTTGATGGATGGTTTTCAATGGAAAATCCCATCTATAAATGGATGATTGAAGGGTACCCCTATTTTCGGAAACCACCATATGCTGAAATGTCCTGCAGTTTTTGTTTGAGGCACCAACCCTCCGCCTCCACAACAGGCAGGGAATTCGGAGGTGGTGGCTACGAAATATCGAGCATGGGTAGGTCTTTTTGTTCGCAAAAATCATTTGCAGACACACCTCACAGAAACAGGGAGAGAGAAAGTGGCATTGGCACAATGATATTGTGTTGTCAAACGTTTTGAAGCACAATGGCTGAATCGGCGGAGCAGCATTTCAAAAGCGGAGCTGCTACCATGGAGCTATGGAGGAACCGCCCCACCCTCGCCGGCAGGACACGATTCACGTTGCTGCTGCGTTTTCTTGATGGATCTCAGAAAGAGGCGTGTAACGTTGCACCCGCCCCCGTAAGCATATTTAACCAGGAATACATCCAAAGCGGGATCATTTGTAGCCCTTTGACTGTTTATGTACAATTCATTTGCATCATGTTTTTCAATTACCGGAAAGCGTGTGGTAATAAAATTGCAATGCCATATGTGATGTTTTGTATATCTATATATATATATTTATAGTATATATGGAATGTGCCAATAACTTGTTCAATATTTGTATGTGTCAAATATCTGACTCATAGAAATATATAGAACAACTTATTAGCACATTCCATATATTATAGACGTATTTAATTTCTGAAGAGTATTGTGCCCTTGTGCTCAACTGCTTGACTGAGCTCGACGCAGAGTTGCTAGCACTTCTCAGAACGGCCTCAGCACAGATGCTGCTTGATAAGGGAATCATACCCTCTGGTTATACAACATAGCTATACATATCTATGGAAAATAGCCTATTTATAGATTATGTATGACCATTTAACCTGTGAAACAGGGTGATTCTCCATAGCTACGCTAAATATCGTTAAATAACCAGAGGGTAAAGCATCCTCCAAATGGATAGAGAGATATGTCTCTTTCCATCTTTGGAATGATGGATACTTCGCAAAGATGGCCATCATTTTCACATTGTTTCAGATAGATTCTGAGTCAACGTTTGTTTCCAGTACCATTGGCTGTCCAGATAATCATAAAATGATCCAGATCAGTACAAGGTGGTGCCCCAAAGCTGGCTGAGATGGTTTATAACTCCAAGAACTTGGGTTTATGGTAGATAGATCGGGGCTATAAACCAACTTTTAGCTGGGGGGGAGCACCACCTTGTAGTTTTTTCAAGATGATCAGAAGGCTTCCAGATATGTTTCCAGAAAATCGGATGGTTTGAGGCGTTGTCTTACTCTTAAATGCCATCGATGCCCTCAGGTTCTGATGCTGCATGTGCCAGCTACTGCCCTGTGTGATGCAAGCCTGCTGGGCCCCAGCTGGCCAATGCCGGAGGCCGGCTCTGAATGATGTGGCGTGGTGTCGGCCGTTGGGGACCTTGATATTTTAAGATGGATTGGAAAATCTCATGGAGTGTAAATGGGAATCTTGATGAAATCTCTTAACACTTGAATCTTCAAGGAATCTTGGGGTACTTTAAATGGACTGTTATGATGACAGTCATGCCTCGTAGGTTTGAAAGGGTGATGATAGAAGGGACCCTGCATACCTGATGGTAACATGAGCTGCAGGCAAGCCTGTGGCGGTTGCATCTCATAGTATTTCAGAGATAGCCGTTGGTTGTAAAGGGATATTGTTTATGCTGAATGTCGCGCCGCAAAGTCCCACAAGATTCAGCTATTAAACCATAGAGATGCTTTGAACGGCTTACTCAGGTGCGGATCCTGGCGCTACTGCCGTTTAATTATGTAATATGTGGCCATACTTTCGGCCCGGTGTTCTCTACGTGAATGTTGTACAGATCGTACATGGATCACCACGGATTTCCCTTATCTCGCACAAAGATAATCAAAGATACAAAAATATATTTGTCTGTAAATCTCTGTGTATTATGCATCTTTATGTTCAATGTGAACATTATCTAATCATACTAAGAAAAAGAACAGCTATATAATTGTAAAAATAATAATGTGTGTGTGATTCTTTGCCTAGGCGCGCAGGCAAACAGATATACAATGTGTACATGCATGCATGCATAAATGTACAATACCATGTACGTACTCATACATATATATATATATATATCAGGGGGCTAAAGATGCGAGGCCATGTTTTGCCGTGGAACTGGCCCCCTTTTTGGTGCCTTACAGGCAGTGTTTCTCTGAAACGTCTTGGGCCCCTCCGACATAGGGCGGGGGCAACAGAGGTTCGGCCAAAGAAAAATTAATTTGCAGGCGCAGAAATACCAGCAGGAACCAGTCAGGACACACTTGAGAACATTATTCCATGCAAAGAGGTGCCGCCAGGACCGGCCAGGACGACCCCGAACACAGAAACCATACAGGAACAAAGGGCGGCACCCAGCAATGACAAAAAGACTAGCAGGAATGGGCCAGGAACCACTTAGAACAAATCTGACCTGCAGAAACAGGACGCCAGGAACGACCAGGAAGCCCTTAAACGTAAACACCATAGTAATTGAGGCCGTTCCTGAGAAACCGTTTTTGGAACTAGAATTAATTGTTCTAAAAACGGGTTCTCAGGAATGCTGCCGATGTGGTAAAACAGCGATTTTTAGAAAAACTGCGCTCCAATTGTGGTAAAACCCCGATTTTGGGGAAACCCGTGAAACATTGTTTTCAAATGGTCATTTTCCACCAAACCAAGGCAAAGAAGCTGGAGAAGAACACAGTGTCACCGCCACTCACCGCCATTGCATGCTAATTTTTGATGCCAATTACTAGTGGTCTCCAATCCGGCCGTCCCACTGGTAAAGTGTATGCGCAATGGAGATCCAATGTCACATTCCATTTTCTGACAAGAGTGGTCGTGTAGCTGTGCAGGTTGCTGGCAAACCAGGCCTCACTTTTGGCGCCCTCAACATGCAAGCCTTCTAGCCTCGTGAATATGGGCCCTCGTAGTATATATATATATATATATATATATATATATTCGCATACATACATGATACATGCATATACAAAGGCACTGCCACTTCCAGTTCCGGTATACAAATGCAACGGCCCCTCATGATTCACCCGAGCTTCGCTTGCTTCAGCACCCTCGCTGGATGACCGCAGGAGACAGCTGAAGCTTGCGACATGGAGAGCCCAGATCTCAGGTCAAAACCAGGTGATGGGAACAAATTGGGGGGAAACCCCCATATTTGATGGTAAAAACATGTAAAAACCATGGTTTCCTGTAGATATTTCCCTTAAACCAATCCAATGACTATGTGTCTATTCTTAGAAACCAGGATTTCGAGCAGGTCATGCGTTTATATAAACCAAATTTGTTGATCAAAGGGGCTCTCTTTTCTGTTGTTTTGAGACGTGAGACCACGAAGGGGCCAACACACCACATTCAAGAACCAACTAAGTTAAGCATTGCAAAATTGGGAGGAAAAACGTTCAGCCAGATACTGAGAGGGCGATGCAAATAGAGAGATCCACCCAGTGTTGTCGGCTTGGAACCATCATTGTTTTTCCTGATCAAACCGTTGATAGTTTGCAGATAAGGTGGTGGGGCCAGTCATGTAAACCATCCCCACTCCAGAATTGGATAGGTCTAGGGCCCTTAGGGTTCAGGAATGTTTTGGGTATACCATGGTTAAGACTCAGATGAAGCCATCAGGAGTCAGTTCATTCTGGTGAAGCCGTGAGGTCACAGCAGCTTGGTGGGCGAAGATGCCTTTGGTGGACTCCTGGTCTTGCCTCCGAACAGCGTTGGTGCAGCTTGGAGCCTCAAAGATCGGAAGTTCAGATGAAGCACCCAATGGTATTACACAAAATGTTGACGGGTTGTAGCTTTCCTAGTTAGTTGCTGGAGATAGTGTTACTATGGACTCTAAGTTTGACCCTGGGTTTGTCTCAAGTCTAGACAAGCGCTTGAGTTCAGAGTGTGGTTTGTGAGTTGCACAGATGGCAAACGGCGCAGCTGTTTTCGATCCAAGTGTTTCCAAATTCCAAGCCCTTGGTTTGCCAGCCTCACTCAACTCAAGCGTGAGAGCAGTCAAACTTTGCAGTCCATCCAGATGTCTAATACAAAATGTTTGGTGGGTTGGATGGTATGCCAAGAGCTTGATCATCCCAGAAAATCAGAGATTGTGTTTTTGATGTCACTCTAGGTTCTAGAGTTTGTTTGCCAGCAAAAGACCTATTATAGGCATTGGCGTTGGCATTTCCCTGACGATATTATTCAATTCTCACATATGTACACATACATATGTCGGGAAAATCAATCCCTACGTGGAAAAATGATATCAGCCATATGCTATAAGTTTCAATGATACATCACATATGGCGGAGGAGGATGGTGGAGGGAGAATAACAGAATGTACGGCCAAAAGTCATTGGGATTGCTGAAGCCCGACAAAACGGTGGACACGTTTGGGACATTGAGGTGCCAATGGCCAGTTTCCAAGGGCGTCGGGGATCAGGTGTGCAGCATGACTCGATCATCTCCCAAAGAATTGGGGACGGCATGGGGATGGATGGGGCTATCAGTGATCGGCGAAAAAGGATGGACTTGGGAGGGGATGGTGCTTAAGTTTGGCTTCAACCCTCCAATCTTGAGGGAATTTTTAACGTATTTCGGCATTTGACCTGTATAAACCAGGAAGACTCATCCTAATATGTCATGTTTCTGGGCAAATTTTCAGGGCATCATTACGACCTCAACATGTATAGTAAGTCATCGCGAGTAGAAGAAACAACCCAAAAATAGGCTTGTTCTGTTTTCTTTCATTTTCTTTCCAATTTGTGAATCCTTGCAATTTACTCTCTACAATGGCTTGGGATTCTACTTGGGGTTGCAGTTGGGCTTGCTACTGGCATACTTCTGGCAAACATCCCCCATTGGGATTGGGGACTCCAACAAACCAATTGCCACCCCTTGGTTGCAGGAACCAGGTCAGCCCTTGCCTGGCTCACAGCCGCCAGCTCAAAAGATGGTGGATTTCCCCACACAAAACATGTAAGTTTGGGGAGGGAGAGAATGATCAACCATGGCATTTCGGATTTTGGAGCCTCTTTGAGTTCAGGCCATGACAAAGCCACCATTTGCTTGGTGGATTCTCTTTTTTATCCGCCGAGGTGCAACCCATGTCGAACCCTTCCCATCCTCCCAGTGCGGGCAGCACTCAGATGGGGTCAGCTTATGATTGCAGCTGTGTAGCCCAAAGGGTGAAAACCAACGATAAACGGTCACTTTCAATCACTTTCATGTTTTTTTTTTGGTGCCGTGAAATGGTGTAAACTGGGGATGGTGTTGTTATTGGCTTTGCCAGATGACGATTTTGAAATGACTCTGCTAGTTGACAACTTGGCTCAGCAGACTTGATGCAGAGACATGAAGAGCACTGGATGTCCCCCCTAGCATGATTCGCCCCCGTTAGTAGAACTGTTCCCGTTTTTTTTTGTTTGAGTAAAGTGCAGTACATGGAAGAAATCAACAATTTGTAAGTTTTGAAGCTGTGTGACACGTTTCTGATCCCAAGTCGTGCAACTAGCTTGTACCTTGATGCCACCCATTTCAGCCCTATAGTCATCGCTTCTTTGTCGTGAAAACTGAGGCGCCGTTTCAAGTTGGAGCGCGAGTTCGTGGCAGCCTTTGGTGTTGGAGGTTGAAGTTGCAAAAGAAGACAACTGGGCAACTGTCGGCACTGGATTGCAATGACATTTCAGGCATCGGTAATGTATGATTTTTAGTAGAGATCTGCCAAGACCAGTTCATACATTGTTCATACCATCCTTATACTTATACAGTAGTGAACATAGTGGTACATAGTGAACATATGTGAACATCCATTTGCATCCATTTGCCAACTATTTTGGCACTCAACAGAGTGATGGTTTTGACATACCCGGATAAGATAATCGAAATCTCAGTTTTGAGTTGCATACCCTTTACTTGCAAATTACAGTATCCCTCTGCAGAGTACGCAAACCTTCACTTCCAAATTGCCAGCTATTCCGTGCCAATATACTGGTCGCCTTTTGATTCTTGGTCTCGGACTAGAATGACTACAACACAATTCCGTCCCAGAGCAGTAGTTCAGCTCAACAGTATCGGACGAAACTGATGCGTGTAGTTTTCAACTACCCTTTCAAATATGGGATCGTCCAAAATTGATCGAAATTGTTCTAAATGGGGCATACTAGCATACCCTCAAATTGCATCGTTTTATCATATTATTATAGATCACATATATATGATGTATTTATATATATATATATAAATACAAACACTTCATCCCGTTTTCCCCATTCAAATTTGGATAAAACTTCCTTTCGAGAACAAGCTCAGGCCCTCAGGTTGCAGCTTGCAGCGGCAGCGCCCCCAGCATGGCTTCCAATCACAAGCACCGTGGCAGGTGCAGCTATTTCATGAAAAATGTGGGCATATATACAGATATCCTGTGTCTATATGTATTAGATATATATATATATATATCGGATTATATAGCCATGATTCACCGTGTATGTAACAATGTAGTTGTAGCACAATGATTCCCAAATGTTCAAAACTCGGAGTTCATTTTAACAATCCCCAAATGTTGTTTCAACACGAGGGAACGACCCTGGAGTTTGGATGCCCCCAACGCCACAGTGTGAGGCTTGAACCTCGCCGTCGAGTAGAGGACCTTAGCAATTTCTCACGGTTTGCGCTTCGTGCTTTGAGATTGTACCAGACGTTTGGCGAGTTACAGTATTTGAGAGGCTGTTGGACGGATTTTGTTTCGTGAGCTGACAGACATTGAGAATTCGATTGTTTCGAGATAATTATACAGATTTGATTGGTTTCTTCATATTAGTTAAGTTTGCTTTTCCAAAAGAAAGAGTGTTTGTAGGGCAACCGTGAGGGTCGCATGAATGTGTGAGTATTCCAGTCTTCGCCTAGCAATGATCCCCCAGACAGCCCAGGTCAACCTCGTTGCAGGTAGGATGCCGCTCTGCTGGTGAAAGCTGGATCCTACCAATCACTACAGGAGATGGTTGAGAATATCAAGGAAAATGTACGAATCAACCCATGATGGCAGAGGAAAAACACATGGTTGAAGGGGATGGATGGATCAAATCCAAGATCAAATCCAAGGATCAAGACCTACCATTCTGCCGCCCTGTCCTTTGCCCCTTCAGTGACCCTTCAGTGACCCTCTTGGCCGTTTTTGGTAACGGGCCATGGCCCAGGGCTTGTCGACCACGACTATTTGCTTCAGACCACCTCTGGTGAGACGTGGCCTGTGTTTTCCTGTCGAAAAATGACAGGTACTGCCAAGACCCCCATAAAATATGATATACTATTATATAGATTATATATTAATCCCTTCCCCGTAATACTAACCCCTCCCCTAATAGTAAACACCTCGGGTAGTTTTGGGTATTAGGGGGATATTTAGTATTAGGGGACCCTAATACTAAATTTCGGACCTGAATACTAAACACTACTTTTTTTCGATTTCAAAATCAATCAAAATCCTTTTTAAAACGCAATTAACACGTGGCAAAAAATTGGATTTCGAAGCGGACCCTAATGCTAAATTAAAAATTAATACTGTTCGATTTCAAAATCAATTAAATTCCTTTTAAACATCCAATTCAAACATTGCTGCAAAAAATTAGATTTCGGAGCGGACCCTAATATTAAACACCCCGGGGTTGACTATTTTTTATTATTAGGGGATGAAACCCACAAATGGTAACTTCAATTTTAAATTGTTTTCTAAAGAGGATCAATTAAATGTCAAATTGGCCAACCACAAATTTTCCAAAATTGGAGACGGACGCTAGTTTTTAGTATTTGGGCGGGGTTAGTAATAATTACAATAGGGGGAAGGGATTATTTTATATTATTATATATTTGTGTCAGAGAATGGAAACCTGCCCAATTGCAATTCGACTAGGGTTTACCCTAGCCAGGTGTTTATCAATGCTTTGCCAATAGGACTCGCGGCCAGTTTGGTGGGGATGGGAAGGTATACCAGTTGCAGCTACAGGATGACTGTGGTTGGTTGGCACTGACAAGGGTGAAGCATGGCTGCATTGCGATTCATGTGTTTGTTTTTGATTTTTCCAGAGATAGGGTATGCCGTAATACATCGTAATACCTATATCCCCCACATGCGATTCAAATGGGAAATGATCAGCTGCAATTCTCTGGAATTTTGGGTGCACAAGCGTGCTAAGCATAGCTTCTAAGGACAGTCCATCTCCTGTACTATCTATTGCAAGCGCAACTCTGCTGCCCACCCTTAAGGGGCACAGTGAACCGAGACAGTGAGAGAGAAAGACGGAAGAGGAATATATTGGATGATTTGGTTTTGGCTTGTTTGTGGGATGCAGCTTTCCGGAATAGTTGGATGAATCGCTTAGAGCAGCAAACGGCTGAACTTGGCATTTTCTTTCCCCCGTCAGTTTTGATATCAACCCTGCTGTACTTTGGCTAGTGACATTTCACATTATATTCCCACAACCTTTTATTATCCTTTCTATATCCACTTGTAGTATCCCCATGATTTCCCCATTACACGCACATTGCAAGGCCAGGGGTCTCCTGCAAACATACCCCTGGGCAGGAGTCCTCACCATCCGTTTCACAGTGGGTGACGGGTGGCTCAGAGTGAACACAGCTGGGATGTTGGGGATGCTAAAAATGTGCACATAATTACATGTAATTTCTGAATCACATCACATCACATCACATCACATCACATCACATCACACCACACCACATCACATCACATCACATCACAACACACATATTAATATATACATACATGCATACATGCATACATGTTGGAGTGTGTATGTGTGTGTGTGTGTTTGAGATATGTCTATCACCTTCATCCTTCAAAGATGGACGTCCTGCTGGCCTTGTCCTTCCCTTCACCCCGCGCTGGCTGGTCAAGGATGATGGCACCGATCGCACGGTCGAGTGGCAGGAAGTGACCCTTGGAAAGCTTTCAAGGTGGATCCTGAGGGTTGGCAGGATCAGATTTCTTGGGATTTAATGTGGTTTATATAATGGGGTTCAATGAATAATGCGATATGTATGTAGGATATATATATATATATATGTATATAGTATATATTGATGAGATACCATCCAGTAAACTAAGAGAAAGCCATGAAAGCTATGGCCCATTTATAGATGATGTACCCATAGTTACCGGTGTGATCGTCCAAAGCTATGTCAAATGACGACGGCATATGATTCATATCCCACACAGCACTGCTCAACACTATAACATTTGGGTTTAATTGAAAATAGAGTATCCATATATTGATGGTTAATTATCATTTTCCCCTTTGAACGGTTATACATTTCGGGGTATGCCCCATTTCAGACAGACCCATTTTGTGATGAAGAAGTCGTTTCATACTGGATTTGCAATTGATATTTGGGATGGTAATCGATCTTTGGGATGGTAATTGATCTTGAGGATTAGGATAAGCATATATCATATACCAATGAGGCAATTTACCCAAATAATCCTTCGATAGGTTCATGTTCGTCCTTCTGGGATGGGGGCAATTGTTTAGGGCAATTGCCAAGACATCACAGGCTGACATCACTTGAAATGATGGTTAGGATTGATCCTCACATTGTTTTTTCCCTCAAGGCTGATGGATTATTTGCATTTATCCACATAATTCATGATGACGATGATGATGATGATGATGATGATGATGATGATGATGATGATGACGGTGATTATTACTTCTATTGTCATTTTTCGCTGATCATGATGGTTATCCCATTGACTCATTTTAAAGGAATGATTGAAATTAGTGCCCAGCATGTACCGGACTAGCACGTGGGAGAAAAGCATCTCAGACAGAGGAGGGCTTTTTCTAAAAACTCTGGCAGATGCCACTTTTGGGGTTACAAGAAATTCTGATGCCCCCTAAAATAAATAATTTACAGATCATGATAAGTTTCACCAATTGTGACCTGTTACAGGCTCAATTGAAAGCAACGGATCAGAAGGGTTGTGTTTCCATGCTCCAACCGCCTATATACTCTGGTAGCACCTTGGACGTCCTCGAAAGGCTGGGAGCCTATGCTGCATCATACCTGGTGGAGGCTAGCGGGATCCTAACGAACTGGCCGATGCATCGGGAAATTCTGGGCGAAACTAGCAATGCAGATGTGTATGTCCAAAAGTGGGTAATCCAAAGATTGGCTGTGGCCCATTTGTTGGATGGCATTTCCCACGTGCGGCCCAGCCGCAGACCGACAGTTTCTTTTTCTTTGTGTTTATTTATCCAAAATCAATGTCACTTGATGATTTTGCAGGTTCTGCTCACCTGCAAATAGGTGAAAACTATTGAAAACTCTTAGGCACAAGGTGGCAGCCCTTCCATGATCATCCCATCCTCTCCATCCCTCAGTGCCTAAGGAGGGGCTTCAGATGCAGCTTCGGCACCTGCCTGAGCCGACGCGCAGAGGGTTGGTTCCACTGGGGGAATCGTCATGAGCCCAAGAAGAGGGGTTTATATGCACGCGATGATATGCGATGATCATTTTTTTTCTTAAACGATTCCATGTGTTCCTTCTTTTCTGGTCTCAAATTTGTCTTGTGAATCTTGTGACATCCTACCGCATTGGATTTTCTGTGACACATGGCTTTCCTGCGATGATCCCAGCAGATGGCCTGGCAGGTTGGACCAGGGCCCATGGTCAGACACGTGGCACCGGAGCCAGGTGGGGGTTGGATTTGGGACACATTTAGTGAAAACATGTTGCAGGAAAACAAAAGAAATAACATGATTATGACGGTCAAAGTCATTGGGTTTTGAAATGTTTCAAGTCTTACTGCTATGTGGGTCCTCCAATACCCTTGTGGCTCACACATGAGCGGCATGTGCAGTGCGTGGTCAGCTGTGAATGCCAGTGTATTAGGATCAAGGGCGATCAAAGGGCAAATATGGGACTGGGAAATTCTTTGTTTCTTGTGCTATAGCAGCAGGATATCAAATGAGTTCCTGGTCTAAAGTTAATAAACAGTTCCCATTTGCTTCCTTTGCCTCGAACGCAATGCTGGTCCCACCAGGGGAATGCGTCTTCCTTGCTGCAATTGCGTCAACGTCCGAAGCCTCAGCTGAGCGGGTGCTATGGGATGGAAACCACCCCTGCCGTTGCAACACCAGCAACACCAGCAGCGTCGATAACCATCATTCTGTGGGAGGCTCGGAATAGCGATAAGTAGTATTTTCCTTCCACATGACTTTCGATAGTCCAAGAAGCATTTTTGCATTGAACAAGTGCGCAACTCGTGGACTTGTGAACGCTGCATAATTCCGAAATGCGTGGTTTGCATTTGCTAAACAAGTTTCAATTGAGTGGACAAAAGCACGCTCGCCACTACCCTTTTTGATCCCCTTTTAGAACATCCTTGATGTTCGGTGTTTGCTCACAACTCCAGCGTTCACTATTTGATTTAGATTTGGATGTTCTTTATGTGGCAAAACCCATACCAAACCCAGAGTTAGAGATGGTTTTTGACACCTATTTCTTGAAATGGAAGGTGAAGATGGAGCCGCTGCAGATGTCGTGGTGGAAGTGTTCGGGACTCGGTGTTGCGTCCTGGAATCTTGCCTGCCAAGTGCAGCAGGGTTGTGGAAGATAGGTGGCCAAAACAATAGGTGAGATGGGTCCTAAATTTGAGCAACCTTCAAACATCAGACAAGTTGATTTGTTTTGGAGGGCTTTGGTATGTGGGAACCCTTTTGCCACATGGGAATGCCCATTAGATATGCTGAATGATGATGCAAATGGATGCAAATTCATACTGCAGCAATCCCCGACGTACACCATGACCCCCCCAGCGTCTCCAGCAGATGTCTGCCCAGGTGTGGTTGGGAGGCCAGATGGTTTGGGGCACTGGGAGGGGCACAGCAGCTGCAAGTAGTTCCCACACACATGGTGCCAGGTGAGGGTGTCGAGTCCATGTTGTTTCATGGACCGTTCGGGGCCGGAGCCTCAGGCTTTGCCAAAGAGAGATAGCATGAGATGGCCATGCGCGGGCTGAGGTTGTGCAACCCTTTGTCAATGGATGTGATGAATGGTTGGGGCACCCAAGGGTCCAAGGGGGGGACTATCTCATGAGACTCGAAGGCCACTATGTCTTCAGCCAGCCACGTCAGCCAGATCCTGGGTTTTAAAGATAACCTTCTGGTGGTATTGGAAAACCACTTTTTTGGTGAGGAAGGCTTGGGCAATCAATTGAACACCTGTTTGCAACTAATGACCGGCCAAAAACTGTAGTTGTGAGTTGTGAGTTGCCCCCAGATCAATACCTCCCCGCTAACTCCACCAAGGTGGTAGGCCCTTGCCGCAAGAGAACGGTGCAGCGAACTCAGCCCTTTCCGATGTCTCAAAAAGGGCAAATCATCCAATTTATGATAAATCGTAAATCCAATGAATAAACTAACCTCTAATTTTGGAGGGTTTATACCACTTATTTTTGGTGATATTGGGGCGGGGTTGTTCTTAGGTTTTGCACGTTATACTTGCTGGATTGTCATTGCTTTTCATGGATCTTCCATTGGAAAATGATTCTCCCTTTTGTGATGGCCATTGTTCCGTAGGTGTCCCTTCTCTCAGCTCATGGGTTTCAAGAACATTGTGAACTGCTTTTGCGTGCTGCGCTCGATGGCAGTCAGATGGTGGCTTAAGGTGGTGCTTAAGGGTCTTTTAAGCAGGGCTTAAGGTGGGCCTTTATGGGGAGGTTGGTGCGGACTTGTTTCCATCTGAAATATTTGAAGCCTGGCCCAGACTCAATTTCCCTTTGGACTGTGTCCTCGGCACTTGCTGTCACTGCACTTTTCTTCAAGTTTTCATACGTCTACTGACCTTCAGCTCTGAAATACAAGCATTAGAGGGAGAAAGAGAAGGTATTTTCAGCAGCATCCTGAAGCATCTACCTCAAAATGGATGGCGTTGGATGGGCGTCAGCAGTTTTGCTTGCCTGCACTGGCACTTTGTTCAGTTTAGCTCAAAACGGCCTGGTAATCAATCCAATAAGCAATTCCTGTGACTGAAAGCTGTTCCAAAGGGATCCAAAGGTTTTTGGCAAGAATCACCTGGCATTAACTTATATGTAACTTAGAAATCTTTCCAGTGGAAAGCAGCTGCATCAGATCAAGTATAATAAAAGCCAGACTGGCGAAGAATGTCAAATAAGCAAAATTGGATAAAAAATTATAGATACATGTATAGATACAATTGGCAACGTGTGAAGTCTCCGTTGCACAAGTGGCACAAGCGCGCAAGATTCCCACTATGACTTTGCATTTTCCCAATATGATCCATATGGACTCCACCAACTCAGCCATCTGTGACATCCTTTGTCCCAACTCCGGCTCATTTCGGGGGAGCAGACAGTGAAATTTCGTGAAATTTCAAGTCCAACCATGCATCATAGACAATTACGCTTTAGATAAAGTAGGAGACTTAGATTGCACTTGAGCAACGGCCATTCTATCATTGGAAACCCCGATGACAAGACCATGGCAAGCCCCAAAGTCATCAGAGAGTGACCCCAACTTGAAGTCCATGAGACCTGCAAGTCTGAAGCCTCAACCTCTCTAACCTCTGGCGAAAATCCTGGCGCCCCATGGTTTGAAGCCGGTTGCAACATTGCTAATTGGCCATGCAGCCAGGTCACTGTCTCGCACTGTGGGCATAGGGAACTTAGGGGTGATGAGGTTGATGAGGTTGCAGATTTTGATTTTGGTTTTGCGTGAAGCTGGACAGATGAGACTTGAAATAGGGGCAGTTGAGTGAAGGGACCCAAGCCGATTCTATGATGCGAAATGCAATGAGGCAGTAAGTATATGCGGTGAATAATTGAAAGTTTGAAGATGGTTGTTTGATCATCGGGCATCCGGACAGGCAGTTCAACGTTGGCGTTCCAGAACAAAGCCAATGCCCTTTTGGAGCAGCAGAAGGATTTGAACCTTGGGCTAAGCGGCCTCACTGCGACGTCCCTGGAATGATGATGGATGATGGTTGCTAGCGGTAACCATCCAAAGAACACAAGATGGCCTGATTTCAAAGCCATTGAACATGTTCAACATGCACTGACTTCGATATCCATCATTCATCAATTAAAGTCTTGAATCTGTGTAGGCTGCCAGCGGCCCAACAAGATCGGAAAGGACTGGGATGAGATGAATTGAAACAGATGAGCGCAAGTGTGAACAGGTACCAAAAAAATGGAATCGTGATCAATCATATATATATATAATATTAATATATGTATATATATATATATATATGTATGCATATATTTATTCATTTGATATCATATCCGCATAGACACACATGTGTATATATATATATGTATAACATATATGTAGAGTGCATTTACAGTAGCATCATTTATTGTATGTCTAATATTTCTGCTGCGCCGAACAAACATCTGAGGCCATCCCTTCCTCCCGGAGTCAATCGAGAGGAGCACCTGCCCCTGACATGGCGACTGTTGCTATGGCTATGCAAAACCAATGGCACCCACACAATCCCCTAGAATATACATATTTATATACATATGATATTTAATATCCCAAATATGCTAACCAAAATAGAGAGAGATACTAAACCATAGGAAGGGGAATGGATTTTTGCATGCATATATATAATATACATGTACATCTATGTATATAATATATGATTATATATGCATTTAGTTTGATCTACCTGTACCTTGAGCGTGCTTTATGAAACATGTTTTTGGTTCGCAGTGGTCAGTAGTCCTTCCACCTTTTTGCGCCTGAGGAGTTCCTCAATGAGGTGGCCAAGCATACCATGTGCCTGGGCAGTGCTGTCAGCCCCGGATTCACCTGGACATGGCCTGACTATTTGATAGGTGACTATCAATAAGCATTATTAAATGGATTGATAAGCACTGACTGACTATGAATTGGTGGCTTACCTCCTCAAGCTATATGTGATAACTGTCCACTAGGGCACTCTTTTAATGACAAACTGGTGGATTTTTGGTGAGTTAACGTCCCAAAATAGCGAGAGCTGTCGGAATTGTGGCACATCCTAGGCGAGATGATTGGTCCTGTGCAGCGGGACCACCAAAGATGAACGATGAAGACCTACCGGGCCTGCGCCGAAAAACCCAAGGGCCGGGGGATGAGCATCCTAGGGGGCCTATAGGATCCTATAGCATCCTATAGGGCCATTTTTGCCACAGTTTCGGATGTATGTTTTAGGGGTGCATAGATGACACATTTTGAAATTCGTTGATCAACGTTTCAAACGCTGCGTTTGAAACCAAATGACACTCAGAGAAGGCGCACAGGTGCCCAAACCCGTGCAGCTGTTAAGGTTATGGTGCGAGTTTAGAGATCCGACCAAAGTTGTTGGTTCTGCCAGCGGCCCGGTGTGGTGTGCAACATCATGCGCATGATGGATAGTGTATTTGCATTGATATCCCCATGCAACAGCCTCATTCAAATACCCCATCAGATTTGAAAGTACAGATAAGTACAGTATTTCATTCAATATGGCCATGAAATTTACACATAAAATCACACGCATATAAGATCATATTATCAACATAATTACGCATGCAAATGAAATTCCATTGCTATCCCCATCAAAATCCGTGACTCAACTTTGACCAAGGCCCTGCCCATGTCCCGGGGGCGCTTTCAACAAGGTCACATGCTCTTTCCATGCATAGACTTGCATTTCAAAAAAAAAACATGCATTGTTTTGTGAAATGGGTCTATGCACTCAGTTGCAACTGGTTACATTCTCCAGAAGTCTCTTGTTGAAGAAGTATTGTAATTAATGGTTTTCCCTGCACTTGTTGCAAAAAGACCATAAACAAATTGAATCAGAAAAGCAAGAACATGGCAAGAATTCAAAGAGCAAGAGCCCCCTGCGGAAAGACCTTGCATCATGTCTTGAAGTTCATGCGTCCCCCTCTTGGCATTTGGATTCCGAAGGAATGTTTTTGTGATCCCAGGAATTGTCGAAAATGGTCCAACTGAAAATAGTAATCTCTTCCGGAGCCATTTTGCGGTTTGTCTCGGTTTAGTTATGGATCTAAATTTTCAGAGGTACCCCCGAAACTTCGGCAAGGCATGGAGAGACAGTGGAGGAAGTTTGCAGCCGCTTGGACAGCGTGTTCTGGCCATGGGAGATGGGGGTCTACTTGGTCTACTTCCACCTGTTGAGTGCACTTTGACTAAGCTACCATCATAGTGAACCTGGCAATGACATGTTTTCGCTTGCAACCATAGTTCTACAATGTTCGGGGAGGGTGCTGTCTCAGCTTCCTCACATTGGCATAAGACACTGGACCTGTGTTTCACTTTGCCCGGATGCCTAGGCCCAGTGTGGGCACAGTGGCCCAAGCCTGATGAGGATCGCCTCCAGATGTTGGGGATCATGCCCAGAGGAGGTGATGTGTCAATATCTATATATAATTCTATATATATATAGATAGATATATATATATACATATATCATATATATACATAAATATAGATGTTTGAAATCTTCATATTACTGTAACATGTGCAAACACAGACACACACAACACTGCACAACAAATTCATATCCATTGATATGGGATGATATCGCCTCATATTCATTCATAGTATCATGTATGCAACATGTGGGGTGCCACTGATGTGCTTTTTCTCGAGGAATATTCCATGCCGCCAGCTGTGCCAACTACCCAGACGTCGGGGCCTTCAACCCTCCCATGTCTCCAAATGTGCTCAGAGGTTTGTTCTGGCTCACTGGTATATAATTGTCCATCTCCACTCCGAAGTGACCCGGTTTATACTGGGAAAACAAAAACAGCAAAATCATTGGAAATCAATTAGACATCACCATTTAAGATCCAGCTGCAATCTTCCACATGCTGGGGAAAGCTGCGGCTTACAGTATCAAGGATGTAAGATACTTTGCCTTTTGCAGGTATGGGTCAAGGTTGTATATAGATATCATATTGTCAGGTGATGTCAGGTGGAACATCTGGGTTCCATACCACACCCATCTCGGTCACCAAGGCCAAGCGCAGGGTCAGCAGGGTCTGAAGCTGAGATTGGTGGAAAGGGAAGGTCCCGGGTTGTCATTGTGAGTCAGCAGACGGCTCTCAGATGTTGCTTTCAAATTGGACATATGCAGAATTTTTGGCTTGGCCGGGGGCCAATTGTTGACCCATCACCATAATGATGGGTGTGGAGATGTGTGGAGCCTATCATGGCGATAGACGAAGACATGCCAAGACTCGAGTCGCCCCCCTTCGAAGTCACCAAGGAACAACACCCCTGGCGACTCGCAACCTTTATCCTTCAACGCCTTGGGTTTCCTGTCATGGATTGAGATGGCCGCATCGATCGGGTGCAAGATTCTTGGTATTCTATTCCCAAATGGCTGGATCCTGATATTTGGAATTATTTGGATATATTTGGTACAACTCGGTTGATAAGAATCGGTCTTGTTTTCAAGATTGACCACGCACGGATGACACATTTCTGGACCGACTGCAGCCAAAATCAAGGATTTCAGCCACGTACTCATAAGATGAGCACGTTCCAGCATCATGTTCAAGTTCCAACCTGCAGATGCTGATTGGCTCAACGCGAAGGCGCGAAAAGACGTGAAAATTTCGGCGAGTCGCTCTCGCGAGCCATGGGATGTTCAGCGAGCCACGCCGATTGTGGAGATCGGTCCGATCGGAGTTCCAGAGACTCCGGTGTGCAGAGCTTGGAGGCTGGGATTTAACCTAGCTGCTATCTGCTAGGGACGGAAGCCATGGCCAATTTTGGATATGTTTTGATGATTTATCCATCAAAATGGTGATTTTCCACAGGCATGTGAAATTACCAGAGGGTAACCTTCTGTAATGACCCAGGAACATACCTAGTCTTTCAATGTCTTTCATATCCTCAGGGTGTATGGCAATGACTTATTGTTGGCATATGTTGGCACGTTGCGCCGGTCCACTGGTATACATGATGGATGATGATGAGGATGAGGAGGAGAATGATGGTGATGGTGATGGTGTCGTGCAAGGTAAGCATTGTTTCGCTGCTCTTGATGGAGCCCTCAGTACAGAGACTGATGAAAAACATAAACCCGGCAAACATGGTTGTTGGGGGATGATCAAATCGGTGGTACTTCCGGTGGTGTGAAGGTAACCTCTGGCAATCAAATATTGCAGTCGACAATTCCAGTCCACACGTCTGAATGATTTACATGTCATGCCATTGTCAGATTCGAAGAGGACACGGCAAGACTCGATGGTTAAGAGAAACACCTTTTTTCTCAATTTTGCTTGTTGAATTCGTGCTGTTCGTGATTTAGCCTCATGTTTCTTGGTTGAATACCGTTGAATACATTTGATTTTTTTTTGTTGATGATTTTCGTGGTTTTGTTGATTATAAGATATTACAAGTCAAAGTTTGGTTGGTTGAATTGTTGAACTGTTGACTTTCTTTGGCTGGTTCTATTGGTTCCATGTCCCTTCTGGTGAGTTCTCCGTGCGCTGCAACGGGAGGAGCTCCAGAAATTTCTTCGCGATGTCCAAGCGTGTCCTGTCCTCCTCCAGGCCTGGTCGAGGGGATGAACCATTGAAGAATGACCATAATCTTACTGGTGCTAAACGTAGGGAATGGGGGAATGACCTATAACAACCATTCAGAATCATCCCATTAATGGTGCTAAACGTAGGGAATTAGTAGAGAATTAGTAGGGAATGGGGGAATGGAATGACAAACTTAATGGTTAGTATAGGTCAGCAACCGTCAAAACCTATTATTATCCATTTTAGTGGGATGAACATCCATTTACCAGCTATTTTGATGTTCACTAGGTACCAGGGTTTTGACTCATAGCCATATGGGTTTGTCTGAAAATAGGGTATATCCATGTATATCCTCAAGTATAGCCATTTGATATGGATGATCATGAACCATTCAGGCAACCCGATTTGGGGGTTTCCATACATGGGTGTACCCCTAGCAAGAATGGATGATTTAGGAAACCACCATATAGGTGGTTTAAGTGGGTAATCTAAATACCTAAAAAAAGCCGTGAGACTAAACCATACAGTAAACCCAATAATGATAATGATGATAATGCGGCAAAGCTAAACCTAGTATAATAAGATAGTAGAAAGTTTAGTTCTGACTATATCTTATCATTCTTATAATTTAGGTTGTAATTTAGTGAACCATGGAAAACCTCATAATGAACCATCGCGACAACAGTATCCATCCATGAGGGGGTGGTCTTCCCCAAATAAAGATTTAATCAATGATAAACCTGATTCAGGATGGTTTATTATTGAGTTTACCTCATTAGTCATTGGTCCCATTATTAAATCCTGACCATCATGACTTGTGGGGATACCCGAAAAAAGGGTCATGTCTGACTATGAAAACCAACATTCCCATTCTTCAGAAATTGATGGGGTATTTGTCTTGGACTAACATTCGTACAAACCAATTATTGGCGATGCCAGGAGATTTGATTTCCCATATTTTTGGGTGGATATCAATCTGCGAATGTCCCTAGCTGGTTTGATGTTCAAACTAAGGCACCAATAAGGTTTTGACCCATGGGAAGATAGATTATAGAGACATAATCAAGCATGGCAAAGCCCATGATGAACAATATCCCGTTTTACCAGACTGCGGGGCTGTCAGAAGGTAACAAAGCAAGAACGATGGGATGACCATCGCAAGTAGTAATTATCTGGATATTGTCCATGCTTGAAAGTGATTGCCCACCAAGTTACAATTTGTATGCGTATACTACGAGCATATACATATATATTTATATTATATATATATATGTGTGTGTGTGCGCCCATACATGTTAGGTCGGCACCTCGCTCCCGACGCCGAGTTTTGACTCGCTTGAGATCCGGAAACAGTCTCGCTCCCGACGCCGTTTTCACTGCGATCATGACAACGACAACAACAACAACAACAACAACAACAACAACAACAGCACGCGTCGATGCAGTGAGCAAGTAAATGGAGCTGGGTAGCGGGTGAACGTCCAATCCGTGTGCAATGTGTCCGTTACTACACCCACCCCACCCCACCCTATGGGAAGTTTTAAAAGTGACTCGCCCCGGACGCCGAAACCTGCTGTTGGTGTTGGAAGTGGGTCGGTAACCTACCTGTTAAGCATCCCATTCCACAGCAAGTTGCCTTCCAAGATGTCCAGCCACAGCAAATGAATTCAATACCGTCAATACGTCAAGACCCTTCAACGGTTGAATGGTTTCTATGGCACTATGGTGGACCCAAAGAGTCCCATTTTCAAGGGGATCTTAGAGCAACCAAATTAATTACCAAGGTTTCCATTCTGATCGTGTCACCTGTGAGCATGTCCTTCTTCCATGTTTCTTGTCAGCTTGCCCTTCCTTAAACAGGGTTGCTCCAACCTACAGGCATCTATAGGCTAAATGATTTCCACAAGGGAGGACATTGCTGGGACTCCTTGTGCAGGCCAAGGTTGAAAGAAAACGGAAACAGTCCTTCGGCGAACACTTCATGGAAGAGGACCCGGTTCTTCCTCCGGACGCCGCTTGGATTTGTTCAGAGATTTTGGTATATTTTCGATTGGTTGATTTATGTGGTCTTCCGCTTTTGAGGGAATCTACTTGAAATAGAACATGTATCTGGATGAACTAAAGCAATCCCTCTGCGACAGTGGGATTATGATTATACTCGTAGGAGTAACTATTAAAATCGATTAAGTGTTTCGTGTATCAGTCTACTAACGTCTTATTTGTCCAGAGTTTTTTGGGGGGGTGCTGTTTGGAGCACATCCAAATCATCCAAGGTCAAAGAAGTGATCATTCGCAGCACATCCAAATCATCCAAGGTCAAAGAAGTGATCATTCCAATCTGATAGCCAGGGAGCACTGATACACGGTCTCGGGCCTACCTGGCCCGCCCCGTGACAGCAGATTGCTTTTTATGTACCACGTGTCTTAGCTAGACTCCTTTGCAAACCTGAGAAGTAGCTGCATGTGTGAAGACAGAACAGAATCCCACTTGAAACTTGAAACCTTCAAATCTCAGGGCAGCAAGGCAATGGCAACCGAGTAATCATTTGAAATATGTTGTTGCCGGGTGAAAATGCGAGGTGCATGGATCGAATGAGTCTTTTCAACCTGCACGTTCACGATGTTGGACCCTCGACACCTGCACCGCTTTGCACCTAGCATCACCCGGTTTATGAGTTTCATTTGAATTTAGCTCCATTTAGGATGTTGTCAATTAGGTTTGCTTCCGAAAGATGCCAAGTGAGGTGGTTCCTCCTAGCACATGATGAAGTAGTTTCATGTGTCAGACCCATGTCGCAGCCCAGGGGCTTACACACAGATTATATAATGGTAGTTGATTCAGCACTGCTTGGGAGCAAACCTTGTTGAAGCAGTGAATCCGTTCGCGCAGCAAAACACGAGAAGTGGGGCTATATCTGCCAAATGTATGTATGAGGTTTCTGTGGGATGTCAAGAAGCTTTGCCTTTCCGACATGTGCAGCTTCTGCGGGTGTGCCCCATCACCCAAGGCACAACATGCCACCCCCCGGTCTGATGTTGTACAGGAACACCCAACTCGGAAAGGCAAGGCATGGCAAGGCCCCCAGAACTCTTGTCTTATTTTGATTCATTGCATCTGGCTGTCGTTCAAAATTCGGCTCCACTTTTCTTGCAAGCTCTGTCTGTCACTCCCCGGGCATCAGCTGACAACCAGCAGCCAGCTTGGGCGCTAAAATGTTGTCTGCAGGCCGTAAGCTCTGAAGGTTGCCACCGTCACAACCCAGATTAGAAAGATTGCATACAACCGTAGTTTTTAGCAACTTGGTGCAACTACTGTGCTCGAGGTGCTACGAAGCATGCAAATTGCACTAGTTCTTGCAAAGCGGTCCGGTAGGGCTGCTAGAAGTGGTTGAAGGTCAAATTTGCAGGAACCCCCGAACATGCCTAACCTGTTTGACGGTAAAAACCAGGCGTTCCCGTAAATTTCCCTTCACACATTCCATTGAATGGTATGGTACATTGTGACCAAAAAAAAAGTTTCTTGGCATTGTTGGTGGCTCCTTTGCTTGCAGATGGCTGAACAGCCTGGGGTCGCGATTTTATCTCCGCTGCGAAATCGCGCGGGCTTCTGACGGACTGGGAACTGTCCCATTGGTAGAAAGTGAAGGCGCTAATCATTGACGTTGTGGAAGTCATCATTTCTGGCGCTTGCCGCATCATGTGCGGAAACCATTTCCAGGTTAACCTCCCCTGAAATGCTTGATTGCCATATATTGCCACTTTATTTACTAGGTAACCAGGTTCAAATTCAAACAGTTGCAGCTGTATGCTTCCAATGTTAAATGTTTGAAACATGTTCACCAAATTTGTTTTTTGTTCCCATAACTTTGGATTTAAAGGCCCGAATTCAGGAAAATAGATTGAGGCGTGCATCTCATTGCATCAGTCAAGAGGAGGTGCTGTAGCAGATGGTGGGTTTTATTTGTCCAGCCATTGAATTAGGTGGAAGGTTTTTTTCTTGTTGTTTACTGTCTTTCCCGGTTTAAACTGTTTCTTGCGCCCCTTTTTCTCATACAGTAGATGCCAGCAAAAGTCGGAAGAAACACATGTTACAAACTGCATTCTTGGCATTCTGTTGAAAATAACATTCTGAGATCAGGTTGTAAGAGCATGTTTCCTGAATGGTCGCTCCCAGCCCCAGAGATTTGTCTCCAACACCCCCGTTCAAGTACTCTCTGGTAACCAAACATGTCAATGGAAAAACACTGTCTATAACAGATGATTTTCCCATAAAAATCTCCATTTATATATATCTCGGTGATTTTCATTGCGATGTTGCGCATCAGGGACAGTTTCATGCTGTCTGTCGCCACCACGACTGAGTCACCGCCCATTAAGTCACCGGCACCACGGAAAACGCAACGCAGGTCTCGAAGATTTGCTGTGAACTAAGTTGGCACTAAGTGCAAATTGGTTAATTTTGGTTAATATGGGTTAATATGGGTTATTGGTTGATATTGGCAATATTTGTCCTTTGCGGAGATTTCACCATGTCAGCATGGTTTTGATTGTCTTGACTCAGCAGAGAGGCCACAAGCTTATTTTTTGTTCGGTGCAAGTAGATCTTGCACAATGCTTGACAGTGTTTCACGTAGGATGGGCCCCACCTGGAATCGCATGGCTCAAGTCAGAATACGACAACTAGGGGAGGCCCATTCCCTATAGTGATTTCTTCAGTTTCAGGAAAGTGTTATCGCGCACGGTTCCCCTCAGGATCCTCAGGCTTGGGGTTGTTGGTGCGCTCGTTGCGGTGTCCACTGGGCCCTGAGGTCAATGTATATCATACTTGGATCAAACCAGTTGATCAAGGAGGATGGTCACTTCTCACGTGTCAGCTGTTTTTTTCCAGCAATTCGCTCAGGGCAAGGTGGGGATTCCAGCACATTGTTGACTGCTGGGTAGTGGATTTTGTACAGTTCCATTGCATGGCGGTCTAGATAAATCTATTTGGAAGTCATTTCTGCTGGTGGAGAAAAGGCCTTGTACGGCGCAGGTTTCTAAGTAAGGTCAACTGCGGATGAATCACCGTTGATTAATTAATTAATCACGCAGTTGCCCCCCAAAACAGTGACAATTGGCTGCTAAAACGGTACCTGAACAGCATGGGCCCGCTGTCCATGGGTAGGTTTTTTCTTCTTCAGTGGCAGCCCCCTACCCTGTTGGCCATGCTTTTCGACTGAAGTTGTGCATGTGATCACAGCTCTATCCATGGCACCACCCTGAAGCTGGGTCGGGCGGTATGGGTGTGCTTGAATGGGCACGCCGCCCCTCGTAGCCATGTTTATGGTGTATAAATGATTATTTTTTGAATTTACCGGTGCTCATGTTTGGACAAACCCACAAGATACCAGGGCAGAGTTGATTTTATCTCATTCTTCCATTTTTGCGCCGGCATCTCCACCGAGAAGTGCTTCTGAAAATTCCCTTGGTTGATCAATATATGGGCACCATTTCCGATAGCAACAACAGTGTTTTTATGTGTTTATCACTTTTTGGTGATTACCTAGGGTTCATTTATCTGTGATAGTTCCGGGATTTCTGGTTCATGAATTTCCCAATACAGGGTTCTGTAGTACCACTGAATCTACCATGGTACCGTGCTGAGGGGGTGCTATGAAGGGTGCCATGGCCAATTCTCCGCTGGCCGGGGGCATGTGCCCTGTCAACGTGGAACTTGCTGGAGAGATGGAAAGGTCCAAATGAACCAAAGGAATGGGTGTGTTTGAGAATGGCAGATGGGGCCCCTAAGTTATAGTTAATGGGGAATGGGAGGATAGAGAAGACCCGGATTTTGGGGTACATAGGCTGTCTTCAGACAGACCTGAATCCTGCCAGAGAATGATTCGCCAGTACACGGTCAACCTTCCTTTGATTCCCTCCGTTCGTGTGACTCGCGTCTCTTCCACCCACCTGCCTCTCTCACCCTCGTGCCTCGGATTCGAATCGTGAGTGACACGAGGTAACGAGAGACACGAACGATGAGAGGATAAGAGACGCGCCTCGCTCCGCTCGTAACGTAATGAGGAGGGACGTAGGACCCGAGAGGAGCGTGAGCGAGTGTGACGAAGGAAGGGGCGAGATGAGTGGTGAGAGGAAGGGGTAAGAAGAGAGCGGTAATGAGATGAGACGCGTCACGTAACGAGAGACATGGAAGCAGACAACCAAGGAACCGTAATGAAATGGCTGGGGCTGAAGTTGACTCAGAGATACGGTTATTGTCACTTAAAAGAAATGGAAAAGATATTGAATGGAGTGGATAATTATTCTATTCCCTTTCCTACAGTTATATCTCTTCATCTTAATTTCTTTGATCTTCTCCATGTCTTACACTTCTTTAATGTCGGTCCACTCATTACTTCTTCTTAGAGGATTGAATTCATATCTGATGTACAAAGGGAACTGGAAAGATATTAATAATTACATATTTCTTTCATCAAAGCCTTTAAGGAATTGACAGCTATATCTTAGATCTTATTATTTTATTATTTTACAGATAGCAATTAATGGTCAATATCCTGCATACCGTGAGGAACAGCCAAGGACTGGAGAGCCTACGGTAGGAACTGGATGACAGAGGTTACCGTTGGATTCTGTTTGTGAGTCACTCGTCAGGTTCCATTCCGTCTCTTGGCTCGTGTGCTTCCCTCGCCCTACCCTTCACTTCGTTCAGTGAGACGCGAGTGTAAGGAGCGATGAAGGAGGGATACAGCTCAACCCACGGACCACAGTGACTCGGAATAACTTCTGGATGTAATCACTAGTCAAGGAATGAAATGCTATTATTAATGTCTTACCTTCATCTTTTCCACGGTCTTTCAATCCAATATTCTGTAGTCAACCGTCTCTCTAAGGTTCGGTTACTGTCAGGCCTCACGGCTTACGATTCCCTCCTTCACGTTCCATCGGCCGTCTCACTTCACTACGCTCGTCGGTCTCTCGCTCCTTACGTCACTCAATCCCTTCTCACTACGCTTCGCTCACCGTCCTCTGTCTCTAGGAGTTAATCTGTTGGGTCACAATGGTAACAGCCAGGATGGGAGAATGAAAGTCCTCACCCCGTTCGACTCGCGTGCTCGGTTTCTCGTCTCACTACGTTCATCTCGTCACCTCACTTACTCGTCTCACTGTCACTTCCTTAGCCTCACGGTTAGACTCAGATCATGAGGGTAAAGGAGTGAATCCTGCACTTTTCTGAGGTTTCACGTTTTTTTTCGCCCAGGTTTCATATTCTAAAGTTCCCAACCTGCAACTGGAATGGCTCAGCATGTTCTCTTGGACAAGCAGCATTTGTAGAGACTTGGGAGATTCAACTTTTCGGCCCAGTCATGATGGTTTCCAGGTACCATGCTGCTGGAGAGCCATACTCTGCGGACTATGGATGCTTAAAGGAGAGCAAGTTGTGTTGCGTTGCACAACTATACTGAATGTTTGAAAGCATTGCCACTTGGGGGTTTCAAACCTACCGTGTTGACTTTCTGATGATGACTTACAGTACTTGACTATTGGTGTGGTGGCTGGTTCTTGGGGTGTAAGAAGCCTGGTGAGTCGCTCTTGACTTCTTGAGGCCCGACAAGATCGACAAGTATGTAGGGCGTGAACTGTTGGAAATTGCCATCATCGCATGCTTCAAGCCCATCAGACCATCCTATGAGAATTGGCTTCAAAGATGTTCAAACAGGCTTTAAGACGACTTGATAATTCCCATCCCCCTAGTATGAAACACCCCCAGAAACCATGGTTTAGTGAGTTTAGTGGAGGATTTACCCATATTTGGGACCATTTATCTCCATTTATGAATATTGAACATCCCATCAATGGTCCCAAAGATGGGTCAATCCCCCACTAAACTCACCATGCTTTCTGGGGGGGGTGCTCAGCCGCCCAGGGCTTCAAGATGTCCAGTGGCCCCATGGGTGGCATGATGCCAGGCTGGGCCGGTTTTTTGTAACCCCCAGGATGGCATAGATGACATTTCCCACATACTTTCAATATGATTTCTAAAATTCTTCTAGATATCCAACCTGTCTACATTTGTCTACCCTGCCTTTTTGTGACACATTCACTAGTTGGTCGTTTTAAATCTTTTGATTTTCAACTGGTCAACCCATATTAAGGGATGGTGGGTGGGGGTTCAGATGGTGCAACATCCAGTTCCAAGTGATTGCCTGCAGTGGGTCCAGCCACGACATGGCGAGCAGATTGCAGGCAAAAGATGGTGGAACATGCCCGATCATACAGAGGTTGGGAGCCGGAACCTGCAAACTTTCTGGTAGCTCCTGGTGCCAAAGTGTAGCGACAGCAACGTACTGGTGTTGCTGGTTTCATTTTTTCCATTGTCCATCCTTGTTGTGATGATGATCCCCAGTTGACTTTCATATCTTTCTAAGGGTCAAACCATGTTGAGACGACGACCCACCGTTCAGAACTGTACCTCAGCACGGCCGTACGGCCGCTGCAGTTCGCTGTGGCCACGCCCTGCCCCTGCATGCTGGGCGCCTACAGCGATTTGCAGCCAAAAGTTCACGAGAAGATGGCTGAGGCGTCGGCAAGCCGTGGATCATGTGACCCATAGGATGACCATGAGGGTAGCCACTGAATGAGTTTCAAAAAGAGGGAAATCATGGGAAATTCCCCATTTCTACATGGCTGTCCCATTAGGACATATGAAAACCTTCATTTAGAAGGGAAATGTTGAGCCAGGGTTTCAGAGAGGCCACTTAACTCTTAATATAGGGATGAGATGATATTCATGGACTCGGCATCGGTGTCACTTCACTGCAAGGCCTTGGCTGCTGAAAGGGGGCAGCCAGGGGATGAATGGAGCCACTCAATTGATGACCGCCACAGACTGAGGGGTGCTGATGCATTGTGAAATCTGCTTGGTTGCTTCATGTTACCCTCTGGCAATTCAACATAGCTATGGAGAACATCACATCTATAGGTGCATCATCTATCAATGGGCCATTTTCTATAGCTATGTTAAGCTACTGAAGGGTATTCATTATTCAACCTACGCCTGTGTCCATCCTCGTTCCTCAATATGATCCCGAGGCTATAGCCTTGGCATTCCCAAAGTCCCGGAATGGCAGACGTTGCTTGGCTGATGCGGTGACCCTGACTGATGATGATCCTGTGTTATAACTTTGAGAAAATGATAGTCATATTTATCAATAATAGAGTGGCATGATGTTGGGTTGTGTAGTCTACCCTCCGGTCATCAAACATGACGTGCTGGAAAATCCACCATTGATACACAATTTTCACATTTAAATGCCCATTTACAAGGGATTTCCCATTGCCCTGTTTGCGGCGCCTAGGACCAGCTTGCGACTGAACAACATGAGTTTGGTGCTCGGTGGGACTACATGCACCAATGGACCAGTGCAGACAGCTAAAAATGACATTGGTGAACCCATGAAACCCAAGATGAACCCCCAAAAGATTCTCTCATTATCTCTCATTGCTGATTTTCCACATGGACTTTGCGTGACCAGAGGAACATGTAGGGAAATAATCGACCAGGTGCCTCGAGGCTGCAGTGCTTGCAGTGTGAATATGGTTGTGTCATGTTGTGTCTAATTGCGTCTCATGATTGAACTGATTTCCCCAAAATTGTTGATCTACCCGTAAAGTCGGTGAATCATTGAAAAATCCAGAGGTTGGGCGCTGCCTTAGGTTCATTCAATTTGAGTATCTCTATGCTGTTTGAAAGCGCGCAACCCACAACATCGAGGATAGCGGGAGTTTCTTCCCTATCGCCTTGGCTGCTCAGTTGTCCCCAGGCTTTGTGGTAGTACTGCTAGCAGCACTTGTCCCTTGGAGAGAAAGCATTGACTGGAGGAATCCGGCTGGAGGATTTTCAGATCTTGAGAAAGTTGATTGTGATTTTAACATATTTTGACATAGATGTAAAAATATGATACATATATATATATATACACACATGTATTCTGCGAAATCATGTGATATTAGCACATGGTCTACATAGACAGATAGACGACATAAAGTTTGCCTAATTTTTGGTTTCCTTTTGCAGCTGACCTAGTTGAAAGTGCGCAGGGCAAAAAGGCCAGCAAAGGGAAATAATAGCTATGAGGCACAAGGAGGCTGATAGTTCCGAGACTGCCGGAAAGTGAGGTGGCAGCTCACTCTTTTGGTACCCACTGTGCAACCCAAATCTTCAAATGATGCCTACAGATGGACCAAACTTCTTTGGAAGCATATCCATCCAGTATCCAGAAAAATCCAATACCCGTCCAGGTCCATTGAAGAACCATCAACATCTATCAAAATCCATGTGTCTTTGCTGTTTTTTGGTTGGCCCCCAGAAAGTCATCTTTGATACATGTTGACCCTTCATTTCCCTTGAAACGGCGCCCCAACCCCAGGGTTGCAGCTCAACTCTGGGAACTTCGTTTGGGGCCCCAGTGAAGTGTTATTCCACTTGCTGTCATTTGACTCCAAGTACTCGTATATATTTGAAAAGATAGATTCAGTTTACATTAGCTTATGTATTTGTTTTTAAAAGTAATGCAGTACCTGTTTTTTGTTGAGAATCTTACTGTAATAAAACAAGCAGCTGTTCATGCGTTTCCCATCTTCATCGCCCAGTTGTCGGGCACCAGTGCCACTCCAGGCAGACAGATGGCACCGCACGAGTTCAGCGTTCCCTGGGGCTGAGAAGCTTTCTGTAGCACCTGCAGCAGGTTCCGCTGAAACAGCTGAATGACTCTCTGGGGCCCAACGAGAAAGGCACACAATCACCATGATTTGTTGGGTATATGAGTATATGGGTATGTGTATATGATTTATATCATTTTATATCTATGTTTGACGCAAAATACATAGATGTTCGTCTTGAGACACTATGGTCACACTCGCGACTTTGCCGTTGAGAGGAACAAGTATATCCACTAAGGTAAGCCTTTCCAATCTCCGCCGTCCATGAATTTTCTCATAGGGTGGTTGCTACTCAGCGGCTTGGCAATGCCGTCAGAAGACAAGAAATTGTCCTTGAGCACAATTCTTCTCTTGGATGACATCATATTCTGGGTTTCCAACATCCGGAGTTTCAGGTCAAACTGCCATTGTTCTTAGTATTTCTTAGTTATATAACATCATACTGATATACTGGCACGTTTTTGTTGGTTGAAAACCGTAGATGGTTGGGATGTCTTGGGCCCTTGGGGTGCTAGTTCAAGGCCGGAATTCCCATGCTCCAGCCTTGCAGCTGCAGAAAAGGAAGTGGGAAGCTGGTGGAAGGGACCTGTCACAACTTGGAAAGTTAACAGTCCCAGAATCGAATGAGACATTTTATGATTGATCCATGGTGAGAGCCCTAGATTTTGGAGTAAAAACCCATGACATCGGCTTTCACATGTTTTCACTTTAACCAATCGAATGTGGTAAACCCAGCAATAAACCACTCAAAATCCACCACATCATTGGCATAGCTGGAAAGTATTGATTCTATCGATGTCTCGGATGTCTTGGAACCGAAGTGAAGCCGGCGATGAATATTCTTATAGGTCCACCTTTCCATGGCTGCAGGGTTCAATATCCCACTATATCCCACTTTTTGTTGGGAGACACAGACACAAACGCAACACGGAAAATGCATAAAAACGGCCATGAATCATGAATCATGCGTATTGTCTTAATTGCCAGAAGATTGGCATGAGCCAATGCCCCCCAGACTTCATTTGCCAATTCCACCGTGAACATAGATTAACAACACAGGTGGTAAATCTATGTCAATATTGATTGTAATTTGGCTACATTTGGCTGGTATTTTCAAATGTCTGCTTATTTTCAAACCGACATGGTATGATGATCTAGCAAATTGAAGAAGCCACCTCCGACCCCGTGGTTTCCTCCGACCCCGTGGTTTTCTTTGGGGGATTTTCTGGGCCTTTCTGAGGCAGTGAGGAGTGTGACGTGGCGCTTATAGGTGCGAATCTAGCAACCTGGGTGGTATTGGCAGAAATGGGTGGTATCAAACCTGCAAAATTGGAAGTTGATGGCACTGGGTTTGGCACATTACACTCTGTTTCAATGCAGAAAGTGTTACTGCCAGACTGCCACACATTTATGCTCATTTGATTGCATGCGCATCAGACATGAACTCACAGAAATTTTGTCGTCTCACCAAAGTCCCATCGTAGATCACCTTCCAAAACTGGCACCGCGAAACCGAAACTGGTGGTATCTGGTTGTCAGGTAGGCAGTATCAAGGTGCATCAGGTAACATCAAGTGACTATTAAAGTGGCGCCAACTACGTGTCCAGCTGGTTGTTTGAGAGCATTCAATGGTAGGAAAAGGACTCTTTTTCAATAACCTGCAGGCCTGCCCAGTCCTACCAGTCTGGCTGCCATGCTTTAAATCTGTTTGAGGAAAAAATGGTTGGGTGCATGCTTCTTCGTGAACCAGCATTTCTTTGCATATATACTGGTGTCAGGCTTTTTGTGTCTTATTGTTGCTGAAGTCGTGTCACGTTTTTTTCCGTTTTTGTTTATCCAGAAATAAGAATTGAGTTCCAGAAATTCAAGACTTGAAACAACAGGCTTTCAAACGTGGACCTTGAGAAATTATTTGTGCGCGTGGAAAGAGCATGAAAACACCATTCGTTCGACAGCTGTTTGACGGCGAGGAAGTCAAAACATAAAGGATCAGTTGTATACCTGGCTTGAAGCATATTGGAAGAGCGAATGGCTGTTGGCACGGGAGATGACTTTTGCACAGTTTTCATCACTACCTTTTGGAAAATCATAAGCATGCCAGTGCCATCATTCACTTGGTTTCGTTGTCACCTTACGTGTGCATTTCAGCCAGGTTGGGCCAGTTTTTTTTGGGACACTCCTTGCGGATATTTCGCTTTATGTCTTCAGGCGCTTTTCGGGCATGCAAATGTCGTGGAATTGCCTTCTGCGCAGGGCGAGCTGCATGGACAAGTTGGCATTCCCGTTCTGACTCTTCATGGGAAGACTAAGGTTACATAAAGATACAATGGTTTGAGAATCAACAGCCTCAACATGGCTACTGTAGATGAAATTAGATGAACACTACAACAAAATGAAATGGTATCAATACACATATCATATATATATATATATAATTATGTAACTATATCCATGATACATTTATTCACGTTCAGGCCTTTCACAAGGGTACTATAGAATATGACCCGCCTCCTTTCCAGATCTTCAGCGCGTTTTCACTTAACTCGGTGCTGTTTCGGCATGGTGAGTTTTTGAAGGGCCGCCACTGGCCGCCTTTTCACAACCTTTTCCCTTGATCTGGAGAGCACCATGCGACCTTGGAGGTCTCTGAAGTGGATGATGGCTTGGATGGAAGGTGTCAGGCAGGAAGTCATTGGACGTTATTGGACCAATGCCTTGGAGCCATGTTTCGTTAAAATATATTGGATTCATGGATTTATACAATAAATGTTAATCAATCATGGTTGCCATGTTTTGCCATGAAATCTGTGAATAGTGACGAATGTGGAAGGTAATCACCCTTCGACCGCGCCTGGTGCTGACGAACTCTTCAGCCGCAGACCTGGAATTGCCTGGTGTCTCAAGTGGGATGGAGCTGGGATTGAGGTTGTAGGGCCAAGCTGCTGCGAGACTTGGGATAAATATGGATGGAGCCGCCACTGCATGCTGTTTGGCATGATGTCATTGTTGTGGTCATGATTGGTCATGCCTGTTGATGATATGAGTCCCACAACCTTCTTTGCCGGCAGCCCGGTTCCAACATATGCAGAAATTCCCAGTGCCAACCAGCTCACCAGTATGCACTGAATGTAGTATATACTACCCTACCAGGACAATCACCCCTTGACATCCCCATTTTCACTTGACACACTCAGGGTTTGCTGAGATGCTGATTGAAGGATTTGAAAGTCCAAAAATCTAACAGCTGCCTCCAGGCAGCATTCCCCCCGTTTTTTGCTACACCAGGTTGCTGCAAGAAGGGCGGCTATTGCGTTTGGCCAGTGGTCAATCCATTGAGGCCAGAACTTGCGGTTTACAAGGTCCCCCCTACTGCAGCTAAGTCGGTTTACCTTTATGATTATGGTATGATGGGTGTGTGTGGGGGTTATAAATCAACTTATAACCTGGCGGGCGCCACATGGTTGTGATATTGTTGTGATGTGTTGTTATTGTATATAAGTGTAAAGTAACAGCAAGGGAACATGTTTATCATTGAACTAAATGGGTCATCAAGTGCCATAATATACAAGTAGCATAAAGTGGCCAACTCTTAAGTTGCCAGATATAATTCTGTTTATTGAATTATGTTTATACATATATATATATACCACTTTGTATGTACTTATATATACTGTACGTGTATATTAAAGTTTATACCGGTACATGTGGAGGGAAGTTCATGGAAACTTGAGGTGGGGCGCAGGATGGAAGGATCCAACCATGTTTCTGTCTACATCGCAGTGGCATCGCCATTCTTTCCCGTCGTAGGCACACTGGCGCCCCACAGGAGACCTAGAATCAGGGCTTGGTTCTTAGTGTCAGCTGAAGGCTTGTCATTTTAAACATCAGGGAGCCAGTCCATTCTGCGATCTGATTTTGCATCCAACTGCTTGTTTCTGGATTTGCCTCATTGATCAGCAAGTGACTTCACATGTCCCAGCACGGCCCTGTTGTGCTTGCAGGTTTATGCATTGAAGTGCATCAGAAAAGTGTCAGAAAACTAACAGTGCACAGAAAGTTATGGCCGAAGTGAGCAGGACCTTTGGTGGCTCCTGGTGCTTGGTCTTTCTTGAGATGTATTCAGAAAATCTCAGAAATGGGTTTGAAAATAGGGTACCCCAAAATTTGATGGTTGATCAGTTTTCCTAATAAGATCACCCCTCGTCAGACACACCATAGAAATCAATGTTTATGTATATATATGTATATAATATTGTTGATTACATCGCAGCGTGTGTCCAATTGTCGTAGCATGGCCATGTTGCACCCACGGTCACTAAATAAGGTCCGGTGCAACACTTCGATTCCGTCCCTTGCCTTCCGAGGCATAGGGAAATGGATGCGGTACTGCTGGGAAGCAAATGGCGCAATATCACAATAGCCCTGCAGCTGTGACATGCATCGCAAAATAGAATAGAAACTGTTGATCTTTGGGTTGTTTTTGCCTGTGTTTGCTTGTTGTTGGCCAGTCTAATCACTAAACCAATATTGTAGTGTGATGTCGGCGTAGGGGCTCAAACCAAGTGAAGGTTCAATTGTCCATCAGTTGTGGGTTGTGGGGGCGACTTTTGGGTTTTGCAGGGTATGGTGTAAGTAGTCTATCATGCTACGGATCTACTGTGTGACATGGCACTTGATTTGGGCCTGGGTATTCATATATAATCATAGCATAGCTTATCGTCGGCTACTGCAGGAAACTGGACTGCGCCACGGGGAATCATTGAAACGTGAACAATCTTAAACACGGCTTGAGACTGTTGTACTCGTGTGTCAATAAGGTCAAAGATTGTCAAGTAAAAAAACATGGCAAACACATTTTCTCAACTGGCCACAACTTGCCCTCAATTCATTGATTAGGTGGCCTCAGGAACCACATGGTACAGCGCAGCAAGCAATGCCAGCGCGAATGAGAAAAGACACATTTTTGACAAGTGTCTTCCAAATTCAGAAACCCATAGTCCGTTGAGTCCATTGAGATCTCACTTTAGGTCCACAAATTCTGATAGTTTTGCACAGATGCCGTAGTTATCCAGTCAGGGCGCCACAGCCCAGGGATCACTTGGTCCATGGTCTGGCCTCATTCCCTGCAGCGACTCGTGGGCTGGAACGTGTGGAGACCCAAGGGGTGGTGGGTGGTGTAGATATGGATAGATATGGATTTATTATGTTCGATTTTAACCATCCATTTGTATTTATCGACTGTTATTATTTATTGTGGATTTGTATATTCATACTGACTCGCAGCTGGTGGACCCCATTATCAGCCAAGATTCGTCCTCCTTAATGGGGTGCAACCTTTCTGCAGGTGCTGTGTTTCATTCTAATTCGCCCACCTCTAAGGGATTCCGCCACCGGCCTGGCTGAAAAGCTTGCTCGCTGTTCCAAAGCCCATAGCAGGACCTTGATAGCAGTACAAAAACCTCGTTTCCACACTCTTTCCACCAAGGTTTGCTGTTGCCATTTCGGAGGCGGAAAGAATGTCTCATGGACTGCTATTCAATCAGAACTGCTGGCGATGATGTGGGCCAAAAGGATCCTAACCGTAGCTTCTTTGGAAACAGAAGAAAATATGCATACGACGTGATGATATTTGATGATATTTGGAAAATTGATGAAACTTGGGTTCTTGCAATTTTGCACAGCTTTAACTTGAGCCATTGGTGCCCAAAAAGTGCGTTGGGTTTCAGTTCACCATTTGATGAATGCAGGCAACCTCAAGTGCGGTACCAGAAGTATGGACGGTGGCCATCGCACCAGATTGCGACTTGCCTGCGGCCTGATGGAAGGGTAAAGAGGCTCCAGAAATTTGAAGGAATCTGGGTTTGTCCAAAAATGGGCGCCCCCTAAAATCAAATGGTTTATGTATCTACAGTAATCTGAGTTTCGGATTGCAATAGCCGTGGCACGGTAATGTCCCATTATGTTCAATAAACCCAGAGGAACGAATGTGGTTATAGTAGATTATACGAGATTATCAATTCAATATTAGTGTTTTTTTTTCCTCATGAAATCCCTATTTCGATTGCTATTTTTTCCTGGCTGTGGCTCAGCCGGTGGATCCATGCTACTCTTTGTCATAAGCAGAAATGGATGTTGCTTTTGAGGAGGATGTATTTGTTAAAAAGCTGCATTGCCGTGAGGTTGATATTTGGGCAGCACCACCTATCGCACAGTATCGCACTATTCTCTAATCAGTTTTCCGATGTGTGAGTTTGGGACCTCCTGGCCTGGCTTGCTCCTCTCCCAACATGTTATGCCATGACATTTGAGGACTCAATGAGACACATTTTCTGGAACTGATGGTGAGGAGGCCACTCCCCTTCAATTCAGCATCATGAAGCACCAACACAGAAAGATCATAGAAAAGATTATATTAAGTATAGGACAAATACGCAGGTTGCGGTGGTGACATTTAAAAACTAGCTAACCCCAAATCTCAGTGTCCATCTGACATTTGAGAGTGCTGGGCAACCGTGCTGGGCACCAAAGGTGGGGCGTTGGCAGTTTCACTCACACAAGGCGGTGGCCTCAGAGGTTGTTGATGTGGTCTCAAGAGATCGGCAGGGAAATACAAGCGCAGGTGTGTGTGTGTATATATATATATAATATTTACAACTGAACGCATCGCTGTCAGCCTATAAACTATTTACAATCGAAAACATGTATACAAACATGTGTATAATTGCATAGGTTTATAATCTGAAAATCATAAAATCAATTTGCTATATATATCATATTTATGTATTTATTGTAATAGTTGGAGTTTATAACTTGCAATGTCGTAAATACATATATATATATATATATGTAAATCAGATATAGAAGATATATAGAAGATATACACACTCTGACATGTCATAATTTCAACTCAACACTACATATACTGTAAACTGTAAAGATGTATACCGCCGAGAGAATGATAGAGAGATCATGTGGCCAAGAATGGTGGAAAGAGAAAGGGTGGGATAGACAGGATTACAGCCAACTGCGATTCGGTTGCAGCGGTTCCATTTACATTTTTTTTGTCTACAGGGCTCTTCATTTTTCGGGCTTTCGGGCAGTCATCAAAATCCTTGACCGCATATTCCGTTGGGAACTCTGGCCGAAGATGTTAGACCTGACTCTGCCATTTACGGTTGGTGTTTAAGAAGTTGTTTGGGTTTTTCTTGTGTTGCTTTCATCCTCATGTTCTTCAATTGTTGTCGCCCATGCCCTCTGCTCTTAGCTGCTGCTGCTGCTAAAGATTATTTTGGTATCAATGTCTAGACATAGATGCATTTGAGTTCAGCTTTGTGCACCCACCAATTGTTATAATAGCAGAAAGTATGCGCACCAAATTATCGCCACCCGCTAGGTCTGGTGAGGTCTCTTGGTTTCTCGCCATTCATAGCCATCCCACTGTGGCTGTCCGACTGTCCTTTGTCCAGGTTCGCAATTTGTCGCCCGCAATTCCACGGCATCGGTGCTGCCGGGTGTCTCAGGTGGCGAACATGTAGTCAACCTCAATAGACAGATGGATGGATGGACTAACAGTGAATGATAGCTTGATTCGATCTAGATTGGATCGATAGATCGATGGATCGATGCAAAAACTATTTCCAATTTTGCTGCTTCCATTTTTTTCATATGCCAGGACCCTGGCCAGAACGATGAAACGGCCCCAATGTTTGGATAGTTGTGTTGGGGTCCAGGCAAAAATGTGGAGCTTTGGACTCACCAAAAAATCAAACAAAGCTATATAGGTGGCATCATTTCAAAAGTAGATGTCACAACCTGTGATTGCTTGGAGATCACACACTTATAGAGATACATGTACGTAATCATCCTGAAGTAGATATGGAATGTTCAACAGATGTTCTTTTCATTGAGCATTTGTTGACATTTCTATCTTCTACCTCCTTCAAGATGACAATTAGATACCTGTAGACTGAGGTCTTTGCATCCAGGGGGCTGTCGTCATGGCATCGCCGCCTCCTTGGCCAACCATTTTTTTTTAATCGATGGGCACCACAAAACCATCACCAAATGGCGCAAATGTTTTTTTTTTTTCACTACTGGTTTGCCCCCCCATGATAGAGATGTTGGATTTATGTGCACTTAGCCAACTGATGTGCTCCCATCCCCAAAAGAAACACACACACACACACAACGGGGAGCTACAGGGCCCAGTGACCCCAAGAAACATCAAAACTGCAGACGCAACGTGGAATCCAAGCTGGTGGACGTCGCATTTGGCTGATGAGTTCAGATGCTGAATTGTGACCCATATTTGGGATGATGGCTACTATTTGTAGATTTATAGGATGGACTGAAACCACCAGTCAGATAGTATGAGACCCCATAGTTGATATATAAATCATGAGAATTGTAAGACATTAAATTCCAGCACTGAACCACGGTTTCTTTGTGGGGGGTCTATTGATAAGCGCTGGGATCTGCATATATCTCCGTCATTCTCGGCCAATGGCATACTTGGGAGAATTGGAAGCACTGCCAGGAATCTCAATTGAAAGCATTACAGTACTATTATTACAGACTTAGATGGACCATCCTTGGAAGTGGACAGACGAGATCGAGTTCCATGGGTTTCAACTGTTTTGTATTGTCCAGTTTCATGACTGTTTCAGGTCGGATTGGTTCACATGCTTGAGGTGTTTCAGACCCGCCAGCACGCCACGCGCGACCAAATCTGGCCAAAGGAAGTGCGGAGAGGAGATGAGAGGAGCACAAGAGGGGCCCAGCAGATCATGAAGTGCTCCACAGACAGTATGGAGAAAACCTACGCTACTATGCTGCCTGCAATTTGTGTTTAGCCATTAAACACATTGACCATTCACGTGGAAACAACCAACCGGTCATTGTAAAAGGACGCATATCATGGGAAAAAAAATCTTTTATCCAAACATAGGAGTCAACAACATATGAAAATACGTCAATTATATAGGATACTATGAATACATACAATTAATTACAATCACATATACATAATGTTTGAGCACTTGTAAGATATATCCACGTATTTTGTCCACATCCGAGTAGTATCCCGCTGTGCCCTGCGGCCGGCTGCGGGATGAGTGCCCATGGATTGCATCCGCGCTCGCAGTCGTCATGATTCCAGGCGGCGTGTGGAGTTCATTGGATCATTCGGATCTTAATGTGTGGAAGCCAATGCCATAAACAAACCATTTCGGGATGGTTTATAGAACCCATGGAAGTGGTGATTTTGGGGATGATTTATGACATTGGTAAACCACATTCGTTACTGAATACGACTATATAATGACTATATGTATATATATATGTATATATATATATATGGCTGTGAGTCAAAACGTTTTGGTATTGAACAGGCACTCGTGACCATTTCGTTCAATACCCCGTTCAATACCCTATTGAACAGA